>OX411307.1:20370988-20617328 GCA_948150685.1 Rhaphigaster nebulosa
ACATTAATTAATTTATTTTTTAATGTAAATTTGCAATCAACCAATAGCAGAAGAAATGTTTTCTGCTCATTTTAATTGTATAAATAAATCAATACTGATAATTCAAAACTGATATATTTAATATTGTATTTTTGGGCAAATTTTGACTACTGGATGATCGACTACCAGCCGAAACGTAAAATAATAAAAAATAAACATGGTGAAGCAAGCACAGCCTGTTACATTTAATTGAATAATTCATTATTCACCTTAATACAAGAAAGTTGAATACTAATACTACCTTTTCCAGCTTGGTCCAACTTTTTGATTATGTGGATGAATTCGATTTCATGGCCAGATCAGTACAAGCCCTAAAAAAGGCCTTTAGAGCTTTAGAAAAGGCTGCAAAGGAGCTTGCACTTGCTATCAATTAGCAGATGACAAAATATATGTGTGCTAGAGGAGGGGAGATTCAGGAACCATTCCTGGAAATAGGATCCTTTAAGTTTGTAATATATTTGTGATCAAGTAACCATGTGATCAAGTAACCATGTGATTAAGTAACTATATTTCTATAACCTTGTTTGCATCCATGATTGTGTATTCTTGTACCACGCTATGTTTAACTAAATAAAAGCTTCATAAGTGTTTGTTAGATTTCATTACAATTTTATTTAGTTAAAGAAGAAAAAGTAGCGTTAAAACAGAAATTCGTTTTGTGTTAAACACGGTTAAAGGTTAAAATATAAATTCAAGTTGTGTTTACTCATGTTGCAATGGAAAAATACCTCAGACCAGCCCGGCTCGAGACGTTGCCTGACTCACCAAGCGCTGCTAAAGATTGGACCCACTGGCTGGCGATATTTGAAAATTTTCCAGGCCCTGGAAATGGCACAAGAAAATGCTGAACGCTACCAGACGCCAAACTATGTCTGTTCGATCGATTCATCTGAACTGAAGATCACGTCTCCAAAATCTAACTCTGAGAATGTCCTTGACGAGAGCAATATAGTTTCTGCTCTTCAGAAAGAGGGGAAATATTTTTTCTGTGGATGGAATCGACATTCGCGTTCTTCTTGTCCTGCTAAAGATTTTACTTGCCATCGATGCAGAAAAATTGGACATTTCGCCAAAGTCTGTCGTTCTAAGCCTCACCATGACACTTCGGTATCGTCAAGCGCCCTTTTAGCTAGCGTGAACAGGCCTTTACTTGGTGTTCTCAAGAAAGCAATAGTCCTTGCTACAGTTAAACTCATACCAGCAAGAGGTCTGATTGATACAGAAAGCTCAATAAGTTTTATTGATGAAGAGTTTGCAAAAAAAAATAAAATTAAATTACACCCTGAAGTAGGTAAGGTTTCCATTGCATCAACAACTTTGATATCTGGAATAAAGGGTTTTGTTATCAATCTTGTTATACAAAATCACTCATATTTCAATTTTAAATGAGCTGTTCTTAAGAACCTATGTGCTGACGTTTTGATATGTCACGATCTACTAAAGCAGCATTCTAATGTTGAAATAAATTTTGGAGGCGAGAAATGTTTGTTATCAATCTGTTCTTCAACCCATGCTAAAGTGGAACCTCTACGCCTGTTCCAAAATCTGAATCCTAGTTGCAAGCCGATTGCTACTAAATCGAGACGATATTCTGATACTGATACAGAGTTTATAAAGAAAGAGATCACGAGAATGCTTACCGAAGGGATTATTTAAGAAAGTGTTTCACCATGGAGAGCCCAGGTACTTGTCGTAGAAAATGAGAAGAAAAAGAAACGACTGGTCATAGACTATTCACAAACAATAAATAGATTCACACCGTTAGAAAAGTTAGACGCTAGAAAAGTTGCAATGAACAATGTATTCAGTACAGTAGATTTGCGTAGGGCATATCATCAATTATATATTTCTGATGAAGAAAAACCATATACTGCCTTTGAAGCTTGTGGCTGTTTGTACCACTTCAATAGAGTACCTTTTGGAGTTACAAATGGTGTCACTTGCTTCCAGAGAGTGATTGATAATATTATATCAAACGAAAATGTATGTGGTACATATGCGTATATTGACGATATTGTCATTTGTGGCAAATCAAAAGCAGAACATGACAACAATTTAAACAAATTTATATCTGGCGTAGAAAAGTATGGACTCGAAATAAATAATGAAAAATGTAAATATAACCAGACCACGATCCCCTTGCTAGGACATGTATCACATAAAACGATTCGACTGGATCCAGAACGCCTGAAACCACTTTTGGATCTTCCATTGCCGGATGATACAAACTCACTAAAACGCTTCTTAGGATTCTTTGCACACTATTCAAAGTGGGTACCCCGATTTTCAGAGAAAATAAAGAATTTGGTAACAACTTCTACCTTTCCACTGTCTCCAAAAGCAGCCGACGATTTTGCTACGATAAAAAAAGATATCTCAAATGCTGTTATTATGACTGTATCACCGGAACTCCCCTTAATAGCAGAAACTGATGCCTCTGATGTTGCATTAGCTGCCACATTGAGTCAAGATGGACGACCTGTGGCCTTCTTCTCAAGAATCCTTTCAAAATCAGAAAAGCATCACTCGGCCATTGAGAAAGAAGCTGCCGCTGTGGTTGAAAGCCTGAGGAAATCGAAATATTACCTCATCGGTCGACCTTTTCAACTTATAACTGATCAACAGGCACTCTCATTTATATTCAACTGGAAACACTCGAGCAAAATAAAAAAATGAGAAGATAATGCGTTGGCGATTAGAAATGGCTCCCCCTAAATTTGATATAATTTATCGCCCGGGAAAAGAAAATATCAAAGCTGATACTCTTTCGAGGATCTGTGGTGCAGCCTGTGAAAATAAATTACTTGATCTCCACCGAGCTCTCTGCCACCCCGGGGTCACTAGAATGTATCACTGGGTAAGGAGCAAAAATCTACCATACAGCATCGACGAAGTGAGAAGAGTATCTTCTACATGTGCGGTTTGTGCTGAAGTTAAACCAAGATTATATCATTCTGATAATCATCTCATCAAGGCCACCTCACCTATGGAACGTTTAAGCATAGATTTCAAAGGACCTTTACCATGTGGGAAAGTAAATCGCTATCTTCTGGTTGTTATCGATGAGTATTCTCGTTTTCCCTTTGCATTTCCTTGTAGAGATATGAGCTCATCAACTGTCATCCAGTGCCTTTCACAATTATTTTCAGTTTTTGGATTCCCTGCATTCATACATTCTGATAGAGGATCATCTTTTCTTTCTCGGGAATTGACTACATTCTTACATTCCTGTGGAGTAGCTACAAGTCGAGCAACTCCGTATAACCCACAAGAAAATTCTCAAGTGGAGAGACTCAATGGGACACTATGGAGGACAATATTGCTCGCTCTAAAATGTAAAAAACTCGAAACAACAAAATGGGAAGATGTACTAATGGAATCTCTTCATTCGATTAGATCCCTCTTGTGTACATCGACAAACTGCACACCACATGAAAGATTCTTTAAGCATGCTCGTATAACCATAAATGGGGATCTTGGTTATTAAATCCAGGTCTTGTTTTGTTATCCAAGCCGGTACGCGCAAGCAAATATGATGATTTAGTGGAGGAAGTTGAATTAATTGAAGCAAATCCTCAATATGCCTTGATAAAGCATCGAGATGGAAGAGAGTCCACAGTATCTTTAAGGCACCTTGCACCACGAAGTGATGGGAAGGAGCTTAAAATAAATGAGTAACCTTCCATGGAAAAGTCGGATGATAGACTGACCTTGATGCAAGAAGAAAATCAGCCTGAAGAAGATTTGCCTGTGTCTCCTGTTCAAAAGAATAAATCAGCCCTGATTGGAAAGGATGCTCTTGTCTCAGAAAATTCACATGAAGCTCAAGAGACTATACCGGAAATCAACAGACCAAAAAGAATAATAAAGAAACCATCCTATTTCAAAGACTTCATTTTTCCTGATAAACTGAATTAGTAGTTTATTTAAAGGGAGAGGAAAATGTAATATATTTATGATCAAGTAACCATGTGATCAAGTAACCATGTGATTAAGTAACTATATTTCTATAACCTTGTTTGCATCCATGATTGTATATTCTTGTACCACGCTATGTTTAACTAAATAAAAGCTTCATAAGTGTTCGTTAGATTTCATTACAAAGTTCCAGCAGGTTGAATCGTTCACCTGTCTAGGCAAAGAACTTAGTTTCAGGAATGACCTCAGCCGAGAAATCGGAAGAAGAATAATGGCTGCTAATTGATGTTTCTTCGGTCATCTAAGATGAGCTAGATTTAGAACGATCTGAAGTGCCAATTGATTTACATGTAATGAAGTATTCTTCAATAAACAGTATTCTTCTCAGAGTAAAGTATATTAACAGATTTTTTTTTAATACAAAACGCACCAGATTTGATTTCAGCACCTTGAAAATCCCCAATATTCAAATTTTCAAACAAATCTAAAAATAAAAATTTTGTTAATGGTGTCCCGTTCAATTTTTTTTATAGATTCATAAAATTGCCCATAAATCAGGAACCCTTTGAACAATTCAAACCAAATTTGGGTCATTGGAAAAGGTTCTTAAACTAAGGGATTTGCTTTAACCATAGTGTTTCTACATGTTTTGGAACCAACATAATCCGCAAAAAAACTTAATTTTGTTTTTATTTGGTAATCACATTTTTTTTCAAAGACCTTTTAAGATAATGCAATGTTGTTTATATTTATGGAAAGAAAAAACTTCCCAAATTTTTTTTTCCCATGATATTTTCAACATTAAGGTTTTTTGATGTGCTGAATCAAAATCTGCAATCATTTATGGTGTGGAAAAATCTGTAAGGCTAGTTTACAAAATAATTTAAACACTTTTTAAAATTTATTTAACCAAAAATCAATTATTTTTTAATGTTATTATTTTTCCTTCAATATACTCTGAAAAACAAATGTTTTGCTGCAAAAAATGTGTCGATATAATTTTTCAAACTCGAGATGTAAACAAAGCATTTTCAGATTTTTTTATTTTTTTCTAAGCTCCTAGGGCCCATTAGACAAAACGGTTAGATACGTGTCGACTTTTTTTCAATGTAGAATTACCTAAAAAAGTTTGATCAAAATCGGTGATGGATACATCATGCACTCGTCTTGTAAGTGTTAATATAAATTGCAGAATTTGTGGTTCTGAAGATGAGGGTGAAATCACGAAAAGTTAAAAAAGTTTATAGATGTATTAGTTTTTAACTAATATATAAGATAAAAAAGGAAAGGCTAGTTGCCACGACTTTTATTTTCACTGAATAGACTTTCCACAAAATTAAAAAATATATATAAAATATACATAGTTTTAGTACGTAGAATTTAATTTACATAGAATTTAGTTGAAAATATATAAGCATAAATATAAATTTTACTTGAAAATTTTTTTTTCTGATGAATCACTCCAGAATATCATTCCTGTTCTAAAAACAAAGTCGAGAGCTGTGGCAGACTTGGTGTCATTCACTATTGCTGTCATTTCATGATGGTCAAGAGAAATTTTACGAATATCATGTCTCCTAGTAAAAAGAAGACTAGCATGACCTTCAGTTGCTTTGCAACGAGTACGATCATGGGGATCTCGCAGATATCCCTCTTGGCACTCGCATTTGAATGTTCCTTTTTCATTCACACATGTATGTGAACATGAACCTGGATTTTCACACTCATCGATATCTAAAAACAAACACCCATTTTAATAAAATTTATCTCATAGTATAATTTTTAAATCCAATTTTAAAAAATTAATAAGAGCAATAATAATAAGAAATTTAATTTTTCCAAGACATAAAGTACCGCTATTAGTTTTTAAAAAAATTATATTATGATTCCCATTATTTTCTTCTGGAAAATACTCAATTCTAATATTTGTTTTCCAAACTCCTATTGCACAAATAATAGGGGAGATGTTTTAGGATGGAACTAATTCCCACAAAGATGGGATTTGAATTTTTTACTTTTCTGTTGGTATCTTTTTGACATAATAAAAGTATAGGAAAATCTAAGTGTGCAAAATGTGTTTTTTTGGTTGCCATCTTGGAAAATCTTTAAAAAAAATCATATGTTGTATCAAATTACAGAAAACTTCATGCTAAAAAAGATTATATTGGTTTTTAAAAATAAATAACAAAATGAGGGCCAAAAAACTAAAAGCTTTTGCAGTGTTGGAAACCTAAAATTTTCCGCAGGAAAAGCATTATGCATACCTTTTTTATGAGCCCCAATAGTAGTGCTCTTTATGTTTACTTGCCCCCGAGATAAAATTTTTCAATTTTTTTTTTCTGAAAAATCGAGAAATCACCAGATGGTAACCAGGTAGAATTTCACTGGTACTAAAAATTGTACAAGTACAGAATCATTTATCGACCATTTTAAATATATTTATCGTCGCCACCACATATAACTAACGAATGTGAAAAATCGAATTTTAGAATTCTTTACTTTTATTAATTTACTAGAAGCAGTATTTTTAAAATAAAGTGTTATAAACACAAATCTAGGACTCAAAGAAGTTAATAGGCTGAGAGAAAGAAAAAGTATTCACAAACAGGAAGTAACAAGTAAAACGTAAAGCTCTTTTTTGATTTCTTGAAAAGTACCTAATGCACATTCGTAAGTTATACTTGTTGGTGACGATAAATTGTTTGATTTGCCTATTTATCGTAAAGTTACTGCCAGTTTTTCTTCAGCTTCTATTTGACCTTACGCTATATCAGTAGCTTTTCTTACTGTATCTCCTTTCACCTTGCTTAACACAAAATTAAACCGTGAGGTATTTAGTCAAAAAAAGTTTCTGAATCTCTCCTCACTATTCCACTAATGGCTACTTTTTAACTTAGCATAAAACCGTTCACTTTTCTGGGTTTATAATATGCTGTTAGCATTATATCTTGTTAATAACATAATTTTATTTTCCTCTTCTAATAAAAAATCAAGAATTACATCCATGTTGGAAACTTGCATGAATGTATTCCTTTCTCGAAGGCTATAACAGATAGTTTTAAAGGTTTTAACGATATCATATATAGCTATGGTGATATAATTTATGTAAGATATATTATAATGATATCGTATGATTATACATATAGGAAAGGTTATAACGATATAGGTTATGCGAGAGAGGTTGGCCGTTGCCGTGAGCAGTTTCAACGAATTAAGCAAACAGTAACAGTTAGGGGTAAAGGTTGGCAAGCGCTGCCAATCGCAATCGTGGACAGTACCAGCGAAAGTCTACCTTTAGACATCGCTGGAACTATTAGACATACAGAGATCTATTACCACTCAAATTGGAGCTAGTTAGATGCACCACAAAGTAGTTTATGATAATTATCTTCATAGGAAGAACAAATTACATGGCATTTGCCAAAATAAGGTTACAATCTGGTTATTTCTCGTTTTTTTTGGTTTAAAAATTTTTTTTTAATCTTTATCTCACGACTATCAGCCATACAGATATCAATTACCACTCAAATTAGAGAAAGTTAAATGCACTGTAAAGTAGTTTATAATGATTATCTTCGTAGGAAGGGCAGTTTCCATGATATTTGCCAAAATACATTCACAAAATGGTGATTTCTAGTTTTTTTGAAAAAAAAATTTTGGAAAAAATTTTATCTCGGTGACTAGTAAACATAAAGAGCGGTGACTAGTAAACATAAAGAGCACTACTATTCGTGCTCAAATTTTAGCAATTTTACTTTACTTTAAAATAGGTATGCATAATGTTTTTCCCAGAGTTGGTAGTTTTCAAAATATTGTGCACTGAATGAAAAATTAGTGAAAATTTAATTTAATTTAAAATTCATTAGCTGATTTTACCTACTTTTTGTTTTATATTATTTTTAAAGACAGATCAAAGCAATATTTCCTTTCCAGATGTAATACAAAACAAATATATCATTATATTTATGTTTCAGTCTCTGAAAAACAAGTTGGAATAGTAAAGGTTATTAACATATATATATATATATATATATATATATATATATATATATATATATATATATATATATATATGTATGTACACACACACACACACACACACACACACACACACACATGTGTTAATAATCTTTACTATCCCAACTTGTTTTTCAGAGACTCAAACATAAATATAATAATATATTTATTTTGTATTACATCTGGAAAGGAAATATTGCTTTAATCTGTCTTTAAAAATAATATAAAACAAAAAGTAGGTAAAATCAGCTAATGAGATTTTTTTTATTGAGCGGATTAAAGAATTAGAGAGCTGCATCTCGACATGAGGTTAGTTTAAGGGAAATTGAACACAAATTTTTATTATCCAAGTACAATGGTAAACAAACAAGATGCTAAATTCTGGATTAATGAATTCGAAAAGGAATGTACTAGGTTTAATACAACAGATGGTATAAGAAAAGTTGAAGTTTTAAATTTTTTAATTGATGCCGGTGTACAAGAAAGATACAGTGATAATTTAATTAAATTACCATTATCTGACTGGTAATTCCGGAAAATATCGTTTTTATTACTTTTTAGTAAGAAGGGTTGATCTGCAATTCGTTCAGCATTTCATTATAAATGCATGTTTGGTTCTTTAATTGAAGTTGTACTGAAAAAGAATGCTTATGGCTGGAGACAGACAAAAATATTCCAGAGACATTTAGAATTTATCAAATAGTTTGTAATCTACCAATGAATGTAAAGAATAGATTAGATAGAAATAAAATTTGTACTATAAAAGATTTGGTACTAAAGATGAAGAAGTTCAATGACTCATATGTTATTAGGAAGAAATTAGATGAAAGGAAAGGCGAGGAGAAAAAGGTATAGGACGATAAAACAGAAATTAGTAAAGTCATTGGAGCTCTGCAAAAAAACATGTCTAATATGTGAATCACTAGGGCATTAAAATCATTTTCACTCAGTACTGGTATGTAGAAATAAATTTAAAACACCACAACATGGAAAAATTAATTTAACAGAACAAGAAGATAAAGGTGAAGAGAAGGACATATTGAACATTGGAATGGAACAGGATAATGGTGATCCAAAAAACTAATAGGTCCAGAAAAGTCTACACCACGTTCACTAATAAAAATTAAAGTAATAGTAGATAAATGTAAAGTACTAAAAGCTATATATGATAATAGGTCTACTTGCTCTTTAATTAGTGAAAATATTGCTAATTACTTAAATCAAATTTAAGCAGAAATAAAAGTGTTTTGAAGAAAATAACTGGTGTGAATTTTTGTCAGAGCCGAGCTAATTTACATTTGAAGATAGTTGAAATAAAAGATAAACTTGATTTAATTGTAGTGAAAAACCGTAACTTCGATAATATATTAATATTACTAAATTAAGTTATGATTTATAGTTAGGTTTGGATGTAATTAAACAATTTGAGTTACTACAAGATGAAAATTTACAAATAAAACAAAGAATAAATAATAAATTGATAGATGTTGAGGATGTAACTGATAACGCAGTTGTACAGGACAGCACTACAAATTATGAGAGAAAGAGGGCAGGATGGGATTCTGCAGAGGTGGTATTTCAGAAATAAGGTTTAAAAGATGAAGAATTAAAAGAAGATGCTAACAAATATTTACATAGAGAAGATGGACCACCAAGTAAGTCAATACATAATAAACTTTACTTAGATTCAAATGGTGGAAATTTGGATTATTCAGAGGATGATAAGCAAAAGAACATATATGGATTAGTTGAATAATATCATGCATGTTTTGCTAAAAACAAATTTGATACTGGGTCAGCGAAGTCTGGTGAAGCAATAATTAAACTGAAAGAAGATAAATATGTCTCTAAGAAACCATATGGGTGTTCATTACCAGACCAAGAAGAAAGAGACCCACAAATTTTGAAATTGATGGAAAATGATCTTATTGAGGAATCAGATTCACCATTTGCTAGCCTAGTAACATTGGCATACAAAAAGAAGATGGAAAAAGAACACGATTATATGTGGATTACAGAGAAGATGGAAAAAGAACACGATTATATGTGGATTACAGAAAACTAATCAGGATTGTAATTCCACAATCACATCCATTTCCCAGAATGGATGAACTTGTTGTCAATGTAAGTGATAATGTGGAAGCTGATGCTTTATCCAGAAATCCAGTTCTGAAAAGTTTTAAAAATGAAGAGGATTATTTAAAAGCAGTAAATATTATCCTCATTGAAGAAATAATGAAAGACCAGGAAGCTTATAAAGAGGAAATATAATTGTCAAAAAAAAAAAACTATTAGAGATGGTAAGATCATGTTTAAACTATTGAATAATAGAAAACGGATTTATGATTTATGGTTTGTATTTAGTTGACAAGATCCACAAATTTTATGGCCATATTGATAGTAAGCAAATAGCTGAAAAACTGTGATCATTTTATTATTTTAAAGCTATGGATAACATTATAAATCAGTATTGTAAACAATGTGAGGTGTGTGCGAAAAATAAATCTAGATCAGGATGACCAATTGGGTTTTTGTCAAAATTAGGACCAGTAGAATATCCTTTTGAAATTATGCCCATTGATGCAATAGGAGACTTCGGTGGTAACAGATCATTACACAAATGCATGCATTTATTAGTGGATTAATTTATCAGATATAAATGAATTTTAACAGTCTAATGATTATTATATGATCGCTAATGATTATATTAAATTACTAGGACAAATTTCTAAATAAAATGTTAAAATAATTTTAACAGACTAATATAGTGCTCTGAAATCAACTAAATTCAAAAATTATAATAAAACAATAGGTGCTCAGTTAATTTTTACAGCAGTGGATAATCCACAATCCAATTTGTTGAATGAACGTCTAGATCAGACTTCAGTGAATCGCATACACTGTGTGCTGAATGAAACTAACAACAACAGACCATGTACAACAATTGCTAAATTATATGCTCAGGAATATAATGAAACAATTCACAGTACTAAAAAATTTTCACCTGCTTATTAACTCTATAGACGCACATCTGAAATTGAACCAATACTGTTGGAAAGAGAATATGGCATGCAGATAGATAGAAAAGAGGCATTCAAGAACTCACAAAGAAGTTTTGAATGGAATAAGAACAGAATTGATAAGAACAGAAAAGATTATGAGTTTAAAGGAGGATATTTGGTTAGTGTGGCAAATGGCAACAAGTTAAATAGAAACAAACTAGATGAATTCAGAACAGGACCATTTAACACATTCAGCCCTAACGCGGGTCCCGGGACCGCACACCGTCTTATCGACTTTTACCTTCTCTCAAGCCCAGAGGACCGCATTTCTGTTGTTATTTCTTTAGAACGGGACCGTCATGGTCCCAATGAATAGCTTAATGCTCTTGGTCAGTGAAATTTTTTTTTCGATTGCTTTATTATTTTTTTTTTTATATAATTCTACATTATCTTGTTAGTTTACGTCTATGTTGGCATTCATTTACTTGGTTATTTATTTATTGAACTTTTAATATCATTGTTTTACAATGCTATAAGTAAACATATATAAAAAATTTAGTACCATTTCGATATTGGAACAAAAATGTATATTATTTATTAAGTTATTTTATTTATTAATAAACATTTTAATTTTTTTTACTATTATGATCATTTTTTATAATTGTAAAAATATGGGTTTTGGAGGATAAAAAAATTAATTCAAACACACACACATATTATACTTTATAATCTCAACAATATTTATCTACAATGTTTTTCGGCAGAACACTCCAAGCAATAGTGCGGATTATGTGGAAAGGCATCACAATAAATACATTATTACTTTATGTTAGGAGGTTAGAAAAGGCTATTCTAGAAAAGGGAATCCCTTATTTTACCTGATGTGACAGACTACCCACCGTCTTTTTATGAGTCCTGGGTATTTTATGTTAAACTGAATTCAAGAAGTAAAAATATGTAAAACACTTAGATATACTGCTAGAGCAATTTATGCGTGTTTACAATTGGTTTAAGTTATATTTTTATGAATTGAAAAAAAAGTTCTTTTCCAGCAGACGAGCCCCAGGAACCACAAAGAAAAAAGTTAAAAATTATAAGTTAAAATTTTTAAAAATTATTTATAGCATATCTAAAAGTAATAATTACAAAATATATGAATAAAAAAGCGAATGGTCCCACCAAAAAAATATCAAAAATCTCATGGGACTGAACGTGTTAAAATTAAGAAACATATATCTCAATCAATTTACGAAGTTAAGTGCAACAAAACATACAAGGAAGCAAATGTGTTCCACTGTAGCAAGTTAGTTCTTTGATCTTTTTCCCCAGGAAAAAGGAGTCGTCGATCAGCAGAGGTGTAAAATTGATAATTTTAATACATTATATATTTATATCTTAAAATGGTCATAAGGTATTATTTCATTATGGGAAGTTACTATCAGTATTGTGATTATTAAACTGTATAAAAGGACTTGTTAAACAATTCTTGTTTTAGGTAAGGCTTATATTTCTTTATTACTTTATTGTTTATTATGTTCAACAAATACTAATTAATAAAACTTGTTTTAGCATTGTTTAACGTCTTATCGATACCATTCGAAAAGAATTGTATGTATGTATATATATATATATATATATATATATATATATATATATATATATATATATATATATATATATATATATATATATACAATATGTTTATTTGTTATTATTCAATTAATATTTAGTTTGTATCCTAACATTAAAAGTTTTTCTTTTGTTACATTGTACAAGATATCAAATTATTTGGTTGGCATTGTCATAATGGGGGATGCACCCTGGTGCTTCCTGCTCACTCTTGTATTAGTGAGTCTGACGCTTTGTAATTTAAGCCTTGATTATCAGTTTTGTTTAAGTACTCTGTTTTTTTTATTTAGTTCATCCCCATTAACTTTAACTAAGGTTACCACTTAATATCTATCAGCCATTGCAATGCACATGCATATATATACAAGCAATAAATTAAAATAAACATCATACCTATAATCATCTAAAAACAACTGATCAAATTAGAATGGAATAAATTTAAATACAAATCTTAAAACTTTGAAATACATACCATCACAGGTGAAATTATCAATAAGTTTGTAGCCAGGACGGCAATCACATCGATAATTAGTTGGAGTATCTATACAGAGGTGAGAGCACCCACCATTATTTGTAGCACATTCATCAACACCACATTTGTCTACAGGTTCATCTTCGCCGCTTGGACAATCTGGGATTTTATTGCATACCTTATTCATTGGAATACACATTCCACCTCCACAATCAAACTCATCATTCTTACAGGATGGGATTGGGCTTGCTAAAATTATGAAAACAAAATCAGGCCTTAAATCAACTCTCTCTAAGTTTTAAATATGAGAAAATACATAAACAAACCACAATTTTCTTCATCACTTTCGTCAGTGCATTCAGCTAGCCCATTGCAGTGTAAGTGACCAGCTATACAAAGATTATTTCGACACTGAAACTGATCAGGACGACATGTAACATTTTCGCATTGATCAGCACTTTCATCTGCACCATCTGGACAGTCTGAGTCCCCGTCACAGACCCATGATGGATGGACACATGTCATTCTATCAGTACACTGAAATTCTTTATCGAGGCATACAGAAAGTACAGCAATGTCATTTGGGCAATCCTGGAAAAAACAACATTATTCTAGTACTCCCATGATGATTATTTTCATGATTTTTTAATAATTGAAGAAAGTAAATCATTAAAGAAGATTAAAATATTGCCAGAACATACAATAAAATTTTGCAAATTTCTTTTAAAAGAATCCCAAAAGATCTCAGGAATTTACTCAGTTGAGATGAATTGATAAATTAATTACATTGAACACTAAATTAATATTTTAATAATTTTATAAAAAATTAATGAAATATTAATATTAATATAATTAATACAAGCATATTCTTTTGTTTCTTAATTTTTATAGTAACTAAATATACCAACATATATGTATGTGCATATTACATTATATTAAATAGGCCCATTAACCTATTGTTTAATATTTTTCAAAAACTCTGCTCCTTACAGAGAGGATACACAATGGTCAAAGTGAATATAAATTAGACTTGAATCAGGAATACTTGACGGAAACGAATTGGAATATCAGACCCCAATCAGGAACTGATGAGGCTCTCAGCGAACTGGCCTCTATATCACTAGCACACTCTGGTAAAACAGCAACTTACTAGTTTAATCTTTAGATATTGCTGGTGCTTTTTTCAATGCTTGGTAGCCTGCCATCCTGAATAATCTAAAAAAGTACAAATGTCCAAAAAACCAATATCAAATTATTCAAAATTATTTTTCTGATAGAAAACTTGTGATTCAGGCGAACATTATTTGACTGACCGAATTGAAAATAATTAGATAGCTAACAAAAATATAGGGAAAATAGAAACTCTAAAATTGGTAAAGGCATATTCAGGGGTTGAGAGTAATGAATGGGCCGAATACCTTTCTAAAGAAGCGGTTTAAGTTATTTGTTGCATTCATACCTTAAAACCCCTTATCCTATATCAGGTGTTTAAGATTTTATTTAATTAAAAGATAGGACCAAATGTGGGTGACCTCAACCAATTTTCCAATCATAAATAGATTTAAACTACACATTACACGACACAATTACAAACATATACTCAGTAATGATTATAAAATCATACAATTACTGATAGAATAGATAAAATAAAACAATATTTAAAACAATTCTACATAATACAAACAAACTTATGCGATAAAGATGGACAAATCAAAAATTTTAAAGATTTACTTCATGACTGTACATTATTTGACAGACAATGATTTGATTTAATAAAAAGTATAATCCTTCTAATTGTTTTGTTTGCTTAACACATTCAGTAAGGGTGGAATTGAACGGTCACCTCTTTTTAACTGAACTTCCATGTCCGCCGCAGCGAACGTATTAATTTAGTTTTGTTAGTTTAAACTGAAATGAATATGTAGAACTCTTATCATTCATGTTGTTTGCCTTTCATGGCATGGAACATGTATATCAAATAAAGTATCCTTATGATAGTGATACAATGTAAGGAAAAGATTTAAAAAAATAAAATAAATAAGCCTATTAATTAATATTTTATAAAAGGAGATTCTGACACATAAAAGCTAACCAGTAGCCTTCTAATAATAATATTAATAATAACAGCTTGTTTTGTTTTTTTGACATTTATTATCAATATTTTGTAATTTTTTAATTAGACTTTCTTTGCCTATTAAGTATAAATTAAATTACCTATTAAATATAAATTAGTTTCTAAATTAAGTTTATTTTTTTTTTCAATGAATTGATTTTGTTTAACGGCAAAATTCAAAAAAATCAACTGTTTTTAATTATAGTTTTGAACTAGTAATGGTGAATAAAGGTGCAACAGCCTTTATAAGTTTATGAAAGTTTAACTTTCATCAGGAGCTTGAAAGTCTCATGAGGAGAAGTAATGAGAATGGATGCAACGGACACAAGCAATTAATGCATTATTTAAAAAAGTAATGACAATAATCTAGATTTGGATTAGACAATAAAAAGTAATGAAGACAATATGCAGACTTGAAAATGGACTAGTTTGGTCCGAAACATTGTTAATGTAATCAATAAAGAAGGAAAAGAAGTTTGAAAGGTAAAATTTTCACTTAATGATATAAGTTCTTAAGGAATGTTCTTTTATGCAGAACTTTTATGTTAATACTTTAATTGTAAAATTGTAAAACAATTAAACTGAAACTTTTTGAAAAAGTTCAATAACTGTTTTGAGCCCTGGTTAAATCATATAAATATAATTTGCTGCATAATGTTATTAATGTATTGTATATTGTATTATTATTAATGTATTATAGCATTATTTTATTAGAGAGGTTTAATAAATGAGTGAGTAGTAATTAATAAAAGATTTTTCCCTCCTATTTAAAACATTAAAATTCATCATTGGTTATAATACACATACACATGCACACAAATTTACTTTATAATCTGTAAAGTTTATTAAAAGTAATTGGTTAAGTATTATTAGTGAAAAATACCTTTTCATCAGATCTATCAGGGCAGTCAAAATCTCCATCACACCTCCATTTTGCAGTTATACAGGATTTGTCATGACATTGGAAATCAGATTTCGGACATAATTTTTCAGGGCACTTGCTTTCATCAGAGCGATCTCCGCAATCATCATCCATATCACAAACCCAAATTTGCTGAATGCACTTTCCATTGTTACAAGTGAATTCATCTGAACGACATGTTTCATCTGAAGATAAATAAAAAAAAATATATATAAGAAAATACAGAGAAAAGGAATTTAATAATTTTAATAATAATTGAAAATAATATAAAACTTATAATACTTTTCATTAACACCTTTCTATTTTGCTAATATTCAGAAGAGTATGGAAGTAGGAAAATAAATAAAAATAATATATTTATACTTCCTTACTGATGATTAAAAGTCAACTTGGGCCATTTGTTTTTTTCTTCTTTAATTTATGTTTTATTCTTCTTCTATAATTTTTAAAGAATAACCATACACATTATATAATAAACTAATCACAATGTCTTCAATTACCACAATTTAGCATTTAAAAAGGTGACACTTATGGCTCACGCTTTAATGAAAATTTTTGTGCTGGAACCATGACATTGGATTTTCAGAAACTGTTTTTATCTAACTGTATAAAAACAACCAATGAGTAAAAAAAGGCACTGAGATCAGCTATAGTAAGAAACAAGAATAAGGAAAGAAATGGGTTGATTTTAACAATAGAAGAAAACTTCAATAGGTTCAAGGACCACACTATATAACAGTAACTAATGATATTGTGAAGGTACAAAATAAAATTATATAAAGCTGGCTGTAAAATGATTTATAATTGTTATGCCTAAGAATAAATAATTAGTTCTTTAGAATGACTTTCTAAGATAGATTTTTTTATTATTTAATATCATATTAAATAAAAACATGACAAGAAATGCTTGTGAAATATTTTTTACAATTCTATACAATGCTTACCATTAATCTTATTAAATGATAAAAATTAAAATCATGGTTGTCATTCACTAAGATAGTATATGCTATAACTTATTAATGTAGAGTGTTTTAAATATAATTATTGAAGATTGAAAATAAGATAATCTAGGAGGTGAAGGTTGGGGTGCAGTAAAACAAAACAATAAAAACTTTTTTTTTTAAAGAAATGCAAAAACTGGGCTAAAATTGTTTATCCGCTTTCTGATTTACGGGACTAGGTTCAAGATGGATGTGAATAGAAGTTTTTATGCAAATACGTTTCAATTTAGCTGGTTTTTTTTTTTTTTTTTTTTTTAATGTGGTTTTATAGGATGCTTACTTTCTGTTCTTATGCAAATCCAATCTTCTCCCCTCCCTTCATATTAATTCTTACTTTTACATGTAAAAAATATTATTTGTGATTTTAACTTTTTTCAGTTTCATACAACTTCTGTACACTTATTATTTAAATTTATGTATTCTATTTAGTTTTGTCATATATAAGCCCCTGATTTCCTTTAAATTACCATTACTCTTTACTCTACGTTTTATGAATTTCTACTATTTCTATTTTTATTTCTGTTTTCTTATGCTGCTAGTATTTTGTTTTATAGTCTTTTGCCACTCATGAAACAGTAAATATTTATAACTGTTTATTTCATTTTTTACTATACCCCCATCATTATCTCCAAGATTTGATCCAAGATCCTACAACTTCTACACAATGATGAAAATATGATAAGAGGACACTATCACTATTTTTACACACAACATAAATAAACCATGAGAGGTAAATACTAGGTCATCCCATAAGTAATGTCGGTATTTAATTGCGTGATATAAGGGGTAGGAAAAAAATCAATGAAAAAAGTTCAATCTAAATTGTATTTACCATCTTTTTCTATAACAGTTTGCCATCTTGAAACCAAATTTTGTATATCTTTGCTGAAAAAATCCGTTGGTTTTGAATAAAAGAACGCACCTCGTTTTTCACTTTATCGACTGAATTCATGTTCCTGCCACTTAATGAGTTTTGGAGACTGCAAAAAAGGTAACAATCTGAAAGTGCTAAGTCAGGAGAATGTGTTGGGTGAGGAATAATTTCCCATCCAAAGTCCTTCAATTTTTGCATTGTTTGTTTTACAACAATGGGGTCTCGCATTGTCATGGTGGAATAAAACACCTGGTCTATTGATAAGTGAGGGTCGCTTTTCCTCAATTGTCTGCTTCAAAAGAGCCAGCTGTTCACAGTAGAGATCTTTAGTGATAGTTTGGTTAAGATCAAGGAATTCATGATGAAGGATTCCTTTCATATCTCATCAAACAGAGATCATTACTTTTTTCAGATGAAAACCTTCTCTTGCTTCTGTTCTTGGTGTTTCTCCAGGACTTAACCACTGTCACGACCGTCTAAGATTGCGATAGAAAATCCACTTTTCATCTCCAGTTTCTATCCTGTTTAGATAAGGATCTTAATTTAAATGGAAGAGGAGAGAAAAGCAAGTGCTCACCTGTTGTTGCAAATTAGCGATGCTTAACCCTTGAGGGACCCACTTTCCCAATTTCGGTACCTTTCCTATCAGCTACAAATGACGGTGGACAGTAGAATGAGTTGATCCAAGTTTTTCTGCTAATTCTTCAATTGTTACAGCAGGATTTTCTTCAACAGTAGCCTGACGGGAGTTCATCGTCAAGCTCTATTGGTCGACTTGTCCAAGGCTCGTCTTCAAGTTTGTGGCTTCCTGCTCGAAAGTTTTTAAACCACCTCTGCACTTGTCGTTCACTAATGACGTTTTCTCCATATATTTCTGTAAGTTTCAAATAAGTTTAAGAAGCATTTTCTCCTTTATGGAATTCCCAAAGCATAACATGGCATAAGTGGTTTTTGGGGAGATCCATTTCAATTGAAATTTCAGCACAGATTAAGTAACTTTCTTTAACAAAAACATGATAAATAGAAGAGTACGTAATGCTATAATAAACAAAATATGTAAACACAATTCAATTGTAAAGCTGGGATTAGTAATATCAACATAAACAGACAGATTTTTAAAAACTAACATTACTCATGGGATGACCTGGCAGTTTCGTAAAGTGATGCCAGATCAGAATATGTCAGAAACAAGTTTCAGAACAATTTAGTACAAATAAATATGACTGGATTTCCTATCTGTTAGAATTACCAGGTATGTAAATATGAAACCGTAATTTGCCAATAGAAAGCGCTAGCTGTAAATTTAGCTACCGTAAAGTCCCGTTGGGGGCACCATTTTGTTTTGTTATCATCTGTGAAGGTGTTTCAACTCACAATTCAGTTGTCATACAACAGTGTATTTTGTAAAACAACAGTAAACATGTCGAATTTTGTGCCTGGAAACTACGATTTGCGGATAGAATTGATTTTTTGTTACCATTTAAAGAAAACAGCAGCAGAATCCCATAGAATCCTTGTCTCGTTTTTGATGTCAAAATCACCACTTTTAAATTTTTTGAACCACTCAAAACACTGTGATTTCCCAAGAGCATACTCACCGTAAGCTTCAACAAGCATTCTATAGGATTCTGCTGCTGTTTTCTTTAAATGGTAACAAAAAATCAATGCTGTCCGCAAATCGTAGTTTCCAGGCACAAAATTCGACATGTTTACTGTTGTTTCATAAAATACACTGTTGTATGACAACTGAATTGTGAGTTGAAACACCTTCACAGATGATAACAAAACAAAAAGGTGCCCCCAGCGGGACTTCACGGTAGCTAAATTTACAGCTAGCGCTTTTTATTGGCAAATTCCGGTTTCATATTTACATACCTGGTATATAAAATGCTAAAACAATAAAACAAAAATTATCATTCATTACAAAAACAAGCTAACATAAATAATGACAGTAACTGATCAAGTTGAAAATACTAAAGATAAGATGGCAAACAGGCTACAATTATTTTAAATTTTTTTATTAAGCCAAAGTTTCGGAAATCTCTGACCATCTTCAAAGCATTGCATCTAACATTTTCTAAACATTCCAACATTATTTTTAATTAATTATCTTTTATCACATTTACAAACATATGATTTTTTTTCTTTTATTATTTAATAGAACTTATGACCAGAAATAATACTTATTTTTTGTACATTTTTGTCATTCTCAAGAGACTTTGTCCCGGAAGAAAGTTTGTTTTTTTCTATTTTATTTGATTCTATGAATAATATAAGAACTAAATAATAGCCCAACCAGTCACCTTGTCATCAAAAGGGGGATCTATCTTGTGTCAAATAGGGTAACAGGTTTAATTTTTTTATCTTGTATGTGATGGTACCGAGATGTCAAATCCAAGTTTCAGATCAGTGTTAAAAAAAAACCAAAACTGCAAACATTTTGCACTTTTTCAGTTTTTGCCCATTTTGACCATGAAGAACCAATTTTTTAACAAAGATCAGTCTATAAATTTTTGATACAACTATAGACTAGGGGTGCGTTATCACTTGTTCATTCTGAGGTCACCCGAATGTTTCCGGACTAGCACACTCTAGCGTCATTTGTGCTAACTAACTGCTTTGCATTCAATTGTAACATTTGTATTCATTGGAATTATTAAAATTGTTCCTGCTATAATTAGATATTATTTAAACTTACTAGTGCTGTCAACTTCTGGTGATCTGGGCAAATTTTTTTAATAATTTAAAGGAGTGATATTTTAAATTATGGTAAGGACCCGACCTCAACTGAAAAGGAACTTTTGTGGTTTACTTATCTCTTGAGCGAGTGTAGCGAGCAGAAGTCGACAGCTGTGATCTAATTAAAGCAGTAATAATTGAAGTTACGGTAAGGTCCCGACCTCAACTGAAAAGGATCCGTTGATGTTTTGTTTAGTTCTTGGGCGAACGTGATGAACGGAAGTCGACAGCAATAGTAACTTTAAATAATATCTAATTAAAGCAGGAACAATTTTAATAATTCCAATGAATACGAATGTTACAATTGAATGCAAAGCAGTTAGCACAAATGACGCTAGAGTGTGCTAGTCTGGCAACGTTCAGGTGACCTCGGAATGAACAAGTGATAACGCGCCCCTAGTCTATAGTTGTACCAAATTTTTAAATTAGATTAAATTTTCTGCAATTTGAGATCAACTTTTTCTCCATAAATTTAATAGTCTCTGAAATACAGCTTCTCAAAGTTGGGCAAATTTACCATATACACCAATTTTTCATGTTTCACCAATTATAATCAGCCTTTTACCTTCAATAATCTTTCTAAAATGGTTCAGTAAAGTAAAAATTTAGTAATTGTAACATTGTGAAGCGGTGGAAGGAAGAGAGAGTAGCTGAGGTAGGTTGTGGGGGAAGGAATCAGCGGATCACTAGTCTACAGAGAAATTTTCTTGTAGGGAATAGCTGCAGATCGGATCTTGTCGAATTGTTTTGGTGGAAACATCCAAAAATTGGCAAATATGGAAAATTTGCCCAACTTCGAGAAGCCGTAATCCAGAGACTGTTAAATTATATATTCATGGTTAAAATGGGCAAAAACTGAACAAAATGCGAAATTTTCACATTTTGAGGTTTTTCAAAACTGATCCACTGACATCGAAAACGTGGATTTTACATCTCGATATCTTCACATACAAGTTAAAAGAAAGAAACCTACTACCCTATTTGAAACAAGGTAGAATGTACTAGGTGACTGGGCTATAATGAATATGTCTGAAAATGTATTAAAAGAAAATAATAAAAAGTGTGATACATAGGAACTGTTAGACATAATGCTTTAAAGATGGTATGAGATTCCAAAATAGAGGAAGCTTATTTGCCATCTTATATTTTAACAGAAAGCATTCAGTAAAAATATAGGAAGGCATTATTGTTAAAAACACATTAGTCACAATGCTAAAAACAATACCCACACACAGTAAAGTATATATTTAAAACGTTAAAACAATTTTGAATGAAAGACATTTATATAGCTTATTAAGGTTAGTACAAAACACCATAGCTAAAATGTTATTTTAAAAAATTAGTATGCTCTCCTTGATGAAATAATAATAATAATAATAATAAAGTTCATTTGGATAATATAATACAATATATAATATAGCTTTATTGACATCATTTTCATGACAAAAGTCTCTCCCGGAGGAGGTAAAATGGAGTTCAGCTCAACAATATAATTATTCAAACATAAATATTGAAGATACAAATATAATAATATACTACCATATAAAATAAAATAAAACCCTCAACGCTTATTAAAATATACAAACAAAACAGAGAAAATATAATTGTAATATATAAAGATAAAACTTAAAATCCATTAATATACTAGTTCATTAATTTACTAAGATAAGATAAAATTCAATAAGATAAGATAAAATTCAATAAGATAAAATAAAATTCAAAATTCAGATAAAACAATCTTTATAGTTTATTTACAATTTTTAACCAGCACTCTCTGTCCCTGGCCACTTTCATCCAGTTTGTTCCCACTCTGCGGGTGATTTCGTCTCTCCACCTCATGTATGGTCTTCCTCTCCTTCTCACTTGGTCTATCGGATTCCATTCGGTAATGCTTTTTGACCACCTGTCATCCTTCAGTCTGGCCAGATGACCAGCTCACCTCCATCTCAGTTTTTGGGCTTCCTTACTTAAACTTTTGACTTTTGCCTGAGAAAGAATTTCTTGAGTCTTTATCTTCTCCCTCCTTCTGATTCCCACCATTTTGATAAACAAACATACTTATGGACATTAATATTTTTTGTTAATTGGATCAAGGTACGATCTATTTCAGACTTTGCAAAGAACTTGCTGTCATTAGCATTATAAAATCATTTCTTCTACTTAAGTTAAAATTTAATCACATGTTGCATAAAGTAACAAAAAAAATGCAAATATGTGACAAAAGTGGAATATAGTAGAAACAAAACTAAATAAAGTGGACATTCAAAATAACTTTTTCTATTAACCGTCATTTTTTTATATTATTGACTGCATCAAATGAAACTTCAGTCTTAATTCTTATTCTTTCTATAATCAGGAAACTGAGGTCAATGAATTCTAAATAGATCTTTAATTCTTAATTGGTCATAGGAAGCATTATAATATTTGTTTTTTTTTTTTACACGATCCCATATTTCACTGAAACAGGGATTAAAACATGGATAAAGAATTACAGAACTATGTATATTTCATTACCCTAAACTTCTTGATTAGATAGATTAAGCAGAATACAATTAAGTTTAAACAGCATCATCGTAAAGTAGATGAAATTCCCTTTAAGAAATATAATTAGGCTTAGCTATATCTATTGTAAGGAAGCTTTCAAAATTACAAAAAATACTTAATATAAAAATATCATGAGCAAGAGATTAAAGCAGTGACAGATGCTGTTTTAAACATTTAGAGAGTTGTACGTTTTTCTCTCTAAACGATATTGTTCATATCATCATGGCTTTACCTTTAACTTTATAGTACATTTTTCCCTTTATTTATGACAAAAACATAAGGTCGTTAGATGGAGTGAAGAACTGAAAAAACTTTTTTTTAAATTTTCCAAAATAATTTGCTCCCTAAACCTTGTGGTATTCATTAGATGAGCTCAGCTAAGATGGCTGGGTCATGTTGAAAGAGTGCCCACAGAAAGATATCCATGAAGGGCCATGTATGGTGGTGCAAGGCATGCCTGGTGGAAGGCACCTGAGAGGAAGTCGAAGTCGACACCTGCACTGACTGGAGGATGTTGAAGAGGACCTGAACAAGCTTTTTGTTCGAAGATGGAGCAGCCATTCTTGGGACAGGAAGGAGTGGAAGTCTATTATTGAGAGGGCCTTGGTTCTCAGAGCCGAATAATAATAATAACCAAGAGTTTTCCAAAGAAAAAATTATAGAATTATTTTTCTCAGCGATTCTGTATGTTATTTTGGAGTACTGAATCCGAATTTCGGGTTTGTCTCCTTGCCAGCTGCCCGCTTCACAATGAAAAAAACAAACCTAAATGTTGAAACTATTTTTAGTTTTCCATTTATAACTAGAAAACTAAGCATTTTTTTAAGATAAACATTCTAAGAAAAATTTAAGTAAACGAAATTTCCTACAAACTGCGTAAATTACATTTAATTTTCAGCCAACCTGCGACGCCACATAAGAAGGACGAAACCACTAAAGAACGGCCAAAACTTCCTTTTTTATATATTTTTTTTCTAAGAAAATAAACATTTACGCTGAAACAAATATATGTTCAAAACATATTGTCCCAAATTTTTATAACATTATATCCATCACCAGCGCCGGTATTCCTAATATAAGCTTAACAAATTGTGTTTGTTTTCATTCTAAAATTCGTATAATTTATTCATATGTATTCATACTTAAAGCACATTTTTAGCATTAGTGAATGAGTATACATTATTTTTTTTCACATTTTTTATTGCCACTTAAGAGCCAGTCGAAATCAGAAAAGTTAAAAATCATTTAAATTATGACTTTGTGTCGGTTAACATTTTTTTTGTTTTTACCTATATGTCTCTTTTAAATTAACAAGAATATGTCAGAAAGGATATGAATAAGCAATTAAAACAATATTCAGCTGTGTGAATCTGCAAACTTTGGAACAAGCTAAATATAATACTATAAAACATGTTTGTAAATATTAGGTAAATAGCCCAGTGGAGACATCATTTTGCATTGTAAAAGGTGGAGTAATTTTGATTTTCAGGTATGTTGTATGTATTGCTCCTCTCATGAAAAATCTAAGTTTCTGCCTCCCACACTATGTGCGTTTTCTGCCATCTTGAAAAAACAAGTACTTTTTTTAGTTTTTCCTCTGTAACTCGCTTCCAGGGCATTTTAGGCCAAATGTTGTTATTACCAATATTAAAGAATATTACATTTACTCCAAGTTTTATATGAAACATGTTGGAATATTCGGAAGAGCTATTGAGATCGGGGTCGTGAATATCTGCAAAAAAATACAAAAAGGTATATATGTCAGTGGTTTCGACTTAATAACTATTTTTTAGTGCAAAATGCATTATGACCAATCTTGTATAGTACTAAAATTCCAACAAGATTCATACAAAATACTGGTAGTTGCTCTGAACAGAGGCTAAGAAGTATTGAAAAAACAATTTTAGAGAAAGTGGACTGGAAACCAAAAATATCCAAAAACTAAAATACCCACTATTCACATTAGTATTTCTGAATGTAATATCATCTGCAATCTATTATTTATGTAATATATAAGCGTAGTTCAAGAGATTCATGTATATTTCGGGGATTTTTTTTTTATTATAATTTATTTTTAAATTATGCTATTTTTTTTTTTTTTTAATTTTCTACATACAATTTATTTATTGCTGTATATTTATATAAAATAAATAAATTTGTATATTTACATATTTTTTTGTTGCTTTGGCTTTAATACATTCTGTAATTATAAGTTTTTTCTTTAATTATTAATATTACTATTGACAATTTAAATTCACAAAAGATGACTGGTATAAATACAAAATTTGAAGGTTCTTGGCCGTTCCGCGTGGAAGTTAAAGAACAATAACCGGTTTGGTTTTTGTAATTTTCGTCCCACTAAAAAAAAGGCCTTTTTGGCTCTCTGCGAAAAATACAAAAAACGCTCTTCTAGCTGACCTAGGCGTACTAGTCATTTGCAAAATAATCAATTCTAGGCATAAAATGTTAATCTAGGGCACCACGGGACAGTTAGAAGTTGGTTGGAACATCAAAAGGAAAGTATCAATATTCGATATTTTGCAATAGCGCAGAACTATATATCGATATCCACCGATAATCACTAGAAAAATATCGATATATCAGAAGGAAATGGATGAAAAAACAAAGACAAGTGCATTAAATGAGTATAATGTTAAACTGCGAAGAAGGTTATGAAATAATATAATTAATATTTATAGAACAATATTTTTATTAGCCATGAATCTTAATAAATTAAAAAGATAGAATATAATTATACTTTGGCAAAAAAAAAAACAATGTTAGAACACATTTTTATCTTGTAGACTTTTATCCATATTTCATATATTATATTCTTCTACAAGTTTTTTAATAATAAAACTTTCAAATTTCAAAAAATTGTATTTACCTTATAACGTTTCCAACTACACTGTGCATTCTCAAAACATTCATCTAAAAGCATGTAATTCATTTGGTATACATCTCAATACAATAACTTATATTATTAACTGTTTGTCTTTACATTGGATTAATTAACATTATTTATATATATATAAATCTTATCTACTAATGATTGTTTGTAATTAAATATTGCTTATTCTTATATTTACTGGTAGAACTCCAGAATCGTGACCCCAACATGACGGACGTCTAGATTTTTAAGAACTGACTGCGCATGCTTACAACAAATATAATCAAACCAATGGATCCTAATCAGTTGAGGTCGGAGCCTAACTGTAATTTAAATTATTACTACTTTAATTACATTACAGCTGTTGATTTCCATTTGCTACACTCCCTCAAGAGATAAACATCACCCCTCCCCCAATGAAAGTCTATTCACAAATAAAAAAAAAAAAAAAAAAAAAAAAACACCAATAAATGTAACCATGCCAAATTATAGACAAAAATTCTATAGTACAAATCGCGGAAGTCGATTTATTGAGTAAATATTTATCTGAGTATTTGTTGTGGGAATGTGAAGCTCGAAGTATAGTCAGGTCTTAAAAATCTAGATCTCCGCCATGTTGCGGTAACGATTCTGGAGTTTTACCAAATAAAGAAAATTGTTAATTAAAATTAAGACGCACATTGCAGATGTATTATTTCGCTATTTTAGAGTTAATCGTTGGCACATCAATTTCTCCTTCATCTTCTTTTCAAACGGAGTCAAAATTGTCTACCGCTAAACCTTCGTCAAAACAGGCGAAATCTCGGAAAGTTATAGTAGTTTCTTCAATTTGAGGTAGGTGATTCCCATCCTCGATATCTGTCAAAGAGTTGCATCACTACTTCCTTGCGTTAAATTTTTGAAATCGTTTAATTATGGCCGTCTAGAGACTGCTGTTCAGAGGTTATGTAGGGAGGCAATAACAGAACATAAACATCGCTGGGTAATGGGGTACTATTGTGGGCTGTACAATTATCAAAAAACAGTTGAAGGTTTTTGCTGTTTTTATTCTATATCCGATTGTACACATTTGTAGAATATATTGATTGTGGTCCAGGCTTTTGTGTTTGCACGAAAGGCTATCAGTGACTTTCTTTTTTTTAAACACGGCTTCGCCATTTGCCAGCCATGAACAAACTTAATTTTTTTGATCAATCCATGTTGGCGGCTGACAATATGGTTACAGGTTTTTTACAATTTTTTTTTAAAGAGAGATGAATAGACAAAAAAAAGAGTAAACAGACCGAAATTCATAGAGACGATTCCCCTCTCACTCACTCTCCTCTCGTCTGAAAAAATTTAAGAACTAACCAGATTTTTTATTTGGAAATTCTAATTATAAGACATTTACAGTACTTAGAAGACAAAAATAAATCCGAATCATCGAAGGGACCGGATTGCATAGGTTTTATAGGGGATAAAGGGAGATTTTCAAGGGACCAGAGAATTCTTACGAATTATCGGGATATACGGATTACCGGAATATGGATTATCGAGATTCCACAGTAATATAGTTTAAAATGTCAGTATGATCGATATATCGTTGTAAAATATCGATACCACCGATATATCGGATGCTAAGATATTGATAGAAAATATCGGTTTTTTCAAATCCGATATATCGCGTTTCGATATTCCTAGTTAGAAGGGCTTTTTTAAGGCTGCTCTTGCGCAGGCTGGCCAAAAATTAATCCAAAATGCTTAGTTTTCTAGTTATAATTGAAAAACTAAAAAACAACATTTTTTTTTTCTATTTTGGTTGTTTGTTTTTTTCTATTTTGGTTGTGTTTTTTTCTATTTTCGTTGTGAAGCCGCTGACTGACGAGGTGGCAAACCTGAAATTTGGATTCAACACCCAAAAAAAACATAGAATTGTTGGGAAAAAAATTTCTATAATTTTTTCCTGAAAACACCACTTCTGAACCTTCAATGACTGGAATATAATGCTAAACAAAAAAAATAATGCAGCAAATGCAGTTGAATAATATATTGATTATGGTCATGTTGGACACTTATTTTTATTTATTACTATTATTATTTTTTAAGGAGAATCAGTTTTTTAATGATATATATTAGTAGCTAGAAAAATCTTACTACAAGCTTTTTCATCAGATCCATCTTTACAGTCAGGGTTGTCATCACACATCCATGTTAGTGGGACACATTCTCCAGGACTACCACGGCAAGTAAATTCCTCAGGGTCACAAACCTTTGCCTCTATAACAGTAACAAAATATGTACTTACTACAATGCTTTTCATCTTCTCCATTGGCACAATCAGGTTGTTTATCACATTGCCATGTTCTTGGGATACACTTCCCAGGCTCACATTCAAAATGCTCAGCTAGACAGCTTTGTTTTTCTAGAACATAAACTCATTGTTTCATTTCAAAATAATAATCTCATAACACCAACTGGATATTTACGAATATCCTTTCTCATAAATAATAAAATAAATAAATAAAACGGTTTTAGTATCTAAAAACAGAAGATGTATTAGCCATTTTTACTGAGGTGTAACGCATTGTATTTATGTTTTTCCAGGGTGATTTTTGTGCTGATAAAATATTGCATATGAAATAAAACAAACAAGTTTTGATTAATTAACAACAGATGTATTACAGACTCACTGATCTTATCAATCACATATTTGAAGGAGTCAATATTCCGCAAGAAATGAAATTAGGATATCTCACTCCTATATTTAAAAAAGGAGAGAGAAGAATTTGTAGTGATTATTGAGGAATCAGTGCGACAAATCCAATTATGAAGCTGCTGGGCAGAATAGTAAAAATAAGTTAGAAGCAGAATTTGTTCAAGCTGGAGAGCAAAGTGAGTTTACAACAGGAAAATCTTGTATTGACCACATTTTTAAGTTCAGACAATTGTTGGAAAAACAAGCAGCGAAAGCAAGAAGATTGGACATGCTATTTATAGACCTGGAAAAGGCCTGTGATTATGCACCTCAGAAACTGCTATGAAGATCTCTGGGAATGGCTGGCATAAGCAATAACATTATACACATTATAGACTTATAAAATAAGAAATATAGAAAAATAATAAGTGCCATATAAAAATAGGGAGTTTACTGTCAGAAGATTTCAGGTAGCAAAGGCTTTCTTGAAGGATTTTGCACGTCACCAACCTTATTCAAAATATTTATTGTTGATTGTTTAAAAAGTATAAACCCTAATTCAATATCAAATTATTAATTAATGTTTGCATCTAATTGATATTTTCACAGGAGATTGTGAGAATTGGTATTATGAGATATTAATCAAAGTTAGAACTCCAATCTTCAACATTTTACTTAATGTAACTGGAGACAAGACGGACAAAATAAATTAATTTATTATTTTGCATTACATCTTGGCAGATTAATATGACCCTAGCAAGACCATGTCTTCATGTTTGTCTCATTCAATCTTGTGCTACTTTAAAGACAAAAATATATCATAGAATATCTCCAACTCAAAAACACACAACAGATCCCTAGATCGGATCAGTCCCTGGAAAAACCAGCATAAGCTAAGGCTAAATACTGTGAAAACCCAGGATTTTGTAGTTATAACCTTCAATTCAAACCCTTAACTTCTAATTCTAGCACAGAAGTAGAAGTTAAGGGTTTGATACAAGTTCTGTGCTTGTTTGCTACAAGTTCTCGTCTTTCTGACTTCTGAATCTTATCCCATAGAACTGTAGCATTTGAACATTTTTTTTTCCCAGTTATATCTTAAGATTTAGCTCCCTCTTATAAATCTGGCTTCATCTTCCTGACAGTATATTAAAACTTTCCTACTCCTACATCTGTTCAGATACCAGCTATCAAGGAAATTATTTTGAAAAGAATAAGTTTTAGTTTTATTGTATTATATAACACTGATTATTTTTTTCTATTACACACACATGCACTCAACATTATTCTCTGCGAGCATTGCCTTAGAATTGTTTTTCTATTCATTATAATAAAATGCAGGGAAAAGAATGCTTCCTTGTGCATGTTGAAAAAGATTTTCATGAATTTTCAAAAGTTTTTAAATACTCAAAACATCACTGAAAAAATCACTTACTCTACTTTTGAAATTACAAAAATCATACGTCTTACCGCAAACTTCTGGATTTTCATCACTACCATCATGACAATCTTTCTCTCTATCGCAATGCCACATTGAAGGTATACAACGGCCATTATCACATTGGAATTCCGTTGCCTTGCAAGTAGTTGGTACTAAAACAAAAGATGTGTATGAAGGAAGTAATTATTATAATAATTTTTTTATTGAGTTTAAAGAAATTAAAATAAGCCCAATAGTATTTTAAACCTTTATCTTTTTTATTTCATTGTTATTTAACAACTTCCAATCCTCTGAAATGATGCGAATTTTTTCAAATTATGTTGAAATGCTCTTGTGCCTTGAACACCATTGGTGATAGCTATAAAATAGTTCTGAGTAATTAAAATTAGTTTATATATACATTTCTAACAACAAAATCAGAAAACTGCATTTAATAACTTCTTCTTCCATGTTATGTTAAAAGTTTAAATACAGATAGAAATTAGTAAAATAAAAAAGATTATTTGTTTCATTCAATAATATATAATGTTTATTAGTCCATAAAATGCTCTTGTGCCTTAAACACGATTATTGATAGCTATAAAATAATTCTGAATAGTTAAAATTAGATTATATACACATTTCTAACTACAACATCACAAAACTGCATTTAATAACTTCTTCTTCCATGTTAATTAAAAGTTTAAATACAGATAGAGATGATTATTAGAAATGTAGTAAAATCAAGATTCTGCAATTAATAAATTAATTATTAATAATAATACATTTTTTTTTAAAGAGATGAAACATAAAATAATAATAATAATAATTCTTGAGATGATCGTAAACACCATTTAACAACTGAATCTTCCTAGGAAAAGTTTGGAACAGGCAAGGGGATGCACTAGCCTGTATATTATTTAATTTGGCAGTTGAGAAGGATATGAGAGACGCGGGTTTACGTGGACAGGAGAAAGGACAAGGAAACATATTTACTAGGCTTGTCCAATTGTTGGCCTGTGCTGATGATGTAGACATTATGGAAAACTCTCTTCAGCCCGTGACTGTGGCTTTTCTGTGTGGGACACTCTCTTCAGGCTGTGACTGAGGTTTTTCTGTGTGGGACACTCTCTTCAGGCTGTGACTGAGGTTGTTCTGTGTGGCATGCTCTCTTCAGGCCGTGACTGAGGCTTTTCTGTGTGAGAAGTTCTCTTCAGGCCATGACTGAGCCTTTTCTGACATTGGAGGGCCCAGCCAGCAGACTTGGACTTGAATTAATGAGTTCAAAACCAAGTACATGGTAATAGAAGAGATTCTGAAGCCAGGTGAGACAGTAATAGAAGAGATTCTGAAGGCAGGTGAGACAATAATAGTTCGACCTCATAACTTTGAAAAAGTATCGAAGTTTACTTACCTGGGATCTGTGGTCACCCAGGATAATAACCTCGATATTGAAATAAGAAAGAGGATTACCGTAGCTAATAAATACTACTTTGGGCTGGGCAAACAGCTGAACAGACAGATACTTTCAGGGCAGACCAAGCTCCACCTCTATATAATCTTGGTGTGCCCCGTACTTCTTTATGGTTGGTAGTGTTGGACAATATCTAAGGGTGCCAAAAGTATTTTAGACCTCTATCTTTTTTTTTTCATTGTTATTTTTTATCTTCCAACCCTCTGAAATGATGTGAATTTGTTCAAATTATGTTGAAATGCTCTTGTGCCTTGAACACCATTGGTGATAGCTATAAAATAGATTATATACACATTTCTAACAAAAAAATCACAAAACTGCATTTAATAACTTCTTCTTCCATGTTATATTAAACGTTTAAATACAGATAGAAATGATTGTTAGAAATTAGTAAAATAAACAAGATTATTTGTTTTATTCAATAATATATAAAGTTTATTAGTCCATACAATTTTTAATTAAATAGTTAGTTCTCACTAGAAGTGAGTGAAATATAATATGTGACAAGAAATATGAACATTTACTTTATTACTGCAGGCAGTAAGGCAGAATGAGACCGGATTTAATAATAATAAAATTTTTTTGAAAGAAATGAAACATAAATAATCTTGAGATGACTGTAAATACCACTTAAAAACTGAATCTTCCAATGAAAAGCTTGGAACAGCAAGCATAGTTAGACATTTTTTAAATATTAAGTATTAATTTTTTTAAAGTGATTAGAAATAAATTAAAAGGCAATAATAATCATTTAATAAGATTTAGCTTTAAAGTCTTATATAATTTGAATGTATTTGATCACTTAAGGGATAATATTATATTACAAAAGCAAATATAATATTTGTAACTTTAAGGCTTTCATGTTTAATGTTTTATAAAAATCATCCTTTCCCTCCAACATATATATAGTTGCTTGCAGGTATTTCAGTTTTCAACTAACTCTCTTCTCTCCTCCAAAAAGCTTCTCATTCCAAAGTAATTCCAGAACATGTCCCTTCTACTTCTGTCTCATAAGCTATCCTGACAAGGTGATGGTTCTAAGGAGATGACCGAACAACCTTTCTCAAGATTTCTCTATTTTTGCTTTGATGAGGTTCAAACCTAAGCATTATTGAAGTATGTCTTATTCTGTCTCTTCTTTTTCTAACCTCCACTCCCAACTTTAGGCCAAAAATTAACTTCTAATTCATATCCTAGGAAAAAAGCACTGAGTTTTTTGTTTTTTTTTTAGTTTAAAAATTTAGTTCAATTGAAACTTGATCATTACAAGTTACATTGAGTGCAACAATTAAGTTTTTATTCAAGAATATGATTTATTAAATAAGTTTTAGTCCTGGAGATGCCCGAACTTATAGGAAATTTATTTATTTCCTTGATAAACATTAACTTGAGAGATTAGGAGCTTTTAGTTTGAATTGACTAAAAATACCTAATGTCTAAAATATTCTATAAATAGGCAAATATTTTTTCTTCAAAGAAATTAAAAATGTTTTCTCACAAAATAGTTTATTTCTCTATACAGCAGGCTTCGTAAAGGTCCAAACTAAAAGTTACAGGTAGTAATATTACAGCCAATGAATATCAATCAATGGTATTATTACTCCATCAATTTTCTATTAATATTATGTTTATTTGTATACTTCAATCAAATTTAGGACAGAGTTCCCGAAATGCAAACTAAATTGGCTATGAGTGACTGTCAGACTGTGGAAGGACAATATCAAACCTTTTCTTAATGTTTATTTTTAATTAATTAATTATTTTCCTTAATAAGAAAATTTTACTTTTATAACTTTTATTCATTTGAAATTATTATTATAAGTGTTTTTACTTTGTTAAATTACTTTATCTTACATAAATATTCTGGTTTGTAATCTTTCTATATAATACCACCAATGTATTCTAACAAATAATTTACATAGTATATCAACAAAGAGATGGATTATGTAAACAATCATTAAAGGATCCTTTTATTAGGTTATCACAATATCTATATATACTATACACTTCTTTATGTATCTTATATATTCTAATGAATAATATCTTCTCATGATATAAAGTTAACACCAACATTCAGGATTAATCTATAACTGGCTATTTATCTCCTGCTAGGATCAATAAATTTCGTAATTTTGACCAATGAGTCACTTGGTCGTAAAACATGGTACCCAACTAACAAAATGAAAATTTTTATAATGTAAAAAATAACTTTTACAAACAAAAAATGTTTATTAGTTATGTTTGACATTAAACCAGCAGTGACTTACCATAACTTAATACCAAAATTATATTACAGATTATAAAAAAAAAAAAAAAAAAAAAATACAAATTATATACTATATTAAATATACTACAAATTATAAAACAAAAATATTTCCTACAGATTCTTTCAATAACCTATGAAATCAGATATGAAGAATCTGGTGTTGCCAAAAACTTCAATTCACAAAAATTGTTAGATACCTTGTTTTACGACTGAGTGCATCAAATATTTCCAGCATATAAAAAATATTGTACGAAAAAATCAATTTATTAAACACTTCAGGTGAAGTGGAAAACAATACCTGGGGGTGTTATCTTCGGCCTTTAAGGAGGATGTAAATAAATACGTAAATAAATAAATAAACATATATAAATATATATATATATATATATATATAATATTATTTTATTTTTTTTCCCTGTTGGCACTACAGACCATGGAGATCCTTGGCCGCGCGATGTGGTTTTCATACATCTCAATTTAGGTACACAGGGTACGGTCATCACTCCTACGCCTGGCCTTTGTGAGTTGCCTCCAAGTAGGCTGACGGGCCTCACATACCCGGGGGAGGGGGGTTGTGATAAATTGTTTGAATTATTTACTTTAATTAAATTAAATTCATGCCGGTACCAGGATTCGAACTCACAACCTTTGGGTTTGTGAGTAGGTGCGTTAACCCACTCGGCCACCCTGATTATATATATATATATATATATATATATATATATATAAATGTGTGAGAGATGTAAGCAATATAAGAGAATTAAAGGATAAATAGACAACCTAAATATAAACAAAATAACTAAAATATAATTTAATTTAATTCATCGAAAACATTTGAAACTAATTTTATTAAACATACATAAATTACTTTGCCCTATTTTATGCGAAATATGCACTCTCCAATTTGTATTTTTAAAATTTTAAATTTTTTTGATCATTTAATTTTATATATATATATATATATATATATATATATATATATATATATATATATATATATATATATATATATATAAACACACAAAAATAAAAATAAAATAAAATAAATAAATTATTAAAATAAACAAAAGAAAACTATTTTTAAAAGAAATACAAAATAAAAATACCACATTAGACAAAATTACTAAAATAAAAATTGATAACCTTAAATATATAAAGCATGAAAAGGAAACAGATGGATTAGGAAGGACTGATGTGATGAACCAGTTCTGAATTAACTCTTGCAGATATTTCACTAAGGTAATTAATTATGGCTTAGGATTTTGCCCTTGCTCCTCCTGTGAACATTTTTGCTTCAAACATTTCCTTCTCCATTTCAAGTTTATGTGTGTCCATGATGGCACGTTCCCTATCAGCTTCTAGCATATCAACTTCTGCTTCAACCTTATTAATCTCAGATTGAACCTTTTCTTTTTCTGCTGCTACCAACTCAGCCATTTTTTGAACTAATAAGAGGTTAGCCCTGGCAGTCTCTCTCTGAATGTCAATATCTGACATTTCTAATAAAGCTCCATTTATATTATTCATTGTATTCATTGCTACTCCTTGGGTGTCTTTCATCCACGGAGTATTAATTACTGGTCTCCTATTATACTGCAAATTCGTCCAAGAAGGAACCATAGGTTTTTGCCTACCAGTTTCTGGCGGATATACTTTAATATATTTGTTTTCTTCAGTTACAACCTCACGTTTTTTTTTCGTGAAGCTCTTGCTATATACAACTTCAGTGCTGCTTTTTTTATGAGGTTGTGCGGTTGCTAAGTAAGCAAGGGGAAGATACTTCATACTTCTCAATGGCTTTATTGTTTTGGGAAAAATGGAAGAAAGGTAAGTTGTTCCATGATTCAATGTAGGTTCAATTCTTTTCAGTCCATGCCTCACACTGAATGAAATGACTGAGCCAGCATAAGCGCTTTGTGTTGGACCTGATATCTTTTCAATTTTTCTCTCTTTTTCCACCTTGGAATATTTCATCCTTGATGCACCTGAGAAATAATATATTCTTTTAGATTAAATTATTTGTAAGTATTGTGCACAATGTACAGTGAGTTTGTGCATTTCAGTGAGGCAAGCACCACTGCAAGGTGTCCTTCTTATGGCTAGCAAGCTATCTAAATGGTATATAATACACAAATGGCTTAGCATTTCTTTTTTTTTTTTTATTACATTATTAAATACAAGTCCTATGGAGGGGAGGAGTGCCAGGTTGTTTCCTTTTAAGACTGATCACATCCGAGGCTGGTTTGGGTTTCATGATAGATGTTTCAGATAATGGGACGATCCACCCTCTCTCCGTACCCTCGTTTGCTGATGGGGCTGCCATCTCTATGGATGCAGACCTGCACCTCTATGCGGGGAACTACCTAGGGAAGGTGGTCCTAGGGTGTGTACTGCATATTACCTTGCGTAGAGTGTGCTGAGTTTGTGTACTGTATGTGTGTTAGTGTACTGTTTCTCCCAGTAATAGTGGCTGACAATGACCGGGTGATGGGGTCACCACTTTCCAAGCCCAACATCTCTACGAGATGTATGATTAGGATTAATGGTGAAAGATCCGAGGAATTTCGTGTGGGAAAAAGACTCTGGCAAGGAGATGCACTGACCTGTATATTGTTTAATCTGGTACTTGAGAAGGCTATAAGAGACACGGCTTTATGTAGATGAGAGAAAGGACAAGGAAACATATTTACTAGGCCTGTCCAATTGTTGGCCTATGCTGATGATGTAGACATTGTGGAATGCACTCTTCAGGAAATGACTGAGGCTTTTCTGGCACTGGAGGGCCCAGCCAGCAGACCTGGACTTGAAGTTAATGAGTCCAAAACCAAGTAGATGGCGACAGAAGACACTCTAAAACCAGGTGAGACAGTAACTATTGGACTTCATAACGTTGAAAAAGTATTGAAGTTTACTTACCTGTGATCTGTGGGAACCCAGGATAATGACCCCGATATTGAAATAAGAAAGAGGATCATTGCAGCCAACAGATGCTACTTTGGGCTGGGCAAACAGCTGAGCAGACAGATATTTTCAAAGCAGACCAAGCTCCACCTCTATAAAACCTTGGAGAGCCCCATACTTCTTTATCGGAGTGTTAGAAAAACTCTAAGGGAGCCGAAAAGGAGCTCCTTATTTTTGAAAGAAAATTTCTCTGCCAAATTTTCGGAGGTGTAAAGTTTGAAGAAGATTGGAGGTGATCCATGAATCAGGAGCTATACAACGCTTTTGGTGATGCTAATGTTGTTAGAGAAATGAAGTTGAGACACTTAAGATATGCAGGGCATATCCCCAGGATGGTGGATGAAGAAATGCCTAAAAAATTGCGGACACAGCCAATTTATGGAACAAGGAGGAGAGGGAGACCAAAGCTGAGGTGGGCAGATGGTGTGGGAGGAGATGATCCTAGGAGCCAGGAACTGGATGGCGTCAGCACAAGACCATGACAATTTGAGGAAGCATTTGGAAGTGGCCAAGACCTGTAACCGGGTTGTAGCGCCATGAAATAATAATAATAATAATAAAATACGAGTACCCTTGCACGTAGAGCTTTAAAGATCATATATCATAAGACGGAAATGAATAATAAACAAAAAATAGGTATGTATTTTGATGAGAACACTAAAATGATTTAAGAGATAATAGGCAGAGTTATTATAAGTTTTAAATTTTAAATAAACGAAAAAAAAAAAAATCTGTATTTTGGAAACTGATGGCTTAGTAGAGGGAAATAAAGCTTACAAAATGAGAACCTACTCAATGAGAAATCAAGGAGTTGCTATAGGCAAAGCATTTTATCACTTCTTATAGAGAACATTAAATAAATGATTTGATATGTTCATTTAAACCAAGACTAAAGCCAATAACACTCAATGTTTAACATTGAATCCATCTCCTTAAAATAAATATTTTCACTTTTTAAGAACTTCCAAATCTTTTATGAACATAAGGGTAAATAGTGATAGAACATAAAGATAAATTCAAATGATAGTAAAAAATATCATTAACAAAGTAACCCAAGATTGCTTCTTAATGCTTATAATATATTAATTGGGGAAATTCATGTTTTACATATATTTTTGAGAATAATTTAGGGGAATAACAATGGCATATACTTCCAATTCTTATATTTTATTCTGACTACAGAAAAATTTATCACTAATCAGCAGAAAAAATAAAATAAATGATCAATATGGCCAAAGTTTCATCCTAAATTTAATTTTCAGGGAGTGGGGTAGCTCAGTGGGGAAGGCACTACGCTACTAATTTCAAGGTCCCGGGTTCGAGACCGGCTGAGGCAGATAATTATTTATTCTGTATTCAGCCGTGGATCAACCCTCCTGGGGCTCACCCAGCCTCTATAAAGTGGGTACCCTTACTTGGGTGAAAAAACCTGGCTGTTGAGCGTGAACTTGGCCGAATCATCTCCTTGCACAACCGCATTGGCCAAGAAACAGTACGGTCCTTACTGTACAGTACGGGCAGAAGACCCTAGAAACAGTACTGAACCCAAGACCCTTATCGGGTTGTAGAGGTGCAGGTGTTTTTTTTTTTTTTTTTTTAATTTAATTTTCAATGAGAAATTTCATAAAAGGCATTAAGCTACACTAATTATCCATACCATTATTACTATAGGATACCAATTGAAAGGATGAGCTAATGAAAATCTTTGAGAGGAAAATGAGGTAATAAGTTTGAGAACTATTTTCTTAAATTAAATTATTGATTTATAATATCCTGACAGAAGTTCCATAACTTTCTTTTTTGGATACTTTAATTCAACCGAATGTGACAGCACATAGCATCACTGAAGTGAAATAAAAAATATTAATATGAAGATGGACAATATCTTAAGCCATAGAAAAAAAAATTGTATGGTTTGATAAGTGACGTTGACAGTAGTATATAAGAAAAATAGAAACCATACTTTTTCAGATTAGTGCTATGTTACAAGTCTAAGGGACATAAATCAATGGCAGGTTTATGTTGATATCTAAAAAAGATGTACACTTAGACAGTGTTTGTGGTAGACTACTTTTCTTCTAAACGGTATTTTTCATTAATTTTTTATTAGATTCTTCTTGGGTCTACTACATTTCAGATTGTGACAATTGCTCTGTGAAAGAACTCCTTTTTATCTAAAGCCATTTGTTTCAAGTTTATAATGCTGAGAAGCAATTTGGTACAAAATAGGAAGGCCAAGACACTTTTATCAAGTCTTACCTATTTTTGCAGAAATAAAACATCGATGGTCTTGCTAAAACATACTTAGTAGTCTGTTTTAAGTATTATGCTAGCAATAAAAAAAACATCCCAATGTGTTTCTTCTTTCAGTTATAATTAATTTATTTTTACTAATTGATTTTATTTAGGTATGCTTCACCTAATCTTCATCTCTATCAATTATTTATTATAGATACCTGTGTTTTCATAGAAATTATGGAAGCAATTGTTTCATTTTGGCATATAATAGGATTAAAATTTGTACAAATTAATTAAAAAATATAATTATGTATGCTCTTGACAAAATGTGATGTATGTGCAGAGCGAAAATAAAAATTAAGCTGGTGCATTAGATGTAAGCATTATATTTAAATAAATTGTATGTTGAAGTATGATAATAATGAAAAAAATGAGACCATTAAAGACACATCCCATGGCTAATAAAACTAATACATAATAATATCTAAAAGTTGAGTACATTACTATAGCTCTGATTTTAAATGAATATCGATGGTGAGTTTTTATAATTTTCAAAAAAACAAAAACATTAACAAGAGGTCATGGGTCTTTAATCTCCGTGCATTAGATATTTCCAGAGTATGGTTTTTCTATTGTCTTACCATTACAGTCAGCTTCATCTGAATTATCTCCACAATCATCTTCTGAGTCGCAGACCCATGCCATTTGCACACAGTTGCCATTCTTACATTTGAACTGTCTCAAGGAACACTCCATTATTCCTAAAAAAATATATTTATATAAATATATATTGTTAAGATATTATAATTTACTTTTTATAATCCAAATAAATTATTTTTTGTAGAATGTTAATGCTCTTTTTTTTTTTTAGGTAAATTAATTATGAATTATATTTGATTAAAAAAATATAATACAAGTTATAACATATTATTAATTCAATTTTTTCTTATTAAAATAAATTTAAATATAAATTAAAATATATATATATATATATATATATATATATATATATATATATATATATATATATATATATATATATATATAAATTGATATTTATTTCTATCAAAATATTTGTAGGCTGTTTAATTGTATATAATTAACATAAGTTTAATTTTTAAATAATACAAAAGAATTTCTTTGAATATCATTAGTAAAACAAACAAATACTAGCGAAACTCAGATTTTTCTGTCCAACTCCATAAATTATTTAAAGATCAAATATAAAGTTGAGGACTGCTGGTCTGAAGTTGTTCCACTCATAATAAGAATTTCTATAGATAAAGATATAGGTTCAATAGTTATGTCTTTTATTTTTTGGTTTTAAATAAAAAACATTTCTTCAGGGTCTAATGTTGATACAAGTATTCATTTCACTTTTGGCACTGAACAATTACTGCTCAATACTTGACAGTCCCTACATGAGATGATTTCTATCCTTCTAAAGCCATCTCTGGCAATACCATCTCCTCTAGAAAAAATAAGTGGTATACAATTATCATATTGCTTGATGGCATTATGAAATGAAACCTAGCCTGCTTATCAATTTATATAGATGCTTCAGGTCATCTCAAATTTCCTGTTTTTGGCATCTGTCTTATGGATCTTGTCACCCAGCAAGGGCTGAGATTATTAGAGAGTAGGCCAACATGCCCATTTCCAGAAAAAAAAAAAAAAAAAATAGAAGCAAATTAGTTAAATATACAAAACTTAATTTAATGTTATTTTAAAACTTAAGTATGAAAATGATGGTTGACTGTATATTATGTGCTAATCTGTTTTAATCTTGATCCATCTATCAGGTCAAAGATAGATTCAGTGAAAAAATTAATGCTGCCCCTAAGATAATTTTCTGTGGCCCACAATGTTCTGAAATAAAGTAAAAAAAAAAGACAATTGTAAATCAATGTTATCAATTATTACCCTGAATTCACTTAATTATATAATATGTTTTAATATCCTGCCCATATTCCTGAATCCTCACTTTAAAATATCATTTTAAGAAGATTTGTAAATGTGATGTGGCCCACGACTTTAATTGAGTTTAACATGCCTGCTTTAGAGGATGAAATAAATTTTGAATTGAATGATGAGTTAGTTCTTTTTACATTAGATTGCATTTATCATTTCATCAATTCCTTTTGACCTTTATACATTGCATTATTGGTGAAAGTGCTTGATTTGATAAAAGAGCTAAGCTAGGACAACCTTGCTTTTTAATCTGATATTATTATTGTAATAAATGTAAATAGTCTTGAAATAATGATAAATGCTTGAATCTCTCAGATCATTCAATTCAAAAACATGGGTGTCCATCTTACTTTTTCATTAGGAGGCGTACTACCTCCCAACTCGCAAATCTGCCATACCGTAGTGTATGAATTATAAATTTTAAACACTAGACAAATTCTCGCCCGCAGGTTAATTACAATTGATATGCTTCTGTGCATAAATTATTCGACTTTTATGTTTTTACTCCACAAACTGCAACAACAAAGTGGGGGCTCGAGCCCCTCCTTGCACCTATAGTCTTGATAGACAGCTAGTCTCTGATTTTCAAGTGAATTGGCACACTTATATGGTGAATTCCAGAAAAAAGTTTCAAACAAATTCTGTTCCCCCTAAAATTACTTTAAAAAATGGTCTAGTTACATTTGTAACTGAAACTAACGATAACGGATTTCAAGAAAAGTTACAAACAAAAGTTGTTCAACTTAAGACTACCTATAAAAAAGGTCCAGTTACATTTTAAGCTAAAACTAACAGTAACAGACCTATGGAGCGTCAAATCTGTCCAATTTTTGGTATTTCAAGAAAAATCTGCTGTAAGTGGGCTTTATTTTCTAAGAAATATGCCTTTTGTCAAAAAAAAGATACATACAAAACTTGTTCAGCTCAAGATCACCTACAAAAAAAGTCTAGTTACATTTTAAGCTAATTAAAACTTAACTTTAAGTGTAAAGCTCTCTATAAGCAGTTTTTTCTTGCAATACCGAAAATTTTAGAGGTTTGACGCTCTGTTGGGCCGTCTTTGGTTTCAGCTTAAAATGTAATCTTTTTTGTAGGTGAGCTTAAGCTGAGCAACTTTTGTTTGACAAAATGCGTATGTCGAGAAAAAAAAAAAAACTTACACTTACAGCAGGTTTTTTTTGAAATATCAAAAATTTGACAGGTTTGATGCTCCATCGTGCCGTTTTCAGGATTTTAGGGATTGTCTACTTTGAAATAATATAGATGTCATGATGTTCAAAGTAGACAATCCCTATGTAAAAATTTAAAAATTAGTTTATGGACAACATAGACTTACGTAACTACTGCCAACAATTAAATATAAGACAAAACAGCAATTTTAAAAGAAAGAAAAACCCTGATGTTGAAAGAAGATTTTGAAATGTCCGTTTGATGGAATAAAAATATTAATGTTATACAGATAAAGAAATATTGAAGGGAAGTTTTTGTTGCTCACAACAAACATTCTAATATACTGATGTTAAACTTCTGTGGGTGTAGATATAAGAGTTATATAATATGACCTTTATTAAAGAACGTCAGAAGAAGTTAATTATGAAGGATTTTCTATATCTGGTTTTATTGCATTTTTTCTTTCACAATGAAGTTGTTATTTTTTATTGTACTAAAGAGACACAAAAAGACTTGTGGAGTACTGTTTCAGTAGTTCCTCTATATATTATATTTTTCTTTTTTAAATGTAGTTGGTGAAATGAAACAAAACCAAAAGGGGTAAAAAAAAAATCAACTGACAAATTGAACATAAATCACATTAAGGAAGAAGTTGATCAGGTGCGGTTTCTACCATTGCCTTTTGGCTATAGGTGATTCCTGCTGAGCACTCGGCCTTGATCTCAGAGTGCTCCTGTCCTTATTTAAACCTTAGGCCCAGGATACCCACCACCTTCGGCTTTCTAGTCTACTGGTCTCTACCGTCCCAATGTTACAGTGGGCGTCTTGCACGACCTACCGATATGTTCCAACAGTCAATGAATTTTATATATTAATAGTACTCTCCTGTGGGAACTCATTAACCTTGAAAGAATTATTTGATAGGTTTCCACAACACAGTGCAATAGGATCTTATTTCTCTGTTCTTATACGCACTAAACCAGGTTTAATTTTTTGATTTTAGTGGATGGTTGAAAATATTTAAAATATCAGTGGAAAAGTCAACTGTTTGAGTTCATGTCTCTGGAGAAAATGAGCTGCCTCTAGCTTTTATTGGAAAGTCCTAGACATGAAAGGTGCTCAAGGATGTCAGTTAAGCTTACTTTCATCATAACGGGTTTTAGATTTGCTATATAAACTTTTCTCTCACTTATAATTTACTCTACTATACTCATGATAATGGGAGGAGGGGAACAACAGTGAATCTTAAATACACTGCTTCATAAGTATTATAAATAATTTTTTTTTAAGACTGAAAAACAATTATTTTCATAATTTATAATTCCATAGATAGACAATTCTTACAATGCTTTAGCTTCACAAATCATAATGTATATTTCATTATTGTGTTAGTTGAAAAAGTGTTAAAAGTAAATAATGCTTAATGAGGAAATGAACAAGGTTTTTCCAAACAAAGAATCTATGAAATAACCATGACACTCAGGTTTCAGATGCCCATTTTTAGTTAAAATTATCCACAGCTATAAAGCTTTACATGTCATATTTAAAGCTGGCTTAGTCCTGATTGAAAATAGCAAATGGTAAGAAAAATATCAATATTGATATGGATATAATTTACTAAAATCAATTTCAATATTATATTGGTGAGAAAGTATCAATATTCCCTAATATTTAAAGTTTAATAAATTAAGTATAATTCATGTAAATTACACATTTATGAAAGAAGCGATGGTTTGGGTTCGGTATCACCAGTGGTGTATGCGGGGGAGGGATCAGAGTGATAAATGATAAATAAAGTTTTGGATTTTGAGTAATAATTTTTGATCCAATTTTCATTCTTATTCTTAAAACTGACGTCCTATTTGTTGATTATAGACACTTAATGATTACTTGCCTATTAATTAAATTCCTCTCCCCGAAAAAAATTTAAATACCACTCCAAAAAAAAAAAAAAAAATTCTGCATATGCATCTGGGAATTATAGGAATGTTATTCCCCAAAATGTGGTCATGGCTATAGCTCTCATTCAGACTGAGGAGAAGCTACATTGGTTATCTTTTGTGATGATGCAAAAATTATTAGAAGAAACATTTAGACATCAGAGATCTATAATTATTTCATTCTTATTGATTTCTCTAATGAACTTGTGCTATATTTAGATCCCTGCCTATACCAGCAAATGCTCTTTTTCCTCTGAAGAAGCATCTGGATTAGAACACCCAGAATCGAATAAAATCTCTAATAAATATTTGGCATCTAGTAACATCTTTCTTTCTTTTCAGTTTTCTTTCAACTGGAAGCATTATAAACTCCTTAAGAAGTTGTATAAATAGATAAATGCATGCACTTCCTCTATTAACTACAAGTAGAGTCATTAATAACAATTAATTAGTGCTGCTAATTTGTGTTGGAACCAGACAAGCAACTTTTGGCATAAAACCTTGCTTTTGTTTCAATTGTGGATTTGTTTTCATTAATGTCATACTCGAAATATTTGGAAAGAAGGAAATGGATCACTGAGAAAAATACCTTTAAGAGTTTTCACGAAAGTTCTTAAAAACACAGATATGTGTGAAGTAAGACAAGTTTAATAGATCACAACTGAATTAGTACCACTATACTACCTAACTATTTTCTAACTAGATTCAACACAGAAAAGAGTTAATGTTAATAATGTTCCATGATAATAAACCATAAACAAAAAATCGCAAAGCGCTTTTAGATTCTGATATTAAAATACTTCCTACACTTATTTGAAAATGTAAAGTACTCAATGTAAAGTGCTCAATACTCTTCATGTGAAAAGTACTCCAATCTTGAAATATGATGGAATCCTGCCAATCTCTACTAAGGTCAAATGAAATATTGCATGCAAATTTAATACTAATTGATTTTATAAGCTTATTATTACTATAATAAATAAATTAATGACATAGATTTATGGTTAATATTCTCTTCTATTAGAGCATAATATCAGACTTCAAAATTAGATTAAGATGGGTTGAGTTTAGAATGTTTTACGGTGTATTTAACATATTATATATCTATACTGATAAAATGGGAGAGGAACAATCCAGTGGGGAACAAGTACTATTACATGGCTGATTAACAGTGGCTGATCTAAACCTTGCGGGGTTTTGGGCTTTACGATATTGTGGGACCCTCCTTAGCTAGAGGTGTTTGGAGGGTGTTGGTGCTGATACCAGTAATGATGAGGGAAACGAGTCCAGCAAGTCAACCAATAAAACACCTCACAAGTGGAAGGGGATCCCAGTATAACTTGAAAAAAATTGAGGCAAAATGACAGCATTTTATGCCATTTAAGCGTTTTAAATTTACTCTCAAAACTCATGTATTCAGCTTATAATTTTTTTTCCATTTTAGTACCAATTTTTATGATTTGTTTTTTGTTCAAAAGCAAATTTGTATAGTTCAAATTTTATTTTTGTACAGTGTGGGTCCTGTGATCAGACAGTTAGGCTCTACCATGAAAACTGTAATAGTCTGCATTATATAATTCTATTATTTAATTTTTGTATATGGTGCGGGATCTCATGGGCTATCTTCAATATGAACTATAAATTTGTATAAACTATAAATTTTCTATGGCATGAGGCTCTTGGAGGTTGCCCCCTTCGTCCTTCCTTTGGATCTGCTACAGCTTATTAACAACTGAAAATACTTGAGAAAGTTCATGAAAATTCACTTATAAATATAAAACTTCAAATTAACAGATAAAAAGAACTAATTGTAAGATGCAGCTATTCATAAATTATGACAAGTATTTATGTATATGTTCTTATAAATCATATACTTTTAATAAATATATAATCAATCTGTATGAGTAATGATGTGACAGCATGAAGCCCTAACAGAAATGACTCAAGTTCTTATCTCGTTAGCTGATTAACATGCTACAGGTCCAGCTCATATTCTTGATGATCAACTATTGCTCTTATCTAACATTTCTATTTGATGCAATCATTCTGAAGTCTTGAATTACAAGAGATAAAGAGATAAAATGGAAACAATAAATATCATGCAACCTAATATTTTATTGATTTCCAAATACCATTGATTCCAAATTCTTGTAACCAAAATAGAGAGGAGCCCATACCATTATCAAATAGAGTTCAGCTTTAAGAATTCGGGCTAGAAGGAAAGTACAAATCCCATCAAAATACTGTGAAATGGTGATTTGTAATGGCAGGACAAATATTTATTCTGAAACAAATAATTAAGTTACAATTCCTTAATTTTACTTCTCAATAACCTAGGGTATTGAATGTATCGTAATCTATTCAATTTTTTTCTTAATATTTAATTTTAATTAAATATTAAGAAAAAAAAAAAAAAAGATTTAAAAAAAAAAAAATGCGCTCGGTCGTTGTCGTTTTACCCCATTTGTAAGGTCTCAATCTTCTAATAAAACGCAAAGATTTTGGAAAAAAAATTTCCCAATAAATATACAAATTCAAATTTCAAAACAAAACTAATGTCGAGGTTTTTTGTTGGCTCCTCGCCGAGATGTCTAAAAAGAAACAACAAATATCTTTCTTTTTTTCTGTTAGGCATGTCAAATTTCTTTGCCTGAATTCTTAGCTCAAATCATTTCTCAGGATCGGATTCAACACGTTAAAAACTTTCAATATATATATACCACAATATGGATAAGTTTAACTTGGTATTATTAAAAACTCTAAAAATATTGAAACAAATGACAAAAAATACAGAAGACTAGAAATCGAAATAAATCAAAAATATCATAACAGCAAATTAAACACTATTGAGATAAGTGCTAAAATATTTAGCAATCGATTAATTGATACGAAAGTACATAATCTAATACAATCTTTGAAGAAGCAAAATACAAAAAAAAAAAAAAAAAACCACAACTTAAAAACCAATACTTGCACAAGCAATTATTTACAAGTTTGTGCACATTGTTGAATAGCCAATACCAAAAGTTCATTCTTAAATAATATGATCGCATTTGTACTCTTCTAACGAAAAATAATAAGTGTCTGGTAAAAAGCATGTCAGGAGGCACCGCACTTTGTCTCTCCTTTCGGTTTCCAAGGAGACAGATGCCGTAGATAACTGTCGTCACCCAAGGGCGTACGCAGGAATTTCTTTAGGGTGGGCCGGTCCCAGAAAAATATAGCAGGCATATCTCAAATAAAGGTAATTTATATAATTTCGCCACATCACATTACATTTATATAATTTCCACTCATTATAATTTCGCCGTTTCAAGAAATTTTTTTAAAAATCAGATGAAAATATTGGCTTGTTTGGAGCAGAATTCTGCCGATTATAATTTCGATCTTTCCAAGAAAATTGATGAAAATCGGATGAAGATTGGCGTGGCGAATACTGAATATTTCTAGAGCAGAATATTTAGCTCTAATTTGCCCATTTCAAAAAATTTTTAAAAATTGGATGAAAATTTGGGTGTTTTGAGGATTTCTCGAGCAGAATTTAGCTCGCTATATTTTTCATTATCGGAAGCGAATTGTGAAGGTTTTAAACCTTTCAGAAGCAGAGTTTAGCTCGTTATGATATATTCCTTTCCAAGAATTTATTAAAAAAATTTACGCCAATTCGGGTATTTTGGTGCTATCTGGAGCAGAATTCAGCTCGTTTAATTTCATGATATCAAGCAACGTTTTTCATTATGAAGACCTCAGCACATGTTCGCCAATGTTGTAGCAGTTTCTGTGACAGCAGTTTGGTTCCCTGAGGATAATAATTTCATTTAATGCATAATATTTCTATTCGTTAAAATTGTCGATGTCTTAATGATACAATTGGTCTGTCTTAGTTAAATCTAAGATTTCCATCATAACTCGAAGTTTTCAAAAGGCATCGCAAGATCCTAAAACTCTACTAATTTCGATCAACTGAAAACCATTAGATTGATTAATTTTAAAAATTACGTTAGAGTTTTGAGGCAAAAATAATCCCCCCCGCCTTTTTTTCTCGAATATTATTTACTTCCTCTCTCTCATAATTTAATAATAATTGATTTTTAGGCAGGAGGGGAAGAGCAAGATCCTCTCCTGCTACTCTCCTCCGGGCGCCCATGAGTTATATCATAAATAAGATTTATTTGTATCAATGAGAAGGATGTAATTATTTATGTTAAGACGGTAGATTCTCAATAGTTAGTTTCCCTGGTTGTTAATTTTAATCTGATATGCGGTCCAGTATCGAAAAGGCTGTTGCTTTTTATTGACTTGATTTCTACAAATGCTGAAAAAGCATCTTCAAGAATAAGTATATATTACAATACCACAACACTAACAAGTAACACATTATTTTTCCATGCTCAAAGCCGAATGCAGCGCGTACCCTCACCAAACTCTTCCTGAGCCCCTGGGCGTACGCGTACCACATTTTGGGCAATATTCCAGCCAAATTATGCATTCTATCCTGCAAAAGGTCAAGAATTTCTATTTTTTTATGATGTTTGGACCTAATCCAGTAGTAAAAAACCAAATTTTCTACTTGGAAAGACCTGTGCGAACTGCCTAGGAGCTAAAGAAACACTGATATTTTGGCACTATTTTCAGTCTGATCAATATCTCCCAAAGAATCCGCCAAAAATAAAATGCCACGATCTTAGACCTGAAACAACTCAGTAGGTTAACGAATTCCTGAGATATAGGTCTTAAAATATTGTTTCCAAAAAGTGGAAAATCTTTATTTTAGTCTTTAAATTTGTCAGACATCATCCAAAATATTCATCCCATTAGAAAAGTCATCCGGAATGAACTTGAAGAAAATTTATTTGGCTTTAATTTGTGCTTTAACGGGCACCTGTGGCTCAATGCTTTTCTCAAAATTATCATATAACCGAAAACCTTGAAAAATGGAATTTGGGATTTATCAATAACAGCAGTTCACAAGAATATTTGTAGTAATAATTAGAATTTTAGTTTATAAAAAAAAAAAGAAAATTATAGAAGTAGTATATATACGTATAAAAGAAAAAAAATAATAATCTTAACGACCTTGAGGAAGGAATTTTCAAATCGAACAGTATGTGCAGGCTCGATTTGCCATTCGTTCAATGTAGGTGTGGCGATATCTTCCTCATTAACAGATTCCTCTAATTAAAGAGATTGGACGTACTGACATAATTTTCCCGCGCAGAATCGACAGAAGACTGAGCATTTTAATCCAGCTTTCCGGCACCTGCAAATGCCGCTGCAACGTTTTTGCACTTGCAGGAAATCATCCACAGTAGGATCTGAGGAGCGGGATTCAGAGTGATTGCGATAAGGACAAGCCCCTGATCATCGAGCTTCCACCCACAATATGCAGGATTTTATTCAACTCCCAACCACTTTTGAACTTGCTGGTAAGCTCTGTAAGCATGGTGGTGTGCTGCAAGCGATTGCCCACTCTCTGTTGTGGGCAAGCGATCAAGATTAATTTTAGAGTTAGCTGCAGATTTAACGAGCAGCTGGTAACGGCTATTCAAGCTGGCTGTTAAGAAATCATCCCCATACAAAGCTACAAACACTTCTCCCCGACATTTGTTATGGTCTCCTTATTTGAGTCTGGTTGTAAGAAAAGTTCAACCAGTTCCAAGTTGTTTCAAGCTGGGGATTTACGTTTAATATTCTAGTCAACTTGGTTTTACCAAGGCCAAAAGGAGCAGAAGTAGTGACACCCCCGCTGAATGAATGAATATAAAGCACTACCCATGGTGAGTGATGAGCGAGTAGATGATTGAAAGAGGACTTTGAGAAATGAAAATTGCCTGATTCACCTCTGCTACTCTTCTGGAAGTAGATGTTAGTAGCACAAGAACCAAAACCATTAAGAAAAACGAGGAGATCGATATCTTCTAATGTTTCATGATGTTCCGATCAGCATCTTTTCGCCAACTTTCACTAGTCTTCCGCTTCTGAAATGAATCGTAAAGAAGTATGATGAGGCACCTCTTGTTGTTCTCATTGGCCAACAATTTTTCCTGATGTAGTTAGATGATGGCGGATTCCTCAAAAATTATACGAAGCAGAAGTGAGAAGCACAGAGTCTGATTCGTTGAGCAGTTATGGTGATCTTGTTAACCGCATCCTCTGGAAAACAATCGACACCGAGACGTTGCTACCAAAGTGGGTTTAGATGTAGCTGATAGTTTAACCTAGATCTATAACTGAAAATAGTACCAAAATGTCGATGTTTTTTGGCTGCTATGCAGCTCGCACATGTCTTTCGAAGTAGCAAATTTGTTTTTTTACTACTAGCTTAGGTCCAAAAAAAAAATATCTGATGTGGGCAACACATGACTTCCTTGTACGCCTATTAAACTATAAATCGGTGGCTCAAAAAGTGATCCTGAATTTGGTTACTAGTTTCCGAAGATTGCAGTAAAAACGACACTCGGCGTCCCGTCAGCCATCTATTGACTCACACACACACACACACACACACACACACACACACACACACTCCTGCCACTAGAGGTCTCATTCCGTTATTATATGTCGTTTTCCTTCAATAGGTAACTAGTTTCCAAGATATTTCTTCATGTTCCATGACAACAATAAAACTGTCAATATCATTGGATAAAGCATTAGAAATGGACAGTTTCGACATTTTAAGCGGAAAACCCACTTAACTAATATCTTATTCTCATGATGAAGACTTGTTGACCTAACAAATGGGGAGGAAAACTAGTATTTTAGACTCAATTTTAACACTTAAAACAAGTAATAAAAATGTTAAATTGGATTGGAAACCAAATTGCGTTTGTAACCTTTATTACCGAAACATATGATTTCTCTTTAATTTAAATATAATTTTTGATGTAAGCTTATTATGACCTTCAAGTAAAGTACCCTTTTCCGCTCACGAATCTTAACCAAAATCTAGTAAATACATTTATATCGATATAAAAGTCCTATTTACCAAATTTGAGATTTTTACATTATATTTTAATATATTTTTTGACGAAAGTCTAATATGACCTTCAAGTAAAGTACCACTTTCGGTTTTCCAATTTAGACCAAAATCTATTATGTTATTTAAATCAATATATAAGTTATAAATACTAAATTTGAGAAGTTTTGCATAGTATTTTAATATCATTTTTGATAAAAATGAATTATGACCTTCAAGTAAAGTACCACTTCCGGTGATCAAGTAGTGACCAAGAAAGGAGGTTCACAACTAGATTTTACAACAATCCTAAATACAAAATTTTAACTTTCTACAGCTAACCGTTTTTGAGTTATGCGAAATACGAACGAACGTACGTACGTACGAACGAACGTATGTACAGACGCCACGACGAAACTAGTCAAAATGGATTCAGGGATGGTCAAAATGGATATTTCCGTTGAAATCTGAAAACCGAAAATTTTCAGAGCAAAAACATTTCAATTTTTTTTTTAAATAACAACTACTGAACATACGTTGATGAAATTTCATTATTTGTAAAAAAAAGATTGTTCTAAAACGCTGTAGCGTTTGAAGAAGACTCTTGTCATTAGTTCATGTGAAGACAGATTGCAAAGGAAGACCCAGAGACTATTGTTAAAGGATAAAAACTGAGGATGGATATCAAGAATAAGAATATTGAGTGGATACCAATAATATTCTTAAAAAGCTACTAGGTAAAGCTAGATTCTAAAAGGAGAATTCCACGAAGGGTAATATTTTTACTATAATAAATACTCAAGTAAGTATAGATCATGAATATTCAGATTGTAGGAAAAAAAAAAAAATCATCGGTCATCGACGTCATTCATTCAGAACATTTAAAAACGTCTTTTTATTCTACAGAAATGAGACTTAGAAATTCTCAAAAATCCACAAAGACATGGAGTAGATATGAACCTTAAATATCGCAGAGGGGGGCGGGGGGTTAACAATTTATGGATAAAGGCAAAAGCAAAGGCTATTAATAAAAATGTAGGATGAGTGAGGGTTGCTTTTAGCAAGGCGCTAACCAGAAGGCTATAAAACGGCAAGACCAACCATCCTACCTCTCTCCTCCCCATCTCCACTCCTCCTATAAAACTCTTAACCATTTTCATTTAGCTAACCAACTTTTTCTCGTTTATTTTAATAGTACAAAATACTTTTATCGTTAACAGTTTGATCTACTTTTAGGGTCTCTGCTAAGGATACGGTCTCATCATTTCATCAATAGATTCCTTTCTGCCCTTTTAATCAAAGATCGAGGTTAGAGTTACTATTATCATATTTTTCCCAAAGAGAAGCAGGTTTAAAAAAAAAGAAGTGAATATTGTTTTATTCATTATCCCACGGCTCATCAAACTTTAGAGGCACTGCTAATGTGGATATCCTTAGTTCCTGTGTATTTTAAAACCAAACAAGCTTTGTAGGTATCGAAATCTTCGGTTCATCAATAAGTTCCGTTTGAAAACAGATAAGTGGCTTGAATGTAAGTGGTTTATATCTGCTAAGTAAATGATACAATTATATAGTTAGACCCCTCTACGAAATAAACAGAATGGAGAAGTTACCAAACTTAAACTGAAAAGACGATTTTCAAAATCATTTTTGAAAGCCAGGAGGTATTAAGCTTTAAATTTCCACACATTCACGACATCGCTTGTGCAGAATTGCCTTGGTATCCTAAAGTAAAAAAAGGAGAAACCCTGGGTTTCAAAACCTGGTATGAAAAAGTCTAAACTTTTTATCTATTGGTCAAAGGGGAATGCTAAATTTTACCTAAACCTGACAAAGAACGAGTTGAGAACAATTATGGGTCTCCTCACGTGCCACTGCCGTTGAAATATCATCTCAGGAAGATGAAATTAGTAGACAATCATCAGTGTCTAGAGGACGAGGAAAGGGCCAAACTCATACATCCTACAGAATGCATTACCTAAAACAGGCAATACTTAAACCTAAAGATGTTACTAGAAAAAATCCCGAGGACCTAATATGCTTCGTAAGAACTATACGATTGTTGAGGGATCTCTTAACGAACAGCGAGGTTATCAGAAAAGATCTCCATAAAGATCGTGGTGAAGAAGGGTTTTCCATCACTCAAAATAATAGTTATAGTATTATTGTATATATTTTCTCAACGAGAATTATGTTAAAAGAAAAATGAATAGCGTTTTATTGACTTTCCTACAACGCAAGCTTTAAAGACTGCTAATGTGGCTATATTTTAGTTTCTATATATTTTAAAAACTCTACAAGCTTTGTTGGTTTACAAACAAGGCTGTTTAGACATCAGCCCACCATGAAGAGGTTCTGCGTTTCGCCATCGGTTTTTTCTCCCTCTAAGAAAACCAGGAATCAGGGTGTCCAGCGATAAGGCATGAAAAAATTCAAGGATTTCAAGGCTGTAATGGAACTGGAAAATTCAAGGCGCTTTTCGTCAATTTATCGGTTTAAATTTAAAGCAAAATCGGAATGATAAAATGTGCAATTAGGGCTTGAGAATGAATTTGAATAATTATAAAGGTTGTATCACTGATAATCAAAAATTGTCTAAAAATCTAACTTCTTAAACTAAGGGCTTAAAAAAAAAAATATATATATATAGAAAATATAGCACAGAAACAATAATTTCAAGTAGAAATAAATAATATTCACTTATTCGAATCAATTTCTTTCAACTTATTTTACATAACAAAACAAAATATAAATTTGATTACAGTATAATTTATTGTATATAATTCGATGCACTATGGAAATGTATTTTGAGATTAAGTATCAGACTTAGGGATAGATTAATTATGGTGTAAAAAAATAATAAAATGAGCCCATATATATCGACGTCGTTTTTTGAAAAAGCACTTCTTAGCAAACTTTATAGGAAACACATGGAAGGTTTTTTAACCAAGTAACAATATATTTTTTAAAGATTTTATTGTTTATTGTGTGTATACAGTAGGAGTTTATTAAGATGGCAAAACTGCTATAATTACGATATTTTTATGGCTTCTAGTACTGGTCAAAGCCAGAGGGACAACTGAGAGTCATCATTAGTTGGTACTTGTCATCAACAGTCGAGTTTTAGACCACTTCCAATTTCTTTTCTCGACATACCGGGAAATTAAAAAAAATAACGTCGATATACATTTTCAGGCCAGGACATTTAAAAATTGTCTGTAGGGAAATCTGTCCGTTTGAGAGAGCTTTCCCTGAGGGGAGACTTCACAGAAATATAATTAAATAAGAGTAATATTGTTAAATATATCTATAACTGAATGAGAATATTTTTCATTTTATTTTGCTTGGTTTGCGTCTTTTTCAAGATTCAAGACTTCGTGCATATAAGTAATATTATTATTACTCATACTCATAATTATGGTAATACAATTAATCATGACAACCCCTTATCCTAGTCACACCGTCCTCTGCCTCAAGGGTAAAGGACAAACTGGCGAACTTATCATATAGACCGGGAGCTGAGACCAAAAAACCTGTCTGATTCCAAGAAATTTTTTGATTGTGTAGGCTAGTACCATTTCGTACAGTTCGCCATTTTTTTCAAATTTTCCTCAGCAACTTGCTTCCAATGCATTTTAGATAAAACTTTGACATAACAAATTTTAAAGAATGTTAAATTTCCTATAAGTTTTATCCGTAATATTTTTTTAAAATTCGGAACAGCTACTGAGATACGGGACCGTAAAGTAAGTAGAAGGAGTCTTTTTCTAACTTTCTTTGGAATTAGAGATGGTAAGGTGAAGAACTACATCAACCCTCTTCTCAATATTTTATACGCTTGTTGCCAAGCGTGTAATTTTCACTTGAGCAATGGTTGAAGAGCATCTGGCTCACTCCTCTTCGATATCTCTGTTGGTAGGCCGATGAGAAAGTCTCTGATCCAATTTAATCCAGGTAATATTCAACTAATGGACTAAATCAACTTTTCCCAAGGGATATAAAAAAAAATTATGTTTTAGATTGTCTACTGTTGCTTAATCGTTTGCATACATATTCAGGAAAACCAGGAAAAGACATACGGTACCAAAAAAGTACGGGTAACGCATCATTCTCTAAGTAACACAAAATTGCAAAACTTCGGCTCATATTGACGGGATATCACGTCCAAATGGACTAAATTTTTGCATATTATTCAAATTTACACAATGTTTTATTGCTACCACGAGGCTGAAAAGTATAAATTCGGATTCAGCTCCCCCAAAACATAAAGAACAAGTGGGAACCCAAGTTATGCATTTATAAGGGGAAAAACCCGCCAAAATTGATTATATTTTAGCCATTTTTTTTTATTTCCCCCATGTCTGGTGCCTTTAAGAGGCCGGGACGTCAAAATTCGGATTCATCCCCTCCCCCCAAACATAAAGAATAGCTAAAAAACAACGTTTTTATTTTTATTTTGTATGTGAAAAAAATTGGTCAAATTTTCCAATGTTTAATTTTCGTCCTGTTCCATCACTTCTACAATTTGGGCGGTTTGAAATTCGGATTCCCAATAACATAAAAACCAGATGAGGGACTAATTATGTATTTCCATGTGCATGTTATACGCAATAAACGTCAAAATGAGCCGAAGTTTTGCAACATTTTTAAGTTTTGAGGACGATACGTCATCCGTACTGCGTGGCAAAGTTGAAATTATGATTCAGAACCCCAAAAAACATAAAGAACCGTTGAAAATCCTAACTCCGGAAATTTTTTTTACTGTTCCGATAGCGTTAGCGCTTTATCGGATTAAGGTATTCAGAAACATTCAACTTCCATTTGAATTTTCCAGCTGGCATTTTATATTGATTATATTACATAACCTTTTCTATTTTTACTATAAAAGATTGCTTATAATAAGTATTTTCCTTATATGAAGTAGATTTATTCTGTAAGTTGCAGCTCATTTAATGTAATTGCTATCGAAAATTTTAAAAGGGATGGTTTCTGAATTTTAGACACCATTTTTTTCAGAAAACCTTTCAATCTCAAAATTACGGTAATGTGTTTCGCGTTACTGCCCGTGAAAAATCTTTTTGTCTAGAAAAATATTGCCAGCATTTATATTGAAAGAAGTGTTTAATTGAATGTTTTTGACAAAAAAATTTTGGATCATCTTCGAAATTTCGCGTGTTTTTCATAAATAACAGAATTTTCTAGCCAAAATTTGAAAAATCCACTTAATCACTCATTTTAAGATATTTTATAAAAATTACCTTTGTTTGTTTTAAAATTCAATTTAAAAATAAATAAAAAATATTTGGTTCAGATGACTGCAAACAGCGCAAAGTTACAGACTTTCCAATAAAATTTAATAATTTTTTTTTTTTATTATCATTTTTAAGGGGTCTAAAACACTGTCCGTTGTTCCTATATGTGTAGGGGGCTTTAAAATGAACACCTAAATTATTTATCAAATGAGGTTACGTTTCTGAGATGTCTTTAACATTTGATATTTGAAGATAGCATGTAGAACTGAATACTATTTAAACACTTTTACAATACAACAGAACTGCGACAGGACCAATATCGAATCCACAGCTCGAAGTTCACTATGTTCTGCACATGCTTCTTATGTCGTACAACTGCAGTAATCACTTGGGAGCAAAATTTTCGACTTGAACCTTGAAAAGGCAATGGGGACTCGGAAATCGAAACAAATATGAATAGCAATATTTAGTCTAGGATATTTGGTTACGCGGAAAAAAGTAAATTACCACTAACCTAACTAATGGAAGAATGGAGTGGACCGCGATGCCAAAGATATTCTCACAGTGTGTAAGTGGGTGATGTTAGTATTTTACTAGAAATAATGGCCAAAAGCAATTATGGACCCCGTGACATAAAAATGTCACTGACTTCAATCCTATTATGACTGAATTATGTGTTTGGATGTTTGACAATAAATCTTATCAAAAATAACCATAGGGGAGAGTGAATTTGCAAATAAATAGGTACAAAGTTTAGGAAGGCAAGGCAAGCCGGTGGTACATTGTATTAGAGGCAGCGATGGCCGACAGATTATGTGGAGGAAAATCTCGGAAAAAATAATTTCCTCCACAGAAACCTACCACTGAGTCTCCAATTGGAACCAGTAGTTTCAAAGGAAGCCAATTTAAGTTTCGGCCAACTTTCTAGATAGACTTAACAATGAAAGTCTATCTCGGTCCTTTGTTGTTTTCCAAGCTCAAGGTACCGCTGGTAACAGCATCCCTTTCGGCAACTGCCGCTCTCGCTTTTTGGCTAATTCGGAAAATTCCATTTTGTAACAACGTTTTTAAGAACCCAATCATGATTACCCGTTCAATAAAGGATATACTGTAGCGATGAGTGAAAGAAATAATTTAGTAAGCATATATATTTAAGAAAAGAAATTTACTATTAGATTCTGTATCGTCCTAAGTGTTAAGAGGAGGTATTCCCTGAGAGGCGGAAGCCCAGGTTGTGGATGAATACAATCCTAGTTGATGTATTCCTCTCCGCTCTGTCTATATACACTTAGCTTGTAGCTCGCTCTTCCACTTGGCAGAATTTTAACATAACAAACAAAGATTGTCGCCTCGGTTAAATATTGAGGATAAGCCGGAGAAAAGTGAAAGACCCACATGTCTGCCGTGCTTGATTTTCTCAGTACAGAAGGGTTGGTTTTTCTTTTAGAATTTTCGCTAGTAAAATACACGATAAAAGCATAAAATGTTTTTTTTTAGTAAAATGATCAAATAAAAATACTGTGAATGCCATTTAATATTGAAAGAAATGTCATTTCCTTTATTTGCAAATATTGCATAAATTGTATTAAACTACAATCATTATCAGTAACTATGTTAGTTGTGTTTAATAAATGACATTTATGACCGAAAAATTAAAACTAGGTGTTGGTATAAAATTTAATTAAATGCTTCATTTAAATGCCTCTATTTTGTTCATGCAAAAAATGTATTGAATTGTAAAGGGTATAGGGATTCACTTTGCATAGTGTCCCTTACATGGCTTAGTCCAGCTTAAGGTTATATATATTTACCTTTATTGTGTTGGTATAGTTCATAGAACGCTTCCGAAACCTAACCTAAATAGACGTTTTTTAGTGGTATAGATGAGAATTTTTCAAAGAATAGATAGTTTATGGAGTTACTAGAACGGAAAGTGCTAAAGTAATCATGATTAGGAGATGAGATACTATTTTGTCGTCTCACGTTTAGATGAGGATCACATGTTAATCTCAGACCAAGTGCGTTATTAAGATATACAGCGGAGAACAGATGTCATTCAGGGATTTGTTAGCATTCATTTTAACTTACCCGTTATGAATTTGTCTTAAAATTTCATTTTCTATCAGAATCCGTAATAAAAATTACCCCATTGTGAATTCCAGAATTAAAGTAGCTGTAGGAATATTCCGGTAGGTTACTAAGTCGGCAATACGCCTTAAATTAACTTCAGGCTACCATAATAGGATCTCCCAAATTTTATTCTGATATTTTAAACATTGCAGAATTTAAAGGAGGTTGGGATAACGGTCATTTGTGGCACTATATATACTAGATACAAATTAAAACAGATCAATATATTATGCGAAAATGGCACGCACCGTACTTCCCATATAATTTAAAGGAAAATAAGGCCATTTAAGGAAATATCAAAAATTTATTACAACAATGGATGTTAGAGAATTATTATATAGACAAAGGAAAGCCTTTGAAAATTAAGTAACTGAGGGAAAGTTAAATAGCTTTTTTTAGTTTATTATCCAATCGGAACCTTTGCCAGTTCACAACTTGTAAACTGGAAAAGTTAAACACTAATCGAATAACAAACTGCTGATGGGGATTTATACCTAATTTATGGGGATTATTTATACCTTTAGGTAATGCGAAGGGGACTAAACTTCATTACTTGATAACCTCTAGTCACCACATTACTTGATAACCTCTAGTCACCACATTACTTGATAACCTCTAGTCACCACATTACTTGATAACCTCTAGTCACCACATTTTTATGTGTCTTCAGTTGAAACTTTAATAATCAAAATTGGGAAAATTATTTTAAAAGGCTAATATTTATATTAAAATAGAGCCTATAATTTAAGCTACCTGGTATTTTTAGTACACATAGAAGCTCACAACAATGAAAAATAATTATTAGTTCCTAATTTATTTTTAATAAAATTAAAAAATACAACAATTAATATTTAGTGATTAAAGCTTTCGCCTTTTTAAGGATTTTAAAAGTCTTTTAGACGCACTGCAAACAGGTTCCCGGCAAACTGGTTTATACATTTTCGGGATAAAAAAAAAAATTGTTTACATGACGGACCACGTTTTCAAACATCTATTTTAAATTGTTCTCACATAAGCCGCTATAAGGCAGAGGTATGGGAACCTTTAACCACTTTTCAATTGCTACCAAATACAGAATAGAATAGAATAGAAGAAGAATTTTATTCTGGGACTAGGTCCCTTAAGAATAACACAATCGAACAAATAAAACAAATACAGTATCTGGCCATAAGATATAAAATAAAGATCAATTAATATTTAAAATATTTTCAATAAAATAATCAGCAAACAATATAAATTCTTGGCTTGAAAAGAATAATTAATGTTAGCCAAAAATTTAAAAAAAAAAGCAAGAAAAGAAAAAGAGAGAAAATTAAAAATACAAAATAATGGGCTGATTAGCAAAGTTGAAGCTAGTGCATAAAAAACTATTATTTACTTCTGATCTAGATGTTAATCTTACATTGCAATTTTTTAATTAGAGAGCATCATTTTGGAAAGAAAGAAGGTGTTGGAAAAGGAGGGATTTGAATGAGGATATAGAAGAAACATGGCAGATATTAGAAGGAAAGGAATTCCAGAGGATAGAGGAGCGGGAGAGAAAGGAACGTTCGAATTTTTTGGTTCTATGGGAAGGGATTTGGTTCTAGATGTCAGAAAGGCGGTATCTTGTTTCCTGTGCGTGGATCGAGGATATAAATTGTAGGAGGCTGTAGATGTAGGAAGGATGCTGGGTGGTGATAGTATGGTATAGGAAAGATCCGAGGAAATACTGTCTACGGTTGGAGGGGAAGAGCCACTTTAACTCGCCGTAAAGGTGGGACACATGTGCCCGTCTCGAGGTACCGAAGACAAATTTTAAAAAGCAGTTCATGATTCGCTTCAATCTGTCCTCGAGCATACCCGAGAGGGCCCCGTTTACCACACAGCCATAGTCAAAGTGGGGGAAGATAAGGGAGGATACGAGGAGTTTACGGGTAGATTGTGGAAGAAGATGTGAACGAAGGAATAACTTAAGGATACTTATCGACCGTCGAGAAATTTGGGCGACATAGGGTTTTCGGGTAAGGGTTTGGTCGATAATAATACCTAAGTTTTTAATTGAGCAGCTGAAAGTGATGTGGTGATCATTTAGGATTAAAGCAGGGAAGGTTGTATTGGATCTAAGGAGGGTATTGGAACCTATGACAATGGCTTGAGTTTTCATAGCGTTTAATCTTAATCTATTCAGGTTTGCCCAGGCACTGATTCTATCTAGGTCTTCCTGAATACTGTTATACGCTCCTAATAGCTCAGAAGGAGGAAAAAAAACCTGTACCACTACAACACATGAAGGGTCTTGGGTTCAGTACTTGTTAAGGACCGTACTGTCTCTAGGCCAACGGTTGTGCAAGGAGGTGATTTGGCCGAGATCACGCTCGACCGCCAGGTTTTTCCCCGAATTAAGGGTACCCATTTTATAGAGGCTGGGTGGTCCCCAGGAGGGTCTCCCGCTCCCACAGGGTCGATCCACGGCTGATAACAGAATAAATAATTATCTGCCACAGCCGGTCTCGAACCCGAGACCGGGAGCATTGTAACTTAGTGCCTTACCACTGAGCTACTCCGCTCCCTCAGAAGGAGGAAAGGATAAATAAATTTGGAAGATCATTGATATAGGAATTGAAAAGGAGTGGGGAAATACTCGAATCCTGGGCTACTCCTGAGGACGGGGTGAGGAAGGTAGATAGGGGTTGATTAGGAATGGTGACTGCTTGAGTCCGATCGGAAAGGAAAGATTGAAACCACTGAATAGCGCTGTTGGAAAAGGATAGTGATTTTAATTTGGCAAAAAGGATAGAGTGGTCAATCAAATGTTTTAGAGAAGTCAAGGAGTATTAATACAGTTACTTTTTTTCGTCCATAGCGGTATGTATGGCACTGGTAATTTTGACTAGAGCGGATTGTGTGGAGAAACTAGAACGGAAATCAGATTGGAGAGCATCGAGAAGTTTGGAATTTTCAAGGAAATTTGATATTTGTGATTGGACTATTCTTTCTAGGGGTTTGGAAAGGTTAGAGAGAATGGAAATTAGGCGATAGACTTTAGGAGAAGTAGGGTTTGAGGTTTTGTTAGTAGAATGGACTAAGGCTTTTTTCCACGAGGTAGGAAATACTGAATTTAGGAGGGAGAAGTTATAAATGAAAAGAAGAACTATATAATAGGGAGAGTGGTCATATAAGAAAATTTCGATTCTAATTTTAGTGATTTTTTTTTTCTTTTATATCTATTTACATATATTATATGTAATAAATTTATATATAATCATAATAGATACAATGTATTAATATAATATAATAGATTATATTTCATAATCATGATAGAATCACGAATAATTCTAACACTAATCCGTTAGAACATGTTAAAACACACATGTTTATACTAATCGTTTTTTCCAAAAGTAATGAACATTTAGGGTACATTAAATATACATATACACGCACGCACGCACGCACACACGCACGCACATACACACACACACACACACTCACACACACGGCACGGTAGGTCATCGTAAACATTTTTATGCTTTTAAAACACCTTGGTTTCGCGGACTTGCCTATCATGAGCTATCTAAATTTTTCAGATCTAACCACGTTGTAGGCTAATAATATTGTTACCCGTTTTTTACTATTTTCTTTTCAAAGAGAGATGAATAGTAGAAGAAAAAGGGTAAACCAACCGAAATTCATAGAAACGATTCCCCTCTCACTCACTCAACTCTTCTCTTAGAAAGATTACAAGATAATCAGATTTTTTTTGTTTTAATTCGAATTATAAGACGTTTACATTATCGGAATTTAGACAAATGGAAGAATTGGAATGGAAGACGAAATAAACACGAATTATCGAAGGAGAGCGGATTACATTGTTTTTATACGAATTGAAGGGATATTTTCAAAAGGGACCAGAAAATCTGTACGAATTATCGAGATCCTAATGTGTATATATAATGTGATCTATATCCTCATTCTGGAGATTTCGATTTAAGCGTATATATATATATATATATATATATATATATATATATATATATATATATATATATATATATACATTTATATATATTGGGAAAAATAGGGATTCATTGGACGTGGGGTAACAATGGACACTTATCACTATAACAATGACACTCGTATCACTACATGCCAGTTTTTGTTTCAGACTGAAAAGCTAAGTATCACGCACTGATGTTACAAGACATCGTTACATTTAAAGAACACGAATTTAATTTATATAATTTGCCATGTTATTTCAATGGGTTGACAGTAATTTGTATAATTAATGTTTAGATTTGCCTGAAGGCCCTGATTAATAATTTGTTTGAAGAGATGGTTGGGGGCTATATTGGACTGAGGCTACATTACATTATTACATTTAAATACTGCCACGTCCTTTGTTTTCTGTGGCATTATTACAAATAGCAAATATGAACTGCTCGCTTAAAAATTATTTATACATATAGTAAATATGAACTGCTTTTTTTTTAACAGCACTTATACAATTAGAAAAAATAAACTGTTCGCTTAACAATTTCAGAAATAGTAAAAAACTTTATTCTGGGACCAAGTCCCTTGAGAATAACAAACATGAACAAAAAATAATTATTATTTCTGGCCATATTATATAATAAATAAAAAAATACATAAGATAATAATTCAAAAGAAAAAAAATATAAGCATTTATAAAATAAAATAAATTATTTCTTTTTAAAGTGAAGAAATTGTCATATAAATGACTAGCTATACCCGAACGGTGTTGCCCGTGAAAAGAATTGCGAGTTTTAATTCAATTTAATTCAAATTTTAAGTTTTGTTCTTTGTTTATGTCCAATGTTTAAAAGATAAAGTGAGAGACAGAAGACAGAATATTGTTCCTTATCATTCCAAATCATTATACTCTAAAGTTTGTACGAACAACTTTTTAAAAAAATAGAAAAGATATAAGTTCAACATTCATTTCTATTTTTAACACATTATTTATATATTGCAAAATTCATCATAATTATTGCTATAAGAAGATATTCAATTTGAATTCTGAAAACATTTTCTAAAGGCACTTAAACTCTTTTTTTTTTTCCATTTCTATGCTTCAACTATTAGGAGGAGGATAGGGGCTACAACAAGTTTCAACGAAACAACCGGTCACCGACAACCGGTCACCGACAACCGGTCACCGACAAAAAATTTCACTGTAAATATTTCAAGTCCAAAGGGGTCACGATTTTTCTCGGTAATCGACAGCATTATTTAGAATTCGTCTCATTTCATTTAGAGGTTCTTTAGGGAGAGGATCAAAATGATAATAAATGTGTCAAAACGGCAACAAAACTTCACGTGTTTACACTTTTACTGATTTTATTAACAAATGATGCTATAACACAATAATTTCACTCTTGTTAAAATGATTTCATAGTGAACATGTTTCTCAAGTTTATCAAGTTGCCTTGACAACGATTACCAAATTACCTATTTTTTTAAATTGTTTTCCTCATTTCTCTCCTAAAGGGGAGCATTTCGAAAAATTTAATGCACATAAACCTTCTCGAAGAAATATTCTTAATGATAATGAAAAACGCATTAAAATCGACAGATTACATTTCGAGTTTTGCGATCACAAACATACACAGGCTGAATTTATATATATATATATTTATATATATATTTATATATATATATATATATATATATATATATATATATATACATATATATATATATATATATATCAACAACTCAAAAAAATACCAAACTATTATTTGGTAGCTACCGGAAGATTCCTAGACTGAAATGTCTTAAACGTTTCGCCAATTCAGAATCGAAAAACATAATATCACATAGACACAGACCAGCAATAGCACAACTCACTTCAGCAGTCTAAAAAGACCAACCAAATACAGATGGTACATCACTCTAAAACAGTTCCATATTGAAAAAAACATTGATGAAAAAGATTTGAAATAAAAAAGTTTTATAATGAAACTTTTATTCCGGCAAAATAAAAATAAAGGTTATATTTATTTATTTTTTTTATAATAAGGGAGGGGAGGGAAGGAGGAACTCGGCTCTGGGGCCAGCAACCAGATATAAACATGTATAGTTTTATTAAACCTTTGATATTAATGTAAACTGCTTTACCTTTTCATTACACCATTTTTTAAGCTTCACCATTATTACATTTTTTTTTATTTTATTGAGTAATATTAAATTCTCTCAGCAAGGACAATGGTAATAGAGATCAAAGAGTTCATTCGCACCATATTTACAGAAAAAAAAATGAAATAATAGCAAAATAAAAAATAAAGTTAAAAAAAAACTTATATAAAATAAAATAAACATAACATATTAAATGCAGGTATGCTTATAAATATTATTTGCAATCGGCCAGAACAATCCCGAGCCAGGCTTGACCCCCCAGTTATGGATGGAAAAGCATGACTCCAGGATATCCCACCGCTTCTCGCATAATCGCATCACTGGCACTGAAAGCCACTAGAGACTGAGCGAGGGCGTTATAGCCGCAGCCATACAGAACTTGAGTGGAGAATCTGGCCATTGCCAGAACTCCAATATACATATTTACAACAGGTCTCGGGACCACTGCCGTTTCAACCTTCGAGGAGGATTGTAGAGGTCAGTGGAGCTGGATAGGGATTGTGCGGAAGGTTTAGGATCATGAGTAAGGTTCTGGTGAAATTTGGAAAATTATGATGGAATAAGGTCTAAAATAAATGTGATATTGATCGTAATGAAGGGTATTGTTGGTTACATAGTATGGAGCATTGAAAATTGTTCGAAGGATTTTGGACTGAAAGAATGGGGTGCGTTTGATGTTCGAAAATTTAGCTGCTCCCCAGAGTGGGAGTCCATAGGTCCAGATAGATTTCAGAATTGTCTTGTAAATTGGTAGTTTGTTGTCAACTGAAAGCTGAGATTATTTATTTAGCAGTCTATATAATTGGCCATATCGTCGGTTAAGCTCTTGTCTTTTAAGTCTAGTATGTGGGTACCATGTTATGCTGTCTAGGAGGAAGCCAAGATACCGGACTGTGTCTGAGAAAGGAAGCGGTATAGAGTTCAAATGAACTGGCGGACAGGATCTGCATCGAAAAACGATGACATGTTTGCATTTATATTCATTTACTTTAATACTATACACCAGTGCTCGATCTGAGAAAGGCGATTTGCAGGTTTAAGGATGCTGTTTCATGATCTTAGTTGGATGATAGGATGGCGGTGTCATCAGCAAATGTTGCCAGGAATGTATCGGGATGAGTAGGAATATCAGCGGGAAATAAAATGTAGATGACGGGTCCTAAGACGCTAACTTGAGAAACACCAGCCTCAACTGGATAATGGTGGGAAAACCATTAAATCTGTACCACAGCGGACTCGGAAGGAGCGGTTAGAGAGGTAGGATCGGAGGACTAGGTATAAGTATTTGGGGTAAATGGATTCTAAGCTTAAAGGGTAATCCGGCGTGCCATACCCGGTCAAAAGCTTGTGCTATCTCCAGAAATGAACCCGAACAATACTCAGTTGACATCCGCATGATGGTATAGAGGGATCAATCTAATTAGGGATTGATAAATTATTTGCCACTTCTATAAATTTGTTTTATTGAAAACTAGTTTCGAATGTTATACATTCATCCTCAGTTCAAGGTTTAAATGGATTATATAAAACATAAAAGTTTGTACTGGTTTCTTCTCGCATTGTCCTAACTATTTAGTACAAAGCGAGAAGAAACTAGTAAAAACTTTTCTGTTTGATATAATCCATTTAAACCTTGAACTGAGGATGAATGTATAACATTCGAAATTAGTTTTCAATAAAACAAATTTATAGAAGTGGCAAATAATTTATCAATCCCGAACAATACTGTTAGCATTCTAGGGCTGAGGAAATACGATCAACTACTCGGAGTCCTTGTTGAGTAGTGGAATGCTGTGAAATAAATCCGAACTGATGAAAGGAAGATGTTGAGATTCTAATATGGATAGGATTCGTTTGAGAAAGATCTTTTCGAAGATTTTTGAAAGAATTGGGAGTAGGATAATTAGTTTATTAGATTTCATGCTGTTTGAAGTAATATGTATTGATATTGGACAATATTATCCTTATATTATATAACCAGCACCAGGTGCGAACAAAAGATAATAAGGGACGAGGAGGTAGATAGAAAGGTAACTGACAGATGTCACCACAGCTCTTACCCTCAGAGATAAGAAATAAGTTAATTTAAAACCCTACCGAGAAGTGGGCAGTGTGACAAAGCCAACCCTCGGAAGACTTAATCAATTTTAAGAAAACAGTCCCCCTTAGGTCCCAGCTGGCCTCGAGGAAAAAGTGGAGGCGGCCTGGGAAGGGTGTGATCCGATTAGAGCTATCTTAATGCATTCGCGGAGACCGGAACACCCAGGGATGTTAGAACAAGGGGTGGAGCCATCCGATGAAATCCCAGAATTTCCTCCCTCTATAAAACTAGTCGGCCAATGATGACAAGAATGCCGGGGATCTAACCAATGAGCAACGTCTTCGACCCCCTCTTAGGAAGAACAAGAGAGAAAGGGGAAGAGAAGCCGAGGAGGCAGAAAAAGGGAACTTCCTCTCAGATCTGGCTTGACGCAGGACTTCTCCACTGATCTCGCTTGAGGGCTGAACAACTACTAGGTCTTCCTCTGAAGATGACAGATGCGCTCTGGCTCCATGACTGAAGATATGCAGGGGAACCGGAAGGAGAGATGCTGAGGAACCATCAACACCAATTATTACAGATAAGAGATTTATGTTAGAACAGTTAATGGCTAGGTCTTGTCTGAATCATTTCATGGTTAACCGTTCATTGTAATAGTTTATTATTTTAATTTTGAGAAATAAAGATAAATGTTAGAAAGGAGGTTGTTCTTTAGTAATCATGTCCATTATTAATTTGAATATAGTTCATTAAGTATAATAGCAATAAATTTGGTTAACATTATGGTTATTAGCATTATTATTAAACTTAAACGTAGGGACATTATCTTGGTTAATTATTAAATAATGGTAACCACAAATCAGGCCCTTGGAAAGATGTACAATTTAGAGGACAAAGTAAGTAATTTCTGATTATTCATAATCTTGCGATAATCATCCTCAATGATTGCCCAATGGCATCCCTATATTTATAGACTAATATATTAGATGCTAAATAGATATCAAGCTCAACTCAACCTAGATAAAACATAGCAGAAGGTTTGTCTGGTTTTAGAAAAAGGATGGTATTGGAATTTTTCCATAAGAGAGGAAAGTGGGTAAAACGAAGGATGCAGTTGTAGATGTATGTTAGGAGCATGATAGCTTTAGGTGGAAGTTGTCGAAGGATCTGAGGGGTAAGAAGATCGTATCCAGGGGAATTTACGGGGATTAAGTTTTTGTAGAAGATATTTGAACTCAAAACGACTAACAGCTTTAGGAGGTAAGGAGAGTGGGATTGGTGATAAAAGGAATTCTTCCATTGTTGTGGTGTGGTTGGAAAGGGAGTCTAGATGAGGAAGGGATGTATTGGAAAGGTGTTTGGTGAATTCCTCAGCTTTATCTTCAGCAGACGCTGCCCGTTCATCACTTCGCATGAGGGAATCGGAAATACGGTGGGATTTTAGAATTTTTTTAGTGATATCCCACAGGGGATTATCACGAGCAGAGAGAGAGGATAGACGAGCATCATCAAGATATTTCGGGGTTCTCAGGCTTACTCTGAGGTCAATTTCATTAGTCAAGATTTGACGAAAGAGGTTAACTGGGCCACTGATTAAAGATGATGGGGAGGATTTCGGGATGGGAGCTACTGATACTTTTAGGATTAACGGACTATGATCAGGGAATAGTTCATAAAGGCGAGTAATGGAACGGTTGAGGGGGCCTAATCCGCTTTGGATGAAGAAATCAAGGATATCAGGATTACAGTTAGGATCAATAAACCAGTATGTAAGGGAGTTGGAGGAAAGAAGGTTAAAACCCTGAGAACTGAGTGCAGACAGCAATGTACGTCCACGAGAATTCGAGGTTATGGAACCCCATTGTTGGTGCTTGGCGTTTAAATTTGCACCTAGAATGAAATGGTTACCAAAGGAATTGAGGAGAGATATGAATTGGGTATTGGAGATGGATTGTTTAGGAGCGCAATAAGCTGATTCAAATGTGAGTGGGAAGGAGAAGGTCTTGATTACTATAATTTCTTGATTATAATTTCTTGATTTCTTGATTACTATAATTTCTTGATTACTATAACTTGATTGCAGTGGTTTGTAGGAAATCGTGAATAGGCAATGGGAGTAAGTGATAAGCGAGGGATTGGTGGATAATGAAAGCAGTACCGACATGGGCTTTACCGTCTGGATGGTCTGTACGATATGTTAGGTATTGTGGTATTTTGAAAAGCTGTTTACTAGTCCGTCAGGCAAGAAAAGGCAGACAGCGGAAGATACAATTGGGACAGTGATGATGTGGAAGAAAGCTGGATAGCGATAAAAAATATAATCCTTGAGGCTGCGGAGGAGGTGTGTGGGAAAAATAAACTTGGACAGAGAACTAAGAAAACCGGATGGTGGACTGAAGAGGAAGAAGTCAAGATGAAGAAAATTCCCTGGAAGCGATATTTACAAATAAAGAAAGACGCGGCTTACTCCACCTATAAGGAAAAAAGAAAGTAAAAGAGGCTGTAATAAATGCAAAACGAAAATCCTGGAAAGATTTCGGAAAGAAGTTAGAATTGAACTACAAGGAAAACCAGAAACTCTTCTATAGAAGCCTCAGGAGCATGAGAAAGCAGAAAAAACCCGTGCTGAAGCATTTAAAGGACAAAAACGGAGTAGTCCTGAGTCGTCCAGAAAACATCATGAACAGGTGGGCTGAATACTTTAAAGACCTGTTAGCAAACCATGCGCAAAGACTGGAAGAAAATCAGCAGACTCGGAGCACGGAAGGCAGCTGGGAAGAGGATGACTTCATCAGCGACGAAGAAGTGAATGAGGCTATACAATCGCTCAAGCTAGGAAAAGCAGCAGGAATTGATGGCTTATCTCCAGAAATGTTAAAACTAAGCGGTCCAAAGGGACTGGAAATGCTCCAGCAACTCCTCAACATTGTCTGGAAAACGAAAACGATCCCAAAGGACTGGGAAATTTCAATCATCATCCCAATCTTCAAGAAAGGTGATAATCGTGAATGTCAGAATCACAGAGGCATATCCCTACTCAGTATCCCATTTAAAGTTTATTCAAAGGTGCTCGAGAAAAGACTGAGAAGCATCATTGAACAAAAGTTGGGAGAAGAACAATATGGGTTTCGACCTAATAGGAGCACGCAAGATCTGATATTCACTATGAGACAAATTTCCGAGAAGATCATCGAAAAGGACAAAGAGGTCTACGCTTGCTTCGTAGATTTAAACAAGGCATTCGATAGGGTGCAGAAGGAAGATATCTCCAAAGGGCTGGAGGAGTACGGGGTTCACACAGGACTGAGAAGGGCCATCCTGATTCTGTACAACATCCAAAGAAATGTTGTTAGGATGTGCAACCACTCATCTGGGGAATTCCAAAGCGAGAAAGGAATCAGACAAGGGTGCAGCCTTAGTCCCCTCCTATTCATCCTGGTACTAGATTCTTTACTAAAGCAAGCAAAACAGGAAATGAGGCCATACACCTCGGATACAGGAACCTCCAGAGTGTCCATTACACCATCCTAGCATTTGCAGACGACACGGTAGTGTTTGGAAACAACTGTCGGAACCTGCAGTTCAACCTAAAGATCCTCCAAAATAGACTAAAATCCATAAACATGGAAATAAATGCTGAAAAAACACAATATATGAGGATCGGTAGAAGGAGAAACCAATGGGGACAGGATCGTCAGGCTAAGTGGAAGACGTCTAGAACAAGTAACGGACTTCAAATGCCTGGGGACTCATCTCAACCAGCACGGATGGGTTGATGGGGACATTATCGAAAGGACCAAGATAGCAGGCAGATGCTTCTAATCCCTCAAGACTGGCTTTCTGAACAAGAAAGAAGTATCTAAAACAACTAAAAAAGTAATATAGAAGAATACGTTTCTTCCAATCCTGACATACGCAAGTGAGTCTTGGACCCTCACTTCCAAGCACAAGAGCCAGATCCAAGCAATGGAAATGCGCTAATTAAGAAAAATTGAGGGGAAAACAAACAGAGAAAGGGTGAGGAACTCCACAATAAGAACAAGCCTGGACATAAGGCCTGCAGAAGAAATAATAGAACAGAACCAGCTAAGATAGTTCGGACATGTCCTGCGGATGGCTGAAGACAGGCTAGCAAGAGTTACCCTCGAGGCTAAAGTGGAAGGGAAGCGACCACGTGGGAGACCCAGAAAGACCTGGCTAGAGGGAGTAAAGGAAGGTTTCGAGAAGAGAGGCATGGACTGGAGAAGAAGAAGACAGCTGGCTGAGGATAGGGATAATTGGATCAGGCTCTATCAGAAGGCGCCTCACACCGCTTAGCGGTAAACGAGGACAAGATTAAAAAAAAAAAATAAGTTTTTGGAAATTTTTTAAACATTTTAAGGTTGGTATGGTAAAGTTACATATCAATTTAAATCTCAAGTTTTGGAGCTATATGCTTTTGAATGATTCAACAAAACGTGTTAAAAAACAGCCGATTTTTGTTTTTGTAAATAGCTATAACCAAAAAACTAAAAATGATAAATATCAAGACATTTTCTGTCTCCCCAATATTTCATGGTAATTTACTAAAAAATAACTTATTTTATTGCTTTATATGTTTGCATCCCGGTTTTCCGGTACAAACAAATTTGTACGTCTTATACAATGCTACTGATGACTTGTTATACTCCTCCTCCATCCCATCTTACACTAACCTTCGCCCTCTCCCCAATATTTCTTAAGTGTCGGCGCTAGTGTCCGATGGTAATATTTACAATTAAATAGTACCATTAAATTTAAACATTTTTTTTTGTTGTTTTTTTAATATAGAGCGGGAATCTGGTGAACCAGTGTAAGACATAATTCAAACATATTTTTAAACGTATAGTCGAAATAGAGTAAGTGCTGTTTTTTAAAACATGATACTTGGACTCCTTAACAAAACCAATTACGATATATCCTTAATAATTAAAAATAAAATAGAGTGATAGAATTACCAACAATGCAGCCACAAGAAGTCGGCAAATGATCCGCAAGAAGTAGCACTTCAATTTAGAAGTGGACCCGACCTGACAGTTATGGCCGCTGACAGTTGCGGAGTTCTGAGGGAAGGGAGGGGGGAGATCTCCATCATCCCGATTGTTGTGAATTATTAGAACTGGCACAATTTGGGTTGAGTGCATCACTTACTTCACAGTTGTATCTTCCTAGGAGGCTAAGTATGTTTCTTAGGAGGCTAAGATGAATAACTGGCTGGGCACAGAAGAGGACAATACAGCTTATAAAACTAGCAACTCAGCCTAGTGTGTTAATAAATTAGTATGCATTGTAATTCTCATCAATGCATACCAATCAATTCCTCAGATAATCGTAACATACTGAGAGGGAGAAAAAGACTGCGCGTTTTTTTACGTTTTTTTTACTACATAGCCGTTTATGAACTGGACATATTTTTGAATTTAGGTGATTTATTCACACAAAAAAATTATAACAGTTCCTTAGAGTCCCAATCATAGACTGAAACCTAGACGAAAACATTGGATTAGCTGATAAATGTAAATAATCAACTTAGCTGTTATTTAGATTCCCAGGTCTCATCTTTGTTCTAGTTCCGTTAAATTTTATTAATTTGCCAACATAAAAATTAATCAAACTTATGATTTTGAGCGCGATGCTTCGTACAACCCGTTAGATTATTATTGAAAAACGTTTCAAATCGTACAAATCCGATATGACTTCTATAGAGACTAGTTGCTTCTAATATTTTTTAAACAAAGGAAGACGGTTAGTCATAAAGTATATAGTCATATAATAGTAGTACTCAAGTACTAGTAGACATTGTCCTAAATTGGTGTGTCTAATATTATAACAATATCGATATTCATAATTTATTGATGGGCAATTCCTTTACAATGAAAATACAGTCAACAAAAGGTCGAATTTATTTATATATAATAATACAATATATAGCCAATCATAGACAGGATAAAGAATTCAGTTTTTTGTAGAAAGAAAAATATAATAATATATTTTATATGTATATAAATATATACACAATGAAATTTTTCATTAGCGGACAGTAACGGGGAACAAGAAGTTGTCCGCTAGCAAGAAGCCTGAGGGAGAAAAAAAGAATGTTTTTAATCAGCATTATATAGCTAGCTACTAAACAGTGATATCTGTCTGGTCCTTATACCGTCGGTTCGCCAAATAATAATAGCTACATTTATATCATGTACTAAAACTGTTAAGTAAAAATTAAAATAAAAGTAGTAAATCTTTTTTTTTTTTACATCATCAAAGCGTTTTAGTTGATGAAATAGTGAACCGAAAAAACAATTGAAACAAGCACGTTAAAAAAGAATTTAATAAAACACATCTGTAACAAATCTGAAGATCAATCGCATATTTTTGTATTGCAAATGACTTTTGAGTCGATTCATTTGAAATCAGACTATTTGAATAAATTTTTTTGCACAACATTTCGGATTTTTATAAAAAAAAAAATTACCACTTATTCTCTATCATTTGGTGAGTTAGTTAAAACATTCTTCAGACTCAAGCTTTTTTTTCTGTGGCCATTTTAAATTTGCTTCATTTCTAAAAACAAGTTATGGAAAATGACTTATCAAAACTAAAATTATGATAATGATGTGCTCTAAATTTTTTGTCCTTACTACATATCACCTAAGTAATGAGGAAAAGTGTTAAACAAATTCAGGAATTTACATGAAACGAGACTTTTAGCGCTGTAAAAATGTATTTAGGTATAGAGACTCCAGTATTTGTATGATAACTGACCACTTCATACATCACACATGAAGAATTGAGGTAAATGGGATGAATTTTTTTTAACTGATTTCCTCACTACTTAAGCGATGTGTTGAGAGGAAAAAATGTACATCATTATCATAATTTTAGTTTTTGATCAGTTTTGATACCTGCAAAATTTCCAGAGTTAAGAGACATTTTTCCAATATTTGTTTTCAGCTACGAACAGTTATGAACTCGCCAAAAGATAGGGAATGACTAGTAAAAAAAATTATAAAAATCAAAAATGTCGAGGAACATGGTGTTGGTGATTTCAAATGGATTGACTCTTTTATGGAAAAAAAAGAACTTTTTCACTGAGTGTATTGAGTTCACTTTTTAAGGATATCAATTGTTTAGGAGTTATAAAATATTTTATTAGAAAAAGATAAATGAAATTATGATCTGGTCTCTAAAAATTAATATAAAACGTAGCCTGCCAGCTCCAACACCAGGTTATTTACAATGCAAATTCCATATAGCAAATAGGTAAAGGGTTGTATTCTATACTGAGAGGATATAGATTTCAATGAATCGTAAAAACTTTAAAGTGATCCTATCAAGCCAGAACCAATAATTTTATAAGATGTGCCATGTATGTTTGTTTTACGATACCTTTCGGGTGGTTGGTTTTAGGGCCTTTCGGGGAAGTGATTGTAATGAAAGTAGCGCAACTAAGGTCGAACACACAGCGAGGACAACACCCAGAAGGCGCCCCTACAACACCTAGAAGACGCCCCTACTCAATTCATAAGCATTTTTTCCGCCTCGTTTGAGATATTTAACACTAGAAATACCAATCAATAAATATTTATTACGAAATATTAATGTCAATTATAAAGCTAGGTAAACAGACAAACAATAATAATAATACAATATTTATTAAGAAATACTGCTTATTTTGATCGATTACAATCGAAGAGTAAATTATTGTGTGAAATCAGCCTACTCATATTTCCACCCTCTTCGGGGTCTTAATCTCCAAAAATTTCTCTACTAATATTTCAAAATTTATCTTTACGATTCTTACATTTTCAATGTTGTAATGGTGAACATCTAGTAGTTCTTCTCAAGTAATTTTTTTATAATTTTAAGTTTTAAAAGTATAATTATAAAAAAGTCTTTTATTAAAAGTATGTGGTACTGTATAAACAACGCAATGGCCCAGAGCGGAATGAATGAGGGGACGGGAAATCGTAGAAAATAGAGGGTTGGTATATGGTATATGGTATTATGTATGAATTACCATTACAAACGGAAATACCACAAATAAACAACCTATTAATACTATTATCTATACGTTTTTATTTACCCTCAACAACTATTCCTAATTAGTATTCTTCACTTAAATTCTATATTATTATATCGAGCTTATTTATATTTTTGTGACTTTTCAATAGATTAAATTATTTAAATTTTTATTATTTTTTCAATTCAGGTCTAAGGCATTGCCTAGGTTGCCTTGGTATTATTTACGCCTATGGCAAGGAAGTAGACAGACCGTTGGGTTAGGAAATAGCAAGTTTGAGAGAAGGTCCCGTGATAAATTGACAGAGAACGGCACGAGTTAATTTGAAATGGAGTAGCAATAGGATGGTGGCCTGAGCAATAGGCTTTCAGCCGGTAATTGGAATAACAATTGTCTTCAGTTCCCTCCCCCCTCAAACCTCTCTCACCTCTTCCTGTGCACTTCAAAAATGACTAATGTAACATCCAAACCCATAGCGAGTAGGGATGTCGAAACCCATAGCGAGTAGGGATGTCGAAACCCATAGCGAGTAGGAATGTCGAAACCCATAGCGAGTAGGGATGTCGAAAAAATATCGATATACTAATATAAATATATCGATATTTTTATTCGATAGTTTTAATTCGATATACCGTAATATCGATATTCAAATTTGAGTATCGATAAACAATATTTTTCTCCAACCAAAAAATTAAATAAACAACAAAATATAAAATAAAACCAACATTTGAGCCCTCAAATTTCTGAAATTGGCTATAAGTGCCTGATTCCCACCGGCATAATTCATTCAATTTTGATTATGTTCCTTTTTTTAATTCTAATTTTTATGTTTAAGCAATTTAATTATTTTTAGTCTATAGTTCCTAGTACCTAATAGGTTTTTCATTGTATCGATAAATTTTAATAAATTGAACATTTTTTTTTTTTGTAATAAGCAATATTTAAATATTTAAATGTTGCTATTAAAACTTTAAGACTAGTTAATTCTTTTCTAATTTATATTTCCCTATCCTTCGGTTCAATGCAAACCATCTTCCCCTTCTCCTATCAAAGATTAAAAACATCGAGGCCCAAAATATCGACATTTTTTATAGATATACTGTGATCAAAAAGTAAGGTGAATTTGTTTATAAAATGTAAATTCTTTATTTATTATTCCAAATCAATTTCATCCCCTTCAAAGTAATCCCCGTCCGATAAAACGCACTTTTGCCAACGCTTTTTCCAGTCCTCGAAACAGTCGGAATAGTCTTTTTTCGGTAAAGCCTTCAAGACCTTCTTCGATTCGGTTTTTATCTCCTCAATCGTGTCAAAACGGCGTCCCCGCATTGGCCTTTTGAGTTTGCTGAATAGCCAGAAGTCGCATGGAGCCAAATCAGGCAAATACGGTGGTTGCGGAACGATATGAATCGAGTTTTTGGCAAAAAAGTCGCGAAAAACCAATGCAGTGTGAACCGGTGCATTATCGTGATGAAGGAACCAAGGCCCATAATTCCGGCCGTTTCAGACGAACAGCTTCACGCAAACGACGCATAACGCTCAAATAATATTCTTTGTTGACAGTTTCGCCCGGCGGAAGGAATTCATAGTGCACCACACCACGGTAATCAAAGAAAACTGTCAACATAACCTTGATTTTTGATAATTTTTAATTCCACTTATAAACGTTTTTTTGTGCCATAGTTTGATCACCAAAGGCCTTCCGCAACATTTTCAACGTGTCCGCACAAGAATATTCGTTCCGCAAACAAAATTTGATGCAAGTTCTTTGCTCAACAAAATCACCCATTGTAAAAATCGAAAAATTCACTTTTGGTTGTTTACAAAAACACGTGTAACTCGGAGAAAATCAAACCTTTTGACAAACAGACGCTTGGCAAATGTTATAGACAATCCTACCAATCTAGGAAAAAAAAAATTACCTGCCTTCCTAATGCCCGGGAGTTTTAAATGACAATTTCACCTTACTTTTTGATCACACATATATATGGTAATAATATTTTGATATATTTGAAAACTATCGATACGATACATATCGATATTTTTGTTCGATATTTACATCTCTAATAGCGAGCCCTATGCATTACCAACAAATACTTATATGTCACAAATAAATAATCTTAAAATTAAAAGAGCTCGTTCGCCCTGCATCAGTCGGATTTTGGTTGTGCCAAGCCAAATAGTAGGTCATATTTTGACTACCAATATCTCTGGTAGAGTTTTCCATCCTTTACCGAGAATCTTTGCGTTCTTCACCACTTTGAACTACAGACCATCCAAACGAGACGAATTATGAGTAATAGGTTGGTTAAATCCAAAAAATAAAATCTTGGACATTTCAATGCAATTTATAAAATTATTATTACGTTTCATGACATGAATAAACTATTTTTGAATGTATATTTATATCTAAAACACGATTAAGTTTTCATTTTAATTAACTCATTTACATTGAAAAATATTAGGATTAGTGAAAAGGCTTGTAGAAGCTAATTGAAATAGGGACAAGGAATTTATTGTTAGTTCTGCTACAATAGCTCTCTGTGAAGGAATCGTTATCGCTTACATAGATCGGCGCTACACAAGAAATTGTTTATTAATTTTAAACCTATAATTACAGTACAGAAAACATAATGCGTGGAGGGCCTGAGAGATGTAAATGTTTATCCAAGTCTGGCGCCTATGGCTTAGAGCAGTCTAAACGAATATTTTTTCATTTCATTTCAAATTGGAAAGCTTATTAGGAAAGTTTTCAGTTATCAGAGTTCTATTGAGCAGTGATAATAGGTATAACTGCCAGTTTCCAAGAAGGTTTTTGAAAACTCCTTGGGTATATTATCTGGTCCAGGAGCTTTACCGGATTTGATTTTATTTAAAGATGAAAGTAACTCATCTAGTGTAATTTCCCAGTCTAGTGTAATTTAGTCTAATAATGGACCTCTTATTGTTAGAGCTAAATCATGACTTACGCGTCTCTGCCCGTTGAAAGTTTTAAGATATTTCGGGGGGAATTGTGTTCGAATTGAATTTTTTAACTCTGAAATGATTGATTGTATGCCAACATTTTTTCGTTCCTTTATGATTACCCAATGTATCGATTATTTTAAGTTTATAATCACGATTGTTTTTTTTTTACATAAATTTCTATAGAAATGTTTTGCTTTTATGGTGTTGTCATAGCCGCTTTCTTTAAACAGTTTAAATTTATTTTTTATATTATATTTCGCGGTTTTACATTCGTTGCCATACCATGGGTTATAGTTGCTGTTTTTTTTAATATTTGCTAGCAGTTGTTGTGGTAATAAGTTGTAGATAATTTGCGGTTTCTTGAATTGCTAGGATTATATTTTCATACATATGGTCAACATTATCAAACTGGTGACCTCCGACTCGAGATCATCGATTCTTTGAATAATAGAGCTTTTTCAGGTTGCCATTTGAAAAGTTGAGTGCGAGGTATAGGCTTGTGGTTTTTATCCACCTTATATTCTTCCATCACCAAATTTAGTTCTGTTTTTATGGGGAGATGATCTGAAAGGGAGGTAAACTCAAGTACTGATAGATCGTGAATTTGTCGTTTATAATTAATGCGTTTAAAGTTACCGGGAGAGTCAGAGAGAGTCCTACCGTTAAGGAGAAGGAAACCTTCGTCTTCCATAAGTTCATTTGATATTCATCCTTTATCATTATCTATTTGATCTAAGCTGATACGGCGTCCAGTAAAGTTTGTGCTAAATAAATAGTCAGCATCATATTGGTTGAGCAGTCCCAGAAATCAAAATAATTGAAATTTATAAATTAATCCTTGATTAAGGATATGCAAAGGATATTGCATGAACCAACAAAATAGATTACAACCTTGGGTATCATCAAATTTTTAATCACTGACTCATAATTCATGAAATTTGAATAATATTGTTTGAAATTGAAATAATAATTTTAAATAATCGTTAGTTTAAAAAACAAACAATTTGCGTATTTATCATAGTAGTTGATACAAATAGTTCTACTAATAAGACACATTAATCTAGAATTTATAAATTAATAAAGCATATGATACAATATAAATGAATGCTTTATTGTGAATGTAACAAGCAGGAGAAGAAAAAACTTAAACATTCTTAGGAAATCAGAATGAGAGGGTTGCACGATAATAAAAGAAAAATGTCTTTAAAATATCTTCCAATTTATTAACACTTTTATGAAAATATACATATTTTAAATTAGATAATGAAATAAATTTAAATTGAAAATATTAATAAGAGATTAAGCTTAAAAACTTAACAATAACATGGTAATCTGATGATAGAAACACACAATATTAAAAGTAAATCATAGAATATTTAGAATATACGAATATTAATAAGGTAGGTATAATAACTTGCTATAGAAAGGTAGGTATAATAACTTGCTATAGAAAGGTAGGTATAATAACTTGCTATAGAAAGGTAGGTATAATAACTTGCTATAGAAAGCTATTAAACATTGAAAGTAATATTAAAATTACAAATCATGCAAAAAACACACCCAAAAACAAAGAAAAGAAAGATAAAACTAGCAATTTATTCTTTTTAGCTATGTAAAGAAAAGCTGAGTTCTACAAGGAACTCTTTTGACTTCTTGAAATTGATGTTTTCTGAACAAACACATTCACCAGTTTTCTGTAAATATTAATAATTAGAATTAGTTTAATTAATAATTAGTTTCGTAAAATATTACGAATTAGAAAACAAGTTAAAAAAAAATTATAATAATAAAATTACTTAAATAACCATGTAGGGGGTGTCAAATAAATAAAATAATAAATTAATTAATAATGGTTCAAAGGGAGAAATTTAAAGTTCTCATGGGGTTTCAGTATAACTGGATGGAATCTTGTGGTAGTTGCCAGAACAAATATAACATTAAAAATAAATTGATTCGAAGTTTACTTCACTATTTAAAATGAAATATAAAAACTAATGATACCAACCATATAAGTCACAATAACAATTTAGTAAATAGTGCCTAATATAATAATGACAATAAATAGCAGTAAAAAAAATCAAAGATATTAAGCTCTAACGAGCAAAAACAAGTTTTAATAAATAATTACTAAATGAATTTACATACCAAGAAAATAAACGACACCTGCGCAAGGAAGTACTGAGGTACAAGGTCTTTCGGTGGAAAGTCTCATATCTACGAGCAAAATCCTGGGACCTGTGATGCTTGACACCCCTAGGGCTGAGGCCCATTCCATCCATCATCAGCAACAATAGCTCAGAACACCGCTTGGACTTTCTTCCACCACCACATTTGCATTTGATTTCAATAAAAATAGCTGAATCTCTGGGACAGAAAGTTCCACGAGAAATTCTGACAGAAAAATGCGGCAATTCATAAGAATAACCTTCAAATTCAAACACTGATGAAGCCGAAAAATTTTGTTCGAAGACTACTCTTCCGTAATGTGCACCGGCATGGAAGTAGGAGCCCATGGTCTCGATAGGAACCACTTTAGACCCAACCTCATTGTCCCTCACCAGAGTGTAGTAACAATGAGGGAACCTTCGGCACCTGTAGTTGACCCCAAAGATCTTGAATTGTCGGGGATCCTTGGACGCCCCGACCGCTAGCAGAAACTTGCAAATGCGGATCATCGCCTCCAGTCCACACTCACCTTTACGGCCTTTGATTTCTCGAACAAATGCCAGAAGCATGATGAAACAGGAGGAAGGGCGAGCAACTTTTAACAAACCCCCAACTCTGAACAGGGACTGCACAAGAACTGAGAGCTAACGCCTTCTTCGGGATACCAAGGTTGCCAACAAACCACCCTCCCGATGAATTTACCACACTTTTAGAGGAGTTTCAAACAATAATTTTACCAAACGATTTACAGAAAAGTTCTTCAAATTTTATACTGTTTATCTAAAATTGTGATTGTTGAATATTTCTTTTATAATGATTAAATCACTCTGATTAGAACAACTTGAAACACGATGATAAAAAATAAATTAATTCGTGTTTCCATTTCAAATTAAATTTCTTTAAAAACTTTAGGCTTATGTTAGGGTCTAAAATTTATAATATACATTATATACATTTTTAATAATATAATATATATATATATATATATATATATATATATATATATATATATATATATATATATATGATTATAATTATATTTGTTTGGAGCGGAAAGAATAAATTATTTCTAATGTTGGCATGGCAATAATTCTTCCAATTCTTATTTATAAATTAGTTTTTATACCATCTTCAGTGATTTTTATTGTTTGAAGAGTGCAATGTTATTCTATTGTGTAATGTTTGTTTACGTTCTCCCAATTACTATCATCACGATTAATACAATTTGTTTAGTAAACACCATTCTCTTTTTTTCTTTCTTTAACATTCTATACTTTATCTTTCAAGTGGATTAAGTTATTTTCATAAAGTCCAATTATCTTCAATCTTCAATCCATCAAGGTATCTTCAAGTGGATTTAATTTATTTTCATAAAGTCCAAAATTTAAATTATTACGATTAAAATTGTGTTAATAACTCTTGACGCGATGCTTACCACTTAAAAAAAAATCATAAGACTTTAAAGGATCTGGTAGCAAAGGTTGGGTGGGGGGGAGTTGCTTACATAAATATTAAGTAATGAATTGAATTTGGGGCGGTAGTGAGTAGGGCAGTCTTAGCAACTCTTCATTTTTATTAATGATCCTGAGAGGTTTCCTTCTCGGGAAGGGGAGGGTTAGGAGGTGGAGTGGAAGGGGGGGGGGGGGGGTTGCTGGCTCCTATCGGTATAAAACTCCTTCCAGGCCGTCATAAAACTTTTAAAAGACATCACTCGCGGTTTTAAATTTGGAAAAGGGCTCTGCGGGGATTACAGGAGAGAAGATAAGGGACAACCTTCATAACAACTGTATGCAATAAAACCACCAAGTGTTTTAGAAATGATTTAGAGGAGCCTAAAATCGAGGGGACATTGCTTTAGGACTTTTCTCGTATTCCTCAAAGCCATCCATCCTTGAACAAAAAATACATTGGTCAAGCATTTCATTATATATTTATTATAGTTGATCGTGGGGCTATTTGATTTGATCTGCGCTACTTAATATCACCTACTCCTTGAGATCAGTCCTCAAGAATCTAAACCTTCAGGTTCTCTTTCAAAACAATTCACTCTTCGACGTCATCTAGGTAGAAGGTGATTACATACTCAATGATATTTATTGAGTAAATTAAAAAACAAAACAATAAATTCACTTGAAAATTCTCAGAAATTTTTTGATTTGCTATATTTTTTTTAATATCTGAGACTAGTAGGATTATTGAGGATATGAAATACTGATATTTTAAGTAGAAGCGTGTAACTGTGAATGGACCGAGGTAATGTTAGAATCAGGGATTAAAATTAACTCTTATTTTTCTTATCTAGTGAATAAAAGTCAATTTATGATTTTTATATTTGGTATCTGAAAATAAAAGTCATATAATGACTCAGGCGCCGAGTATGAAAAAAGTATCGATTTTAAAATTGCGCTCTCACGTATCGATTTATTTTAACATTTCGGATTTTCTTCATATTGAGGTGCACTATTAGGTTTTCGATGGTGTCAAGTATGAAAGAAGTATCGACTTTAAAATCGCGAGCTCACATATCGATTTATTATAACATTTCGGATTTCCTTGATATTGAGGTTCACTATTATAGATTATTTCTAATTGATATAGGTAGATTTCCAAAACTGGCTCGATTCTTATATATCATTTTATTTCATTGAGAGTAGCTTTTGGTGTCCCCAGCACCATATTTATGTCTATTAAAAAACATCGAGATTAAAAAAAAACAACAATTATTCATTATACATATCAGCACATTATACAATAGTAATTCCAACTTTAATTTTTATCATGCAAACAATGGTCATCACTCTACCTTTCGAATCATTACTCCATCATAAGGGGGGGGGGGAAGAGGTCGTTATTTGGAACATTAGTCCATCGTCTAAAAATTAATTGTATATTATTTGCCCTGACCTGTTTGGATAAAATTCATAATGCAACATTATCATCATCATACTCCGGTCCTCTTTTCACTGTGCAGTGTGAGGATGCCCTCTGTAGAGCTTGAACCAAGTGTCCCTCTCCTGTACCAGCTCTTTCCTCCTGTTCCAGTCCAGTCCTCGCTTCCTGAATGCCTCCCGCACACCTTCCTCCCAGGTGATCCGTGGTCTTCCTCTTGGTCTTCTTCCCTCCACTCCTGCCTCATAGGTCATCCTCGCGATTTTTCCTGGATTCATTCTGAGGAGGTGTCCAAACCATCGTAATTTATTTTACTCTAGGGTAGTCTCCACCGGCTGTATTTGACCTAATAGTGGTGTTGCGGATCCTGTCTCTTCTGATCTTTCCTTCGACTTTTCTCAGGTACCGCATCTCCATTGCCTGGATCTGGCTCCTGTGTTTTGGGGTTAGGGTCCATGACTCCGAGGAATAGAAAAGAATGGGCAGGAACGTTGACTTGTAGACCTTTGTAGAACGTTGACCTAGATCTTTGTCTTCTTAGTGACTTCTCTTCTGTTGAGAAATCCTTTTCGGCCCGAGTGGAACATTCGTCCAGCTGCTTCTAACCTCTTTGTCACCTTCATGTCGATATAGCCGCTTTAATTCAACCAGGCACCTAAATACTTGAAAACCTGAACCTGTTCCAAGATGTGTCCCTTCAACCTCAGGATTCTCATAACTCTATGGCGTTTCCTTCCTATTCTCATGCATTTCGTTTTTTTTTGGGTTAATATCCATATTGATGCAGGACAGCTCTTCTTACATGATGTTTACATTATGTTGTAGGTCCTTTGGCAGCAATAATGGCCAGGTCGTCGGCAAATGCAAGTGTAGGCTGCAGGTTCCTATGCTCGAGTTGATAGTGCCGCAATCTAGGTTTAGCTTTTTTTCAATGCCCGGTCAAGGACCAATATAAAGAGTACAGGGCTTAAACTACATCCATGTAGTATTCCCCTTTCGTCTCAAACTCCTTGGAGGTATGGTTACCGGTCCTTACAGTGTTTCTCATCTTGTGATAGAGACTCCTCACAGCTAGGATCGTGCCAAAATCTACTCTCCTTTCAGACAGAGCTTGTTATATATCCTCCTTTTTGACTCTGTCAAAGGTCTTTTCCAGATCCTCGAAGCAGACAGAAATTTATTTTCCTTTCTCTAAAATAATGTAACAATCAAAATAAAATTGAAAAACTTCAAATACCATTAATGAATTTGCTACAGTTTTAAACTGATTTTATTTCAGTTAATTACCTGCATGGAAATGAGAACACACCGGACCCCCAGCGTACTCGGTTCTGAGTGATCTCAATCGCCAGCGCATTCTATATTGCAGATGCTTATTTCGGTAATAGCTCAACTGACATGAGCTAAAAAACTATTTTAAATTTAAAATATCGGTTATTACGGATGCTCTATTTTTGATTATGTGATGATAATTTTTAGGTACATGGGCTGCTTCTTGTTTTGAATTAAGGACTTTGTCTTGATTTATGGCGATATATATTGATTCTAAAATTTTGCGTCTCGTGAACTGGATTTGTGTAATATTTTAACATTATCAAAATCTATTTCATACCTAAGATTTTTGGCATGATTTGACAGAGCCGTACCAGTTTTTGTTTTAGGCTTTAGTGTGCTTTTGTGGTTATATATTCTGGTTTTGATATCGGATATAGGATTTTCATAGTTTTTACATGGTATATTGCATATCCAATTTCTCTGATTTTCAATGGAAATTGGACCATTAGTTTGAGTTAATAGACTTCTTATCGGATGTTTTGGTTTTAATGCAAATTTGATTTCATCAATATCTAATTTTTTGAAACCTATATGAAATGAAAATAAATTAAATAAAATAAAATTAAATAAATGATAAAAAATTAAATCAAATAAAACAGTCTACCTACAGTTTCGAATATATTACAGATTATCAAAGGTGTAAATTATGAAAAAAACTGTCAATTTAAACATCGCACGCAGAAGTAAGGATTTATTTTAACATTTCGGATTTCTTTACATTGAAGTCCATTATTGGGTTATCGAAGATGCTGATTACGAAAAACCTCGATTCTAAGTTCGTGAGCTCGAGTGTCGATTTAATTTAAGTTTTCGGATATCTGTACATTGAGGTCCATTATTAGGCTATCGAAGATGCTAATTATGAAAAACAATGGTTTTAAGTTCGCGCGCTCGAGTGTAGATTAAATTTAAGTTTTTCTATTTCTTAGATATTTAAATCCATTTTTATTATTAATATTCCATTATTAATTATTATCAAAATATTAGTAATATCTGATAAACGATCTCCGTAGCGAAGTATTCCGTATAAGTAATAATTAATAGAATGGCTAGAAAATTCTATTAGTTATAAGCAAACTAGCACAAGGTTACTATATCGACGAAACTGGATCTCCGGCACACCAATAATGGACTATCAAGGAAATCCGAAATGTTAAATTAAATCGATACGTGAGCGCGCAATTTTAAAATCGATACTTTTTTCATACGTAGCACCTTCGCTAACCTATTAATGGAGCTCAATATCAAGGAAATCCGAAATATTAAAATAAATCGATACGTGAGTACCGATATTAATATCAATATTTTTTTCATAATCCCTCGGTAACCTAATCATGGACCCTAATATCAAAAATATTTTAAAAACCTTTATATTCATAGTCAAATAATAAAATTTTAACATTGAAATTTTTAATTTTATTTATAATATAAAAATCAAATCATGACTTTTATTTTTCAAGATCAAAAATAAAAGACATGATATGACTTTTATTTTCAGATGCCAAATATAAAAATCATATCTTGAATTTTATTCACTAGGAGAAAAAAATAAGAGTTAACTTCAATCCCTGGTTAGAAGGTTTTTATTCAATTAGAAGCTTGTCGACTGAAAAATGAGCGGTCATGCTTAGTATTCGATATAACTAGCTGAATATTCTGTTAAGACCGAGTCTTCTTAGTCTAGCGTGAAGGTTCCATGAAAGACTTCTCTCTGGAACTACGAAGGGGGGTAAAATTAACATGCGTGCATTTCGAATCATTACACTTTGTCCACATTTGGTAACAACATAGCTCAATATGGGAGGATTGTCGTTGGAGACTGGAGCAGCCAGCCGCAGGATTCAAATGACAGTGTGCTTCTATCGTCGACAAATAATGCCAGAAACGTTTCAGGAGTGATAAGAATGTCAATTGTGTAAAGAATTAATTGGACAGGACCCAAGAGGCTACGTCAACAGGACAACAGTTGGAACACTGAGAGCCGCGGATGGATGGGTTCGAAAGATAGGAACGAAGAATATGTGATAAGTTTTGAGGTAATAAAGTCTTGAGTTTGGTGGTATGCCCTGCATTGCATGTATAAAAACAAGGTGGTATGCCGGTTGCGCTATACCAGAAAAGCACCCGAGCAATATTGTTTGCTTTCATGACGTGAGGTTAACGATCAACAACGCGGATACCTTGATAAAAGTGGAAAGTCTTTGGTGGAATCCAAACTGTTGTATAGAAAAACCGGGTAAGATCATTTTTAGGTTGTTTTTTTTTCTCGAATATATTTGAAAAGTAGAAGGATTGTTTTATAAAACACAGTGTCGTAGCAAGTTTATTTTTTTCAAGAAAATAATGACAATGGAATGTTTCCACAGATTAGCAAAACATACACCGACAAAATCACGGACACTGGCATAACCACACCAGCCACAATTAATTGGTGATTTTAATGACTTTAAAGCCCAATAAAATTCTACAAACTAGTGTGGCAACCAATTTTTTTTTTCTTATTTCAACAAAGAGAAAAAGGAAAGGGAATCGCCATTAATCTTTTATTGGGGCTGATCACTAACACTAAAGAAGAGGATAAATTGAGAGAAGATTGATTTTCTAAGGTTAAAAGTGGTAAAACAACGGAGGACTCGTCTGTTTGCTCTCTCAGCCCTTATCTTTGCCCAGTCATGGTCCTTTCTTTACCCTCCCTTCGGTCTTTAGTTTTTTTTTCACTCTTTTCTTGATGATTAATTAAAAATAATACTTAAAAATTAAAATGATTTAAAAAAAATATAATTAAAATTTATCGATGTTGATTTAATAAATTCGAATTCTGCATTGAAATTTGTATGCTCCTAACGACCTCTGGGTTGACTAACCAAGGATCTCTTTTTCTCTGGCCTATTAGCATTACATTTTACTCTTGAACCACTTTAAATATGGGCTTAGTTATCGGCAGCTATTCACAGTCAAGAGGATACCAACTTACTCTAATCCTTCCTCGCACTAAATAATCTGCTCCTATTTCAACATTCATATTTTCACTCTTTAAGAATATTCCAGGATATTATATAAATTCGCAAGTTATCGTATTGAGAGGATGAAGGGAACGAAGCATACAGATAACTGCTTAATCAGAAGCGAAATTCAATCAAACACGCCTTTGTTCTTACCAAAACCCAGTACCGTAAAATGATACGTAACAACCTTACTATATCTTACTGTATCCTATTATTTTAATTTAAATTTATAATTATTTTTGTTTATACTCTATACCCCTAATAAAAGTACAATTTTGACGCGACAGAGGGAGAGGAAACCTGAAGTTGCAGATTCCTTGTATTTATTAATCATTACCGGCCACACTTCGGAAACAATTCTAGAAAACGAAACTTTGCACCAAAATTGTTCTTGTAGATTTCGAATCTATGCATTGACGCAATCTCAAATCCGAAATTTCAACCATATTTCCCGAGCCTTTTTCGAGAGAATCAATATTGATGAAAAATAACAAAAATCAATTGCTAGATTTTGAATACATCCATTTGAATGGGCTTTAACAGTACAAATTTGTATATATATAGATATAAAATATGTAGATATATTTTTCATAACATAAACATTAGATTAGGTATATGTGTGTATATATATATATATATATATATATATATATATATATATATATATATATATATATATCGTGCACACTGGTTCTACCTGTTTATATATAATTTTTTGTAAACATAAACATGAAAATGAATTTTTAGTTGACTTTTTTTTATATAGCAGTGCACACTTTCATCAACATAATTATTCCAATTTTTTTTTTATTAATTTGAATTTAACTAAATAATTAAATTATATATATAGGACCAATGTGCACGATACTGAATACATCTTAGTATAATCCCACAATAGTCCAGTAAATGGTAGTTTTTGTTGCAAAAAATCTAGTAGTCGGCTTTATTATCGTGTCTTAAGTTTCTTTGGGGGGCTCTGAATCCGAACCTGGAGTTTTCCAACAATATTTCCAGATGCATTTTAAGATATTCGCATAAACAGCCAAATTTATGCACATTTTTTGTTATATTCGCTTAAAATATCAAAAGTATGAGTGCTAGCGAAAAAAATGTTTAGTATCTGCCCTAAAGAAGACTAAATTTGCCACAATTGGAGCTTATTTTTAGCTCTGTAGGTTTGATACTAGGTTGTTACAAAAGTCCTTGTGCATTAGTACAGCTTTATTTCAGATTATATATTTTAAACATTATTGAATACTACTCTTCAAAGGAAAGTCCATTGTTTTCAACTACTTTCACCCATTTTTCTGCCAGTAATTGTGTTGATGGCGGTACCATTCCTTTGGTTTTGAGGCAAAGAACTGTTAGAGCCATTGATCTAAACAAACCATAATCTGATGGTGCAATATCTGGGCTATACGCAGGATGAGGCAAAACGTTTACTCCTTGCAGTTCCGATAATTTTTCCTAGGTCAAACGAGAACGATGTGCAGGGACATTGTCGTGTTGCAAAATGGCTTGGTTCCTGTTGACCAAGGGGATAATTTGCATTCAAAACTGCATTAACTCTGTCTAGCTGTTCACAAAAAAGGTTTGAGTTCCTACTACGGCCGATAAATCACAAGTAGTTGCATGTGGGTCCTGGTTCACACATTCAAGAAGAATGTGATCATAAACGACCGATGAGCGACCTCATCTGGGTTGTGCGGCAGTATTTTGATAGATAATCTCCTTCTGTGGCACGAATTTCTTCGGCGGCTACCTTTGCGCTTAAACCTTTTTTCCAGTAATGTCTTAAAAGACCGCGAATCACGATTTTTCCTTCTGACATTGCATGTGCTTTTTAAAAATGTAAATGCCCCCATAAGGCAACTCAAGTCACAAGGAACTAAAGGATTAGTCAAAGTAAACAATGACATACATAGTAGGAACAAAAACATTCTTATAGTATTAATTATGAGAGTTGGAAGTAAGGACTTTCATGCACAAGGAAGACAAGTTACAAGGAATGGTTAAAAAGTTTTCTTTTAGACTTATATATGCATTCTAATGTTTAATTTATGACAAGTATACCAACACGTTTATAAGAAATTCTATTGTTAAAACCATCAAAATGGATAAAAACAGTATTCAAAATCTCGCAATTAATTTTTTTGTTATGTTTAACCTTGAATTTTGATTTTTCTGATATGGTTGAAATTTCGGATTTGAGGTTGTCTCAATACATAGATTCGAAATCTGAAAGAACATTTTTGGTGCAAATTTTCGTCATTTAGACTTGTTTAAGACCCATTGTGCGCTAATAACCATCTGATAATTAAACAGAATGGCCAATGGTAAAATGTTACCTATAACCTGAAAGCCGCTTATTGCTAGAAAAACAAAAATGTCTATAATCATTAAACTTCATTTAGGAGGAAGAGTATATAATGGAGAAATTCTGCCGTATACCAGAAAAATGAAGTTAGTTTGACCAAGAATTCAAGAATGTTTTTGATTTCTACAAAAATAATTTTTGAATGTTGCTTCTTTCTTGAATTAATTACTCGTTTATCCTCAAATGGCTGACTGAACTGGGCTCCCATGTGATCATTTTTTTCTGTGGCTCTGGAATCAAAATTTTGAAATCGAATCCGTACCCTCAATTTTGTAAGAAGCTACGATAGCTACTGCACGACGGAAATGTGTATATACTGGGGAAAACCCAGGTAAAACAGGTCCAATTCCACATTCAATTCGGCGTAGTTCCTGCAAATTCAATGGCTCGCTCTTTAAACCCGTGAAGTAATCAAAGTTATGAAAAAAGGGATCAGTGTCGACGAAATCAGAGGCTGAACCAGATATATTGCCACAACCGGCTGGAAGGTTTGTTTGAAACGAATGCTAATACATTGGTATACTACTTAAATTGTCCTTTTAATGTGGAATGAGAAGAAGGAAACTATGCAAGGGAATGCTATGTAATCAGTGGTAGTTTATGTAACCAAAAAGTCCAGCAGCAGATATCCAGGACAGAACAGGGTGAGACGATTAAAACAACGAAGTATCATCAGGCAGAATAGGAATAGGAACAGTAAACAAAAGACGACAATGCAGGAGCTTCCAGATCGTCTATTCTTTCCAGGCTAAGCCGCTGATTCCATTCATCGCCTTAACTGGAATTCTGCCTGCCCCTGCTGGCCCAATCCCTTCCGCCATCTTCCAAATCGAAAGGTAGAACTCTTATCAACTTGCCTGATCAATCATCTCCGTTCGCTATTTTTATGATAAGCTGAGTAACAAATTTCGTAGTAGATAATTTATTAATTTAAATATTCAACAAGCGAATGTGCCTTTCCAATCGCCCTCATTAGCCAAGCAATAAGCTAATTACTAAATGGCTCAGACATTTATTCTATTGACTGTCGCCAGAGAAACTCTAAAGGCGTTGAGTAATTGAAGATGTTTTGGTTGAATCAAATGAAATATCTCTTTCCTATTATATTTGGATACACATACCATATTATATTATTATATATTATATTATATGTAATTAGTTAAAAAATAATTAATAAAAATTAAGGGAAGTTTTTAAAAACATTTTCCTTTCCAGATATCTATTTTTTATTTTTAAATTATTGAACGATCAGGATGTTTTACTACTAAAAATTGAGTATCTCTCTTAACAGGAGTCTTATTCTTGGATTCATATTGAGATGTAAACATCAAAATATCAGGTACAGTATACAAAAATAAAAATTTGCAATACATAAAAATTATAAAACTTTCACTTCAAAATGAAATGTTTTAGATTAAACAGAAGCTGGTATTTTTAGAAAAACCAATATATTTTAATTCAATTAAAAAGTGTGAATCTATTAAACGGAGCGAATAAGAGTAGTGCTCATCTGTTGATAATTTTATTAAAAAATATCGAGGATATAAGTCGAAACAGATAGCATGAAGCATAAAATACATCCGAAAGATAAGTAATGAACCTTTCAATTCATTAGTTGAACCTGGGAAGAAGACAGAATTGAAGGGCGTTCCTCGCCAGCAGTTATTTAAAACGGACCGAGGCCTTTCGTTCTCATGAATATGGATACGTCGATTTGAGGGGCAGTGTTCTACGCCACCTCCTCGCAAAAAGTTCTATCTCCCAAATTTTTACCTCCAATCTTATTAACATGAACCCACGGTGGCGATCTACCCATTCCAACGCTCCCTAATTGTCTTTCTATTGAGGCTAGTCATCGCTAAATTATAACTGTGAATGTTTGGGGAAACTATAGGGCGATATATTTCATAATGACTAAAGCTGCTGTCATCTCATTGGCCTCTACCCATGACAAATAACGGTAAACTAAAGATACGAGACATCTAAACAGGTGAGTAGGCACTTTATAAAATCTACAAAATGTTTTGCGACTTGTTTCTAATAGTTAATAGATAACGTTTTCAAGTGTCAGTGATAAGGATGCTACAAATACACATGTACTCGGGTTAAAAAGAGAGCACTGTGCAATGTGCACGTTCGATAGTCGCGGAGATCCAACTTGAATGACGGGCATCATCGGCTAATCTCAACTCTCTCCGCAACCAGCGAGAAATCATTTAACTTCAGCCTCAGCCCGTTCCAATAATGTCGCGTCAGCAAACTTATATTGGGAACTTAAAACTTCTGCCATTTGAAAGGAAAAACGTTGATGGAAAAAAAGAAAACGATTGTCTGCATATTTAGGTGACAGGAGATAAATTAGAGAAAAACAAGGAAACAACGTACTTGAATACTAATACTGGAGTGCAACGTCTCTGTGTTTTTTACCTTTATATTACGAAACTTTATAGCTTAGCCACTCATCAAGCTTACTATTTTACTATTTTACTATCAAGCTTACTTATTTTAATATTTTACTACTAAGCTATACAGCCATCTTTGGTCCGACAATTACATACCTCTCTCCAATTCCAACTAAGATGTCACAATTCACATCATATTTTCATCTGAGATTTTGGTAAACATAAGTCGTAAATAGATCATCATATTAAAATAATTTATAAAATATATCAATCTAAGTATCTCGAGAATTGTTTTACCGTGGAGAAGAAATTGGGAAGAAACAAGGACTTAAAAATAAGATTTTGTGTAAAATTATGCCTGATTGGACGTGGTTAGTCGTACATTTTGTCCCTATGAGTAGGAAAACATTTTTTCTACTTGCGTTTTCCAATTCAAGTCCGCCACTCTCCTGTGTAGAGCTTGGAACAAACCAGATATCTTCTTCCTCCCCAAAATCCCCGACAGATCTTATTGAATTACATATGTCAAAACGGTTTTTTAAGATGAATTTATATTATTTGAATTCAATATTTTTCTTGTTACATATCAGAGGAATATAATTACGATAGACCGGTTCAGTAAGTTACGGTTATGAAGAATTGACTATGGTTAATGACGATAAGTCGAGCCAACTATGTTGCTAAGGGTACAGTATCACAATACAATAATTTCTTGAATTTTAAAGGTTGGGTATTTTTTATTAGTTGAGGAAGAAATAGTTTGCTTGAGGTTAAAAGGTCTCTTGGTTAAACATCAACAATGTGTGAAACTAGTTATAAACATTTATATTGACGTATTTATAAAATAAAAAAAAAATATTCCAAAATGAAAACGAGGTAAATTTTTCATTTCTCGAGTTAATTCATTCAAAGCCAAAAAATGTCTTCGAAAAAGAGACGAAAACCTTGTTGGGCTTAGTAAGATATATACTGAACTTAACGGAAGTTATTTTAAATAAAAATTATATTGTTAAAAATTTATTTTTCTTTCTATTCCCTTATATACTAGGAACTGACATTTAATATCTTCCGACCCAATACTTTTTCCGACAAAAGAGTTTCGAAAAGTAAATGTATGATTATCGAGTTACTCAGAAATTCTGCCCGTTCTCGTCTTTAAATCGCAATGAAAGAAGAAGTGAAGCTACTCAAAGAAAAGGAGAGGAAACTGCCAACTTAGACAAGGCTGCAATTAGCTGTCTTGGAAAACTGGTGGAAAGTAGACATGTGTTTTTCCTCTTGTAGCCACGTGCCAGCCATTTCCAACTCGCAACTTGGGATGGTCCTGGAGCCAGAAGAAAGATAATGATCTCAAACTTTATTTCGTTCCATAAGTTTGGATGCGATCGAGGAAAATTATTGTCAAGAAAAGGAAACGGAAACATAAAATCAGAAAAAAATCTCAAGATATTATTAGAATCAGTCTCGTGGACCTACAACGTTAGGAGAACTTTTCTAGGAAAAATACATCATGAGAAGTAAGAAGAAAATATATTTATAGAAACCGTTTCCTTTTCGATACCAATTAATGCTAATGATGAAAGAAAGGAGTCTTCCACAAGAAATTTTGTCCAAAAAAGAAAAAGATAGATAAGTGACTGATTGTCTGGAAGAATTTTAAAATATAACATGTTTTTTTTGCACTATAAAAAAAGTTACAACCGGTAGTACCATGGCGGATATTTTTATCTCAATAAAACGGATCATCTGGCTTAAACATAAAATCATATTTCACTATAACTATCGAAAGAATTTTTCCATAAACTCTTACCTCGCATATGCTCTTAAGTACAATATATACTCCAAATACCGCAACATCCCTCGAAATAGATAGAAAGCTCATTCTTGATTTAACAGTATTCATGGGAGACAGTGTATACATTAACGGGTTCCAACCGCATGGTTTATCTCTTGACTTATTTGAGGTACTCATTTTAGGGTCGAGTGAACCCAAAACACATTGATCAAACTAAGCCCTAACAATGCCGAATAATATTTTGACCAGAGAAGATTGACCATTGATTAAAAATATAATGGCTAGCTAATAGTTAATCAATAACCAGTCTCCTAGCAATATAATGATTTTTTTTTTTTAAGTGAAAGATGTGTTATTGTTAAAACTGACAACAGAAGGGGATCCAATTAGGGAAAGAATTTTCAGAATATGAGGATAGTTTCCCCGAAATGTAAACAAGAGGAGTATGAAATATTTATAAATCAAGTGAAATATGTAAATTTAAAGAGGTTTAAATTGATCCCAAATGTGCCAAAAGATAAAAAATGAGTTGATACCTGGTTATCTCTTGGCCAAAAAACCAAAATGTATTTATATGAAAATCCTAGCCCTGGTGATAAGCTACCAGTGGATAGTTTCTCCAGAAGAAGATCTTATGTCATATTTACTTAATCACACGACTCACTTATTCATACAAATATCTTATTTTCGGGTATTAAATAATATTGATTTAAAAAAACAAATCAGAAATGATCTCGCTAGGAACGACCTTTGATCCCAAATTCATCTACTATAGACATCTGCCTGAATAAACGTAATACACTTTACTTCCTATCCTGGGTTTGCTAGAACGCGTATAAGATTTATTTACATATTGATAACAATCCCTCTTAATTTTGTGCATTACGATTCACGAATGCTAGTTTATCAAACATCACAAAACTTATAACGTACTTGGTTTTTTGTTTCTTTATTTATTTTCTCAATGATTGAACCTGAATGATGAACCTGCTAGACAGAGTTGGGCAGTAATTGATTACATTAGTATTTAATTACATCTTCAATTACATTAGCAAAAGAGGACTACAATTTTAATAAGAAAACGGTTGCTCCAAAACATAAAAATTGCTGTTGATGGTCCTTCTGCATCTCTCCATCGGGTTCCCCTGTATACCTTAAGTCATGGAGTATGAAGAAGCCAAGCATCTGTCATCTTCAGCAGGCAGAGAGAAGGGCTAGTAGTTGTCCTCGAAGTTCGGCCCTCAAGCGATAGAAGAGAAGTCTTCTTTCGTTGCTTCCTCGGCTTCGGTCCTCCTTTCCTTGTTCTTCCTAAGCGGGGGTCGAAGACGTTGTTGGTTGGTTAGATCTCCGGCACTGGGCTATAGACTAGTTTTATAGAGGGAGGAAATTCCGGGATTTCAGCGCATAGTTCCACCCCTTGTCCGAGGTGGGACGATCTCTTCGAATCCATTAGTATCCTCTAATCGTATTTTGTCCTTCCCAGGCCTCCGCCTTTTTTTTTTATTGCGAGCCAAGATTCCAGGGTGACTAGTTTCCTAAAATTGATTAAGTCTTCCAGGACGGACCAAATCTTGCCTTAGTCACACTGCCCACTTCTCGGTAGGTTTTTAAATTAACTTATTTCTTATATCTGAAGGTAATGGCTAGGCAAGCGTTGTGGTGACACCTGTCACCTTATCTTAGTTATCTTTTTACCTGCAGTGTTCCTTATTATCTTTTGTTCGCACCCTGAAGGGGGACATTTTTCGCTTCATTTTCTTAAACATCACTTAAATGTCACTCTATTACTAATAACTTTATTTACACAACTATTCTAATCTTAATAAGCCCTGAATCCCTCCGTATGGTTTAGATACACTCACTTGGTCATCAACATTAAATTCATGCACCTTATGATTTTGATTAAACCGGTTCCTCGTCCGTTCCCCACTTTCGACTATTTTCTTCTTCACTTTTTCTCTCAGGTATGTGATGTCTCTATCTGGGATTTGTTGGCTATCCTTCGGGAGGTGCTGTTGGATTATTTTTTCTCAAGGCATACTCCTTCTCCTGGAAAGGTGGATCACTGTCGATACGGCACATATTGTAGTTTGGGAGGTATTATTTATCGTGTTACTGACAACTTCCGTCCATCTGGGCCAGGTTTTATGATTTTCTACGACTAGTGTCCTATAAAAGTTGCCTAGATTTCTGTTTCCCCTCACACTTGCGTTAGCTTGTGCATGCCTGGTGGAGCAAAATATATTTTTAATTCCCCAATCTTCCAGAATTTCCTTCCATTTCCGGCTAGTGAATTGACTTCATCGGTCTGTCAATCAAAGCTTATGCCGATATTTCTCCTCGATAGAAAGTAACTTGAGGGCAAACGGTGTTTTGGAATTGGTTTTGAAAATCAGCTGGTTCCAAGGTCAGTAGGTCAGTAAATTCGCGGAACAGAGATGTAATATCCCTTTCCGAATCCCCAGTCCTCCATTCTCATTGTTCTCTGTCATTATGGCCATGTTCTTCAGGACCTTCTTCTTCCTCATCAGTGAACTCTCTCCTTTGATTATATCTGGGTCTCTGATTATACCAAACGTTTTTACGTTTCTTTCCACACCGGTATGTGTTCTCATTATTTTCAACGTGCACCTGTACTTTATTTACATTAGGGCCGTTATTCTGGTCCCTATTTGGAGTTGACCTCTCTTGCCATCGATTTCCTCTTGGGTGTATCCTCCCTTTTGATACCAATTTTTAGTCTGAGGTTTTCTATCGGGTTCATGTGGGCCTCATTGGATTTTTCCAAATTGCAATTACCAATTGTAATTACTTAAAATTCTAGAAATAAAATTACAATTACTTAAGATTGCAATAGCAATTATTTTGGTACAAGTTATTGTAATTGCGGACCAAAATTACTACTATTTACAACCACAACCACAATTACAATTATGAACCATTGCAATTGTGTTTCATAACTTATTGGAATTACAATTACAATTATTTGCAATTGTAATTTTATTTCTACAATTCAAAATTACAGCAATTGGTAAGTAACTGTTATTTTAATTGAAATTATGTTTTGCCCAACATTCCTCCTAGGGACCACATAACAATTTCAATACATTCTTCCTTGTTTTATCTTCGGTCTTTCTAGTATTCCTTCGTTTCCCTATGCCTCATTCTTCTCTCCTCACATCACTTTGACCCGGGTTTCCTTTTAGTTCATTGGAGTTCTTATTTTCTTATTATTATAGAATATTTTCATTTTCATTAGTTTACCATTGTTATGAAGTTTATTATGTAGAAGAGATTATTTTTTCCTTTAATCATACCCTCTGCCTTATATGCTGCCTTATTGCTACTCTTAATTTCTTATCTTTACATGTTTACCATGTTTTGTTGTTTTATTCTCTTTTTAGTTTTATAATATTTCTTAAAATGTTTGATTTTGTTTTCAATATTCCGATCTAACCAGTCAGAATAAAAACCATTGATTCTTTTGTAATACTCTTATTTTTCCTTTTTATTTTACTTTTATACTAGGCATTTATATGATTCTTATTTTGTTGTATCTTGCAGCCTTGAAGAAGGCCTAAAATGTGGAGCGAAACGTCTGCATTCATTAAATAGTTTATACTACTTGTTGTTTTTTTTTAATTCTGATCGCCACTCTCACCATTAGATTATAAATGTCAACTATTTCATGCATAGCGAAAAACTGAATGTTCATATTCTGGTGGAGACCATGAATATATAAAGATGTTAGCAGATATGAATAGTATAGAGGAACACCTGTAGACCTGTAGACAATAGCTGATAAGATGAGAGGTGCGAGGTGCGGCTTGCGGTTTGCCGGCTACTTCCCCTCGATTAGCTGCGGTATCCACCCCCTTGGCGACAATACTGATAACCCCTCTCCCCCACTCCCTCCCGGACTTTTCATAACATAACTCACACCGATAAGAGCATCATTTCTTTGTTTGCAGTGATAATGGCGGATTTTTGATAATATTATTTCGAAAGCTTGGAACATAATATTTGAGGGAAAAAAAAAACACAAAAAAAAACTTATCAAATAATAGCGATGATAACAAAATTTCCTAATTCATAATCACAGAATTGATTAATTAATTAGAATTAATTCCAAAGCCTCCAGTCTCTACAGCAGTAAATAACAAATTAGTCAACTATTTGCTACCTCCAGGCAGAGGAAGTGACAGCCGAATACGTTGGTGCCAGGGTCCCAGAGTGCTTGGTTCGGAACGTTTCGATTCCCACCTGGGTCAGTTAATATTTATTTCGTGGTGATCCCGCGAAATGAATCTTGACACTAGCCGTGTCAAGCCGCGTTAGGGGTTGGCAAAAAGGACCACAATGCCCACTTGCCGGACTTGTTTCCCCACCAGTACCAGTACCAGTATCTCCAGGCATCATCGGGACTGAAAAATATAAGATCGGACACAGACCACAGCAGATCTCACATTAACAATTGGAAAAAAAAGACTACTGAAATAGTGAATCATCGAGACAATTAAACATATTCTGAATGAAGTGTATTTTGAACTGTTTTGGAGTGTGATGTACTATCTATATCTGGTTGGTCTATTTTTAGACTCTTGAAGCGAGATGTACATTTATATGGCCTCATGTTTTTCAGGACTAATGATACCTGATTTGACAAAACGTGGACTTGCTATGTTTTATCTAACTTGAGTTGAGCTAAATAGTAATCAAGCTCAACTCAAGCTCTAATACATTAGTCTATATATATAGGAATGCCATTGGGCAATCATTGAAGATGATTATCCCAAAATCAAGTAAGCTTATGAATACTTTTGAATTTCTTACCTTGTCCTCTAAATTGGGTACCTTTCCAAAGGCCTGGTTTGTGGTTACCATTATTTAATAATTAACCAAGATAATGTTCCTACTTTTAAGTTTAATACTAATGTTAATCAAAGTTAATGAAATATATTCAAATTAAATATGGACCTGGTTACTAAAGAACAACCTGCTTGCTAACATTTATCTTTATTCCACAAAATTAAAATAACAAAATATTACAATAAAAATTAACCATGGAATGATTCAGCCTAGACTTAGCCATTAATTGTTTTAACATAAATCTCTTATCTGTACTAATTGGTGTTGATGGTTCCTCAGGCGAAGGCTATAAGGCGATGGTTGTAGGCTTGCATCAGGCAAGGTCAGGGTTCAGAGGAGCTCGTCTTGCATCAGCCCGTCTCAGTATAGCCGTCCTCCCTCAGCCTCGATCAGTTTAGAAGTCTCTCCTTTTCACCTCTTTGCTTCTTTCCCCCTTTCTCTCTTATTTTGCCTAAGAGGGGGTCGAAAACGATGTTCATTGGCCGACTAGTTTTATAGAGGGAGGAAATTCTGGGATTTCATCGGATGGCTCCACCCCTTGTCCTGACAGCCGTATCTGCGAACCATTATCCAACTAGTCTAATTTAATCATACCTTTTCCACTTTTTCCTCGAGGCCAGCCAAGCCTAAGGGGACCAGTTCTTAAAATTGATTAGATGTTCCAGCTTTTGGCATTGTTACAGTGTTAACTTCTCAGTAGGGTTTTTAAATTAACTTATCCCTTATCACTTATGTGGTGACATCTGTCATCGCCTGTCAGTTACCCTTCTCTACCTGCTCGACCCTTATTTCTTTTGTTCGCACTGGTCTGTTTAAATTCAATAACGATAATATTTAACAATATCAATACAAATTAGACTGGATATTTATTTGCTGCAACAGTCAAGGAGGCAAATTACATTAACCATGTCAATCTTTAAATATAACCTGAAAAACATAAGATTTTAAATTATTAACAATTGAAAAGAATTTTTTTAACATAAAACACATGAAAATGATTGAGACCAGAACAATTCCAATTTTGCTGAGAGACATCTTTTTGGTTTAAATACCTAAATAAATGGATACACGCAGATTTTTGGGACGTTAACATATTATGCTACGTCATTAATCATTTTAGTGCCAACTGAAAGTATCGTTTAATTTTGTATTTAATTCTACTAGTTTATTTTAAGGTTCTAACAATGCGAATATTTAACCATCGTATACTCCATGTATATCTTATGAAATATAACAATAATATAATATAATAATAATAATATAACAAAATAATATAATATATTATTCTGTAATATATTATGCTTTTTTTCCCTCAGTATGTGCCGGGGTGTCTTAATGTGGGTCTTAAAAGGTCTTAAGAGACAGCACCTGGTTAGTCTCTTTTTTGATTTTGGATGTGAGATGTGCTACATTTTGTTCTTTATACAGGTTTCCTTGTTGTTTTCCTATATTTTTGTAATTATTATTATTCATTTTTTTAACATTTTTTTTTTCTTCCCCTCTTTTTGTCCTGATGATGCCTGAATTGGCGAAATATCGACAGGTGATTTATTTTCTGTTATTTCTGAGAGTCTTGGCTTCTTGTTCGGAATTTTCCATTTATGTCCTAACAATATTTTATGCCAGTTGACATCCGCATGATGGTATGGAAGGATCAATCTAATTAGGGATTGATAAATTATTTGCCACTTCTATAAATTTGTTTTATTGAAAACTAGTTTCGAATATTATACATTCATCCCCAGTTCTAAAAAAATTCAAAAATAAGCAATTCAAAATATAATACCAAACTTGAATTGCTTATTTTTGAATTTTTTTTGTGGTTTAGAACTGAGGATGAATGTATAACATTCGAAACTAGTTTTCAATAAAATAAATTTATAGAAGTGGCAAATAATTTATCAATCCCTAATATTTTATTTCTCATTTTCAGCTTTTGCTCTTGCATATTAATATTATCTCAAATGTTACGAACAACGATATATCGTCGTTGGCACTAAAAGGATTAATCACCTTTTTTTTTCTTCCTCTTCCTCACCAGTTCACACTTGAGACCCCCTCCCATTCCCACTCTGTCACGTCTTCTTCATTCCAGGTAGCTAAGATCCGCGTGGGCCTCCTCAAAAATTCAGTCACTTTTCTCGGTGCGCTTTACACTCATCCCCTTCGACGTCCTCTAGACACCTGAGTGGTGCTTCCTCTCCACACGCCCCAACCATCTGATGCGTCCAGCTTTGAAGGAGATGAAGATATCGGTTTCACCGTACAAATTCATCAGTTCTGATTGCACTGTGATCTCCATACACTTCATTCACAAATGGGCCCGTAAATCTTGCGAAGTATCTTCTGTTCCAATTCTCTTGACCGTCATAATCCATGTTTTGGTGCCAAACATAACTACCGGGTGAATTATCGTTTTGTAAACAATTTCCCGTGCTTTTTCCAGATTATCCTCGAAGCTCGTGGACGAAGTAACATCGGCTCCCCGCAGCTATTCTGGCTCCTATTTAGGTCCCAAAGTTATTGTCATCCATTATCACAGAGGCAAGGTACTTGAATTGTTTTCGTAGTTGAATACCAATCCGAGAAACTAATTGGATCTATGTTTATGACGGTAGCTATGTCAAGCAAATTTACAGTTTGGAGGCTAACTGAAGGAAAATAAAATGATGTATCAAATATACAGATGAGGACAAGTAGTGTATTTCATTGTTAGCAATACCAAGAATAATGGATTTTATTGTTTTCCTCAGTTATGTTTGAATATTTTGAGATTACATCTCTACGCTTATCTTCATTTGATTTCCAAAATTCCCTGATTCTTATTTAATTTGTTTTTTTAATCGAAAACATACACTAATAGTGAACAGAAAGTCGAATAATTATGGTAATTAAAAATGTTTTCGTTTGACACATAACGGAGCTAATGCCTAACATTCACGCGGACAGCCCCTCTTCCCCATAACGGAGCTAATGCCTAACATTCACGCGGACAGCCCCCCTTCCCCATAACTTAAAGAATGATGTGATATGTACATATTTGATCAAATACTTATCAATGTGTTCCAACCATTTACTTAAAACTCAATCTATATAAAATAGATCTATCAGCTCTACGAGTTGCGAAAAAACATGACAACAATGCCATGATTGCCACTTACAAAATGCCGTGACAGCATAGGCAAAGGATAATTTACGAAGAAAATTACATACTAGCTGCTGATTGCTATCAGCGGTCTTTATTAACGTTCAGCTACATTTGTCACTTTTTTAAAATCCTACTGTCGGCATTAAATTAATAATACACAAAAATGAATTATTTATTTTCTAAATTCGGGAATATAGTGATTGCGACTAAAGCTATAATACCATGATCCACATATTGAACGACATAAAGAGACCATAAAAACTTACTTGCATGATCAGAGGCAGATTTATATTTTATACAATATAAACATAAATAATGATTGAAAACAAACAAAATACGTTGAAACTACAGAAATAAGTATTTTTAAACATAAAAATTTAACCATTGTTTAACATTATTCCACTTATTTACAATTAAAATAGTACTTCTATAACAGACAGAATAGCAATTTCCCTTAATTTCCACCAGAATGTAATATCTCTTATTTTTAAAAACATTATTTTTAGCCTAATCTACTAATATATACATGTAAAGCTAGCATATTTATAAAATTAACTATGCTTATAGACCGTGAAAAGCAATTGAAAGACATATTTTTAGAGTAAGGATAATAAATAATATTTTAATACAATTAAAAATTGTATAAAGGGTAGTAGTTCCTTGCTAAGAGGTGAACCCTGTTAAAAAGATAGGAAATAAATTTCAACTCATTTGCTAGAGGGCAGCACCTCTCAGCCACAGATGCTTCTTACTTATAATTATAACTAAACTTAACTTAAGTACATATTCAATATAATCAAACATCGAATTGAGATTATTACAATAATTGGCAAAAGGATAACTGAGTAGCTAATTCATACAGAAAAAGCACCCTATCTATAAAACAAAAATAAATGCAAAGAATCATGGCTGAACATAAATTACAACTATATATATACATACATATAACTACTCTATACGATGCACAGTAAGTTAAACAGCGACTTTAGCAATCGAAAAAATCAAATTTTGAATAATTAATATTGAAATGGAAATTGTTCGAATCCAAACAAGACTTTTTAGCGACCGATTGCATATACTAATCATTCAATAAAACATGTTAAAAGAAAAAGAACAAATCTTCGAATTTCCACTCATTTTGTGTTTATTCATCAGTGTGTACCAATTGCCTGCTAAAATGGTAGATGCTGAAGTAATATAACTATGAAAAAACAAATTTTGATTGATTGCATATTTAAGTAAATTATAGCACAAAATGGATTTTAAATAAGGTACAGACTTCTAAGGACCTTCTAATATAGAACTGCAATTGGAGTGCTACAAATGCACAGTGGGGCGAATGGCAAATCAAGATGGAAATAATTCTGGAAGAGACTTATTTCATTTTAATATCTTTAAAAAAAATTATATATGCATCACAAAATGTGTTAATGAGAGGAATAACATAGCTACCAAACCCTTATTCGTCGAGACCGACGATCCCACCCGAGCGAGGCTCATATCTTTAAAGGGATGGCGATCCACGGACAGTTTTTTGAGTTTTCTTTTGGCCAGGTAGCTAATGAGAATAGTTATGTAACGATACTCTTCTCATTACCTTCCCACAATCGTCTCAGCTACCATCAAAGGAGTTAAAGGGTTCTCAAATCTTCATCGCTACGAGAGTTAACATTGTTAGAATTACCATCTCTCTAATATTCAATTCCTGCCTAGATTTCGTCGTCGATATTTAAACAAATGTATCATATCTAGTTGATAATAACATGCGCGTTTATATTTTGATAACTTATATATAACAATAAAACAATAAATTGAGTTATAACGGCATTTAAATTATTATGTAGTAACAACGACTCTCACCAGAGTTCGTTGCAAAGAGGTAAAGTGTTTTTTCTATTATCTGTTAGAGCGCAGCATTTCTTGCTAAAACTGATCTCTGGAAGGAAAAAATGTAACTAAATTCTCATTTGTGTTAGGTTAAAAATGAATTTAATGTTTTATTTCTATATTAAAGATATATTGTATCAAAATACAAAAGCGTATGTTATTATCACCATTATGAATTAAAAATTGTTTATAATCACAAATGGAAGCTTGGCCAGGTATGAATTTCAGAGAGAAGGTATGCCTAATAATATTGACTCTCGTAGCGATGAAGATCTAAAAGCCTTTCGAAAGCTCAGCTGGCTGCTAAGACGAGTGTGGGGAGCTAGCGAGAATAGTATTACCAAGAAACCTAATCTCACTGCCTCCCCTACCATAAAAAAAAATCACATTAACCATGGCCCGGCATCCCTGTAAAGAGGGCATCTGGGAAGGAAGTAAAGATAATTACTAGGTAATTGGTGTTATCTTTTTCCTTCCAAAAAACTCTCTGAAGAGGATAGGAGCAGGGACTCTGTTGCCGCCATGGTTGTAGCTTACTTTCAAAGCCGTAGGTCTTCGGCCATCATAATATTCCTGCTTAATTTTGGTTTTATAGATGGGGTGCAACCTCTTTGATGCGTTAGCAACTCAGTTATTCTTAAAATTAAAATTCAGATAATAATATCATTTCATATGTTTGATCGCTACTTTTAAGTTACATAAGAAATTGAGCATGAACTGTAGGGGAGACTGGGGTAATGGAAGTCAAGGGATAATCGTGGTCACAATGATTTATCGTGAAGTTGTTAACGTAGGTTGCAACTGATATGTCCGTCTCTGTCATCAACTACAACAGCATAGCTTGTCTTTGCAGTTGTTTGGATTTTGAACAGGGTAAAGTATTTTTTAGTTGCAAGCAAAACCATAGAGAAGATCACAATTAATCGCCTGTTTCACTGATTATACTGACATAAAAATTATTACACAATATCATGATACCATATCAGTAGAGAGACACCATATCAGACCATATGAGACACCATATCAGTAGAGAGATTTTAGGAGAGCTGGGCCACCTTTTGTGAGCAGCCAATCAGAAGCCAGCATTTGGTCACGTGACCTATGGCGGGAAATTTGAATTTGAATTTTCACCTCTACCTAACCTTAACTGCCACGTGGTCTCATCTCGACCATACCTTAACCACCACGTGGCAGTTAAGATTAGGTCGAGATGAAAATTCGGATTTCCCGCCATAGGTCACTTGACCAAATGCTGGCTTCTGATTGGCTGCTCACAAAAGGTGCCCCAGCTCCCCTGAAATCCCTCTACTCCGGTCAAAGCTGATATTTTACTTTTTTCTTCATTAAACAAAAAAATATTTAGTTTTAATGCAATATTAAGTCATTTGTGCTTAGGCAAGAGTATAAGTATCCTATTAGGAGTTGTAGCGTTTCAAACAAATACAAATCATTACTTTTATAATTGTTTCTCCTTAGGTGACTGCCATTACTCCAGTTTTCCCTACTTATAATAATTTAAAGTTGAAAGGGGGAGGGGATCTCAAATTATGATTCTTCTCCTACTTGATTCTAGTTTTTGTTGACTGGGACTTACAAATAATATTTTAATGAAGTAGCTGTTATTTACGATATTTACCTGGTAGCAAAAATTAGAAATAAAATTTGTTGATTAAGAAAATTTAAAAGTATAGAAAAAATGTCGGATATTTCCCGAAATACTCACGAACCCTGATGAAAGCCTGCAGCAATGGGTCGAAACGTCTGCATTCAATAAGTATTTTCTACAATTGATTATAGAAAAAAGTCATCTGAGAGAAATGATATGGTGAGGTGATCCTTTTTATTTTCATGGAGCAACCTGATGACATCACCCATCAGTTACTTCATTAAAATAAAAGTAGCAGTTCCACGTCAATAAAAAGTATGCCATGGCATGAGAAGAAACATAATTAGAAATATCCCCTTCAACTTCAAATTATTTTGCAGCGCATATTTTGTACTATAATAATACATATTCTTTATGTAATTTAAAAGTAACAATCAAAAATCAAATTGGGAATATCATAGGAATGTACTACAATACAAGTAGCTAGTTGATCAAATAAGTAGTACATAAAACGAAATTAAGCATCAGTAAAATCATAAGAGAACATTAACGGTTTTCGTATGCAAGTAATAATCATAGCAACTACCGGATTTTTTGGCCTGTCCTCTTTAGAGAAAGTTGACGTACGCATGATGCTATAGAAGGATCAATCTAATTAGGGATTGATAAATTATTCACCACTTCTATAAATGTTTACAAACAATTTATAGAAGTGGCAAATAATATATCAATCCCCTATTTAGAGAGATATTGGACCACGGGTAAATGTTATTCTTTTTGGTGAAAAATGAAAAATCAAATGTTCTACAATTATATTTGACTTTCCTTTCTTCCAAGTCGTATCAGAAGCCATTTAAAGGCTCTTGAATCTTCATCGCTGCGAGAAATAACATTATTAAATATCTCATATTTCTTAAATTCATTAACTGCCAAGATATATTATTTGATATTTAAACAATGATATCATATCTTAGTGATAACGGCATACATTTTAATATTTTGATACCTTATATATCATATATAGCAAACAAACATTCACTTATATTGTAACTACATTTAAATCAGAATGCAGGAGTTGCTGCGCTCTAGCAGACAACTACGTAGTTATGTATTGGCAATCTTTTAAACAATGGTTCTCCACTGAGCCACGAACTAATACTCTCTGCTGGACTTAATAATACTTAATTTTTTTTTTAAATGTTTTCTTTAATAATTCCTTTAATGAACATATTTGTTATGAATCATAAAAACAATCCTTCAGATTGAAAATGATTGGTATAGTACGTATTTGACCATTATCTCATTTGATTAAAGATAAAGATAATTGACTTTTATAATATTTGATGTGTTTTACCTTATTGTAATACCTGTGTTTAATACTCACTTTTACATTTTTTGCGATTTCGGGATGGAGAAAGGAAATATGTATGCAATAATACTAATATCATTTACATTGAACACAAGGAAGTATTTCTTTTTGATGTTATTTCTTTTAGCAGGTCAGTTACGACGTACATAGCGACAGACTGTCTGTTTGGGCTTGCCTTTAGTTTGAGTTATAGAATTAGGAACTGATTTCATACTCATAGACATAGTTAAATTAATATTTTATAAGGCCTATAAGCCTACAATTTTTATTATAGATATACACTAATACACTAACAAAAGCCACAATTTAAGCCCAAAATAAGTTCCTGCAATAATTAAAAGCCCTGTAATAAAATGGCCATATTTCGTGTTTTTTTCTTTTTTCGAAAAGCTGTTGACCGACTTCAATTGTTTAAAACTCATTTTTTTCCGCATTTTTAAACGCTATTACGTAATATTTTTTATTTTTCTTAAATACATTTTTTGGGCACCTTTATGATTTTTTTTCACGTTGCTACATACCGATTTTATCTAAAACATATAAAATTTGTATCTACTATTTTTCTCATAAAGTACCGTTGCAATTTATTTCAAAAAAATATTATATTTACTCTTTCGCGTCTAGGCTGTAGGATGATCGGAGAAGCCTACGCTCTATGTAGTCCTACACCCTCATTCACAGTCCAACGGTAGTCCGATATATACTGTAGTCCTACATTTAGGACCGTGAATGATTGGCTTAAGGCTAAAAAAAGTTATTTATATTTTAAATATGATGTTTTATATACACGTACCAGCTATTAAATACTGTTTTCATCTGTGGAGTAACCTAATCTGCCCCTTTTACCATATTAAACAACAATTTAACAATGCCTATGAGAGCAAAATCAGTTGTAAATTCTATATCTTCAACTAAATGCAAACCAGAACAGATAACTTGTCGATATGTACGTCTTGAATGACCAAGTGAAAGAAATACTTAGTTATGATAAATCTTTGTGTTATTAGTATTTCCATTATCCATTACGAAATAGCAGATTTCGTAGTATTAGAACGCAATTAAACACATTACAGATTATAAGAGATATAAGTCAAATATGCATATTTTTAAAGAACAAAGAAACCGGTTAAATATTGCAGTGTTTCTATCATATGCATTCTGAAGGACCGTTTTTATAATTGATAAAAACTTAAAGTATTTTTAAGTCCAGCAGAGATTATTAGTTCGTGACTCAGTGGAGACCATACTGAAAAGATTACAAGCATATAACTATCTACTAGTCCGCTAGAGCGCAGCAACTCCAACTCTAGCACCGAACTCTAGCAACAGTAGCTGTAACTACATTCCATTTTAAAGTTTTGTTACAACGCCATTGAATGTTTATTTGGTATATATGATATATAAGGTATCAAAATATTAAAATGTATGCCATTATCACTAAGATATGATAACATAATCAATATATAATAGAATATAATAGAAATAAAATAGAATAGGAAGAAAACTTTTTTCTGGGACGAAGTCCCCTAAGAATAAATATGTTGTACAAACAAAAAAATAACAATTCTGGCTTACATATTGAAATAAACGAATAAGAATCATAAATAATATAAAATAATAAAAGAAAAAAGAATCCTTGTGAAGCAATATAGACGAGTGCTAATAAAAAGAACAAAGATAGTGAGAAAGGAAACTTACTTTCACCCGTTTAACAAAACATTATCGTTAAAATAATCATTTACATTTCATAGTGAGAAATATATATATATATATATATATATATATATATATATATATATATATATATATATACATATATACATAAATTTACATTGTAATATGATACAGGAAAAAAAAAAATAAGATAAGCACACAGAAAAAATTGTGAAAGAATGAGAATCAATATCTAAAAAACATTTAAACAAAATTAATAACATAAAGAGCATATTTGGATTCCTTAACAATCAGATTGTAAATTTCATTGTGGAGAAAATAATTTATAGATAAAAAAAAAGGAATCCTTGAGATTTATAAATCAAACAACGAACAACATTAAAAATGAAATGAAATGTCCATAAAACGTACTACTGAAAACTGATGCATTACAGTATAATGCTATGGCCAGGGTCCGATTGGGTTGTTAGCAGGAATTGGTACAGGACGGTTTTAAATGTGGCTAGGAAGGGGAGGGGCATGTCGAATTTAAGGAGGGACAGAACTCCAGAATGTAGCGGAACGGGCAATCAAGGAATTATGCAGATCTATGGAAAGGTGTATAAAGGTCAGAAGGCCGAGATCTTGTGGACTGGGAGTGGATAGAGAACTTGAAATGGAGGAGATTGTAGACATAGGAAGGGCACTGGTTGGTGATTACTTGGTAAAGGAATGCGCCAAGGAAATACTATCTACGGAGTTTTTAACAGAGCAGAAAGTGAAGGGTTGGTCGTTAGGTATATGATAGGAAAGTTGGTATTGGATCTGAGAAGGGGCTTGGAACCAATGACAATGGCTAGAGTCTTAGCAGCGTTTAACCATAATCCATTTAAGTTTGCCCATGCGCTGATTCGATCTAGGTCTTATTGAATCTTGGTAAACTCCACCAGTAGCTCAGAAGGAAGAAAGGATAAATAGATTTAGGAGTCGTCGGCATAAACATGATGGGAACAATGAAGAATTGATTTGTGAAGGTCGTTAATATAGGAGCTGAAAAGAAGAGGAGATATACTAGAGCCCTGGGCAATTCCTGAGGATAGAGTAAGACAGGAAGACAAAGGTTGTTTTGGAATGGTAACTGCTTGGGCACGTTGAGAGAGGAAAGATTGAAACCAGAAGATAAGAGCTAATGATAGTGATTTTAGTTTGGAAAAAAGGATGGAATGGTTTATGGAGTCAAAAGTTTCGGAGAAGTCAAGGAGTACAAGTGCAATCAGTTTTTTATCATCTATAGCGACCTGAATATCGTCGGTAATAATTAGGGCAGATTGTGCGGAATAGCCGGGTCGGAAGCCAGATTGGAGAGAATCAAGTTGATTGGAATCTTCTAGCAAATTGGAAACTTGTGATTGCACTAGTCTTTCTGGGGGTTTTGAAAGGTTGTATAGGTTTGAAATTGGGCGGAAATCGTCAGGAGAACAAGGGTTAGGAATTGGGTGAACAATGGTTTTTTTCCCAGAGGTATGGAGTATTTAATTCTGGAGGGAGAAGTTGTAGATGGAAAGGAGAACTGGAAGGATTTCAGGGAGACACTGTTTTATTAATTTGACGGGGATTTCATCTGGAACAGTGGAGTTCGTATGTGAATTCATAACGGCTGATAAAAAGTCTCTGGGAGAAATATAGGAAAAATAAAAGTTAAAAGATGCCTATGAAAGTAAGAAGGGGTGGATTGGTAGGTGGTTCCTCATTGAGGGAAGGGATCTAGAAGGTTCACAAAGGGGAAGTTTGCAAAGGAGTAGCCATTTTGATTTGGAGCCAGGAGCTGAAGAAAGGGCTTCATGAAAGTAGATAGATTTGGCACGACGGATCCTGGTTTGTGTCATATTGCGGAGCACTCTAATCGTCTGCCAGCCTGGTACGTCTAAAGCGTCTTCGGTCAGCATCACGTCTTTTCTACAGAAATATAGGAAAAATAAAAGTTAAAAGATGCCTATGAAAGTAAGAAGGGGTGGATTGGTAGGTGGTTCCTCAATGAGGGAAGGGATCTAGAAGGTTCACAAAGGGGAAGTTTGCGAAGGAGTAGCAATTTTGATTTGGAGCCAGGAGCTGAAGAAACGGCTTCATGAAAGTAGATAGATTTGGCAAGACGGATCCTTGTTTGTGTCATATTGCGGAGCACTCTGCATCACGTCTGTCAGCATCACGTCTTTTCTACAGATCTTTAATTTCATGACACATCCAAAGTGCAGGTCTGCGACGGAAAGTAGAGACTTTGAGGGTACATTTAGGGTATTGAGGAGATTGGAAGTGAGAATGTCGACCATGGAGTCAATAGAGGAGCTATAAAATACTCCATTCCAGTCTAGGGCTTGCAGATCAGGTAAGATATTTTCATGAGTGAGGGCATCCAGTTTACGGAAAGAAATGGTTTTAGGTAACATATTTGATAAACAATATCAAATATGATTTATATATTTGATAAACAATATCAAATATGTTCAATCTTGGCAGTTAATGAATTTAAGGAATATGGGATATCAAATAATGTGATTTATCGCTGCGATGAAGATTAAAGAGCCTTTCAAAAGCTCACATGGCTTCTTGAGACGACTGCAGGAAACTAATGAGAACAATATCGTACCATAACCTTGTTCACTTTACCCCCTGCCCAAAAATAAACTAAAATAACTGGCTTTCATTTAAAGAGGCTCTCTCGGGTGCCCCACAGTGGATCGAACAAACGTATTGTTCTGAACATTGGTCAAAAAGTAAAAACTTTTCAAACCATCTCTCTGTGGCAGTGAAATCAACGAAATAATAAAATAGGCTCCTCACGCTCCAAAATAGTGTATTATTTACACTAATAACTAATAACGTAATATTTACATTTTGAATCTTTTAAAATAAAATCATTATTTTTAGACGAAGCATACTGATATACAAAATTCAAACTAAATATGTCGGTTAGAAATTTTTATGAAACAATAGATATAATGAAGTAATTTCTGAAATATTACAACAATTTTCGTTAAAGTATCACTAAATTCCGCTTTGCCGTCTACAAAAAAAAGTTAAGGCAGTTTAGTTTTAGATAGTATGTGGGATTTCTGCGAGTTTGGATTTTAAGTAGGTCCGTTGGAGCTTCTCGTCCAATTTCAGTCCTAACTCTTTGAAATTTTATTGTATTTGGATCGAACTATGTAAAAATATTCTGGGTTTCAGAATAACAAAAATTACCTCATAAACACTAAAATATCTAAAGTCAAACCCAAGTTTTCGCTGAACCCAAGTTGAAGTTTTCAATTTAGGTGCTTATTTATCAGCAATGCGTCATAATTTCTGTTATCCAATAACGACATTTTCGTCCCTGACCAAAAGTCTAACAACTTGTAAGGTTTCATGAAAATCCATTCTAATATTTTAGAAGAATGAGACAGGCTACCGAATTGGAAACATTTATTGTCTTTTTGATAATTTATTTGAATATAATACATATATTTCAAATTATACAGTTTAAATTTCATTTAATTGACTCGAATTTAGAGTAAATAAGCATAACTATTTGAAATAATCAATAAATGATTTAAAATAAAAAGTGTCGTAAAAGGAAAGATTGATCTTTAAATAATTATATAAATGGAGCATAAACACTAGTAATCCAATCTGTTATTGTTTTATTTAAATAATTCCCATTTATTTCTGCTACTCGGTTTTCCATTTAGTCTTTCAAAAGCATTGCTGTGTGACGGCTCCTTTAAAAGAATTTAAAAATCTTACTAATGATTTGGATTGACAAATGAATTTTCAATCGGTTTATAATTTTTGATTTAACTTTATTTAAGAATTTCGTTTTTTGTTTGATTTACGAGATTCGTAATGTGTTCTGGGAACCTTTCGTGTTTTGAAATTAAAAAAAAAAAAATGCATATACTAAAATAAGAAAAATAAATTAAAGTCTGATAATAATCCCAATTTAATATTTAATAAATTATTAAACAAATAATTAAATTTAATATTTAGTTCCTTACAAAACAAAAAATAAAATTTACAAGATATAAGTGACCAAACAAACATTTCTTTTAATAATGGAATATGATCTCATCCTGACATATAGATAAAAGATTAGGCGTTGCTACTATCTCAATCTTATTGGCTTCCATGAGTAAAAATGTTCCAGCCCCACAATTTCAAAAAAAAAATTGAAAAAACATAAAATAGAATGTATAATCTATAAATGACCAAACAAACATTTCTTTTAATAACTAGGAATATATTGATAGTAATATTTGCAATGTAGATTCTTATTCTCAGTTTTTTTTTTTTTTAATATGACCCAAAAGATGATAAGTAGGATTGGTAAAGGAGCCAACTCCCTTACTCTTTTCCTTAGTAATAGTTGATAGGATACGACAGAGCTTTTGATTTTTTTTTCTTAAATAAATAAAGAGGTTATTGAGATGAATAAATATTTGTATGTATACCTATATAACAATTCATTACAGAAATAGTGGCTTATCATTATTAGACATTAGTGGCTAAAAAATAATATCCACGTAAAATATAAAACAGAAGAATTCAATGAGAAAATGAATGAGTGACAAATTGTTTAATAAAGAGTAGATCGCGTACATAACTTCTCTGACCTTCCAATTCTTTCGGAAAATGTTATTTAAATGGGAATTGATAGAGGGATGCCTTGTTGCATATTCACTTATCTTTCAGAATCGACAACAGGCCTTTATGACTTTAATAAAGCGCGCTTCTCCAATATCGGTAGGGCAGATCATTTACAAAGGCACCGAACGGAAGGTATCACCTGCCACCCAACTACATTCATCCACATGCAACTGGAGACCTCGGTTATAACTTACCATCGGCGATTCGGTTATAGACTATAGTTATAACGGTTATAGCAAACCACTGGATAAGACATCACTTAATTAAATTTTACGACACAAGCGGCATAAATTTCTTTTCAAAGAATTATTAATTAAATAATTTTTGAGTAAAGACGACAAAAACTATTTTTAGGTTACTGCTGGAATATTCCAAAACAAAGGCTTGAATCTCTCAAACTGCAATAAATAACAAAACAATTTAAACGATTTTGTTAGCTGATCATGAAAGAAAAAAAAAAGTGTAACATTTATGAGGAAAAATTAAACTAAAATACAATAATTATAAATAAAGGGCTGGAATGAGAGTAATTAAAAAACTGGAACAATGTTTTGTATTAAAGAGCTTTGAAATGTTTAAATTACTGTTAAGAAGTGGACTTACGCTGTCACATTTGGAAAACAATGAAATAATTACAGATTAAGAAAGGGACTGGGTGGAAGGACGAGAGCCACCATTTTCTGAAGATCCTTGCCATTCTCCCCGGGGCCGCCTGGGCGAGCACAGATAACTCATCCCTCTTCATCCAAGCACAGGGCAAAACAAAATCCGAAAGCTGGCTTGTCCCTACATTTCGAGATAATAGTTAATACCATTTTTTTATAATTATCGTCAGAGCGGCCGTCAGACCAAAAAAAAAAAAAAAATTATAATTCTTTCCTTATTAAAACAGCCATCCAAATGGAAGCTGTAAATTAAGCCGGTGAGCAATCCTGAAATGAGGATAGCGGTAGGCTTCGGCCATTTAGCGGAACGCCCCGAATAAACAAAAAGAAGAGAGAAAAAAAACAGTCCTTTATTGCAGACGTAGCCTAGCATCCTTTATTTATTAATACTATTTATCAAGTGTAGCCGATGGTAGTGGTGGATCTTTATTTTGGCCATTAGAGAAGGCGCCAATAAATCGCTCCTCAATAAAAGAAGGGACAAATTCAATTATGAGCACTAGGTCTTCTGTGTCGGAGATTTCAAGCACAACCCTCGACCACTCTACAGTTCGGACACGTACCTCATTGCTTTTACCAACTAGATTATCTCTGACACAACTTAATAGTACAGCCAGCAGTTTTTTAAATTGACAAATTCAAGCATTGCCATTCTGAGCAAATTTCAAATAATTTACGATAGGAGAGTGAATAAGAATGTTACATACCAATTAATTAACTGTACTTGAATAAAAAATTAACAATATATTATTTTTATCAACATAAATCTTTTTATCTTATTATTTGAGGTTAAATATTTATTATTTGTCATTTCGGGGAGTACCCAAATAAGGAGATGTACTGAATAATTTTACAATGAATAATTAGGTTTTAATATAGTTTAAAAAAAAGTAATGTACTTTTCCTACCTATAGTAAATAATTTTTTTAAAACATCAGAGTACAAAATACTTAAACATATCACTACAGAGAAACGTCAAAACAATAAATAAAAGGGAGAAAAGGGGGAAAAGGGGGAAAAACAAATTACCATATAATTCAGTACAAAGAAAAACTAATAATTTTTACTTATAAAGTATCAGTAGAGTAATAAATATCAGAATTTTATGAATATAGGAAACAGCGGTGCTCAGAACTGTATTCCAACCGCCTTATTTATCTCCTGAATAATATTAGGGAATTTAAGAATATAATTACAAATCCATGAAACAAGCCAAGGGCATAATGCCCAAAGGATTTGTCATGTATTTCATCCACCATTTTTTGAATGAGGTGTATCGTAAAAAAACAAGAATAATCGGTAGATGTTTCTCATTCCGGAATAGAATATTTCTTAGTGCGAAGAATGCAAGACAAGGAACCTGCCAGCTTAGTGCGAAGAATGCAAGACAAGGAACCTGCCAGCTTAGTGCGAACAATGCAAGACAAGGACCTGCCAGCTTTGATTCTCCAAGAGTAAAGGCTGTAAGTAAGGTTACTTGCCGAACCTGATTTGAATACAAAAATGTGAAAAAGGCCATAACTCTATCTGAGGATTATAGTGGCGAGGGAAACTCCTTATAAAAGGATCGTAAACCAAGGAAAACTCGTCTCATAATAAAGTTATCTCCGTGATCCGCATAGCATTTCCAATTCTCTTCCGTCTCTAGCCTTTTACAGGCTTCAGGGAAAGTTAAAAAAAAAACGTTACACGCAGTACAAAACTACACCTTTCATTTCCATTGCCGACTGGATTTTCCTTCTTAAGTATTGAATCAACGTTTTCACAGATGTGGAATAAACTACGATTAAATCATAGTTGAACATTGAATCAATCCGCCGGAAACGAATTGTGATTTATCAGCTAGTGTGAAAAAAAAGAAGAAGAGAATTAGCGGGACATAAAACACATTCTCATTCATATACGAACGCTAGGAGATCTTGTACAAACACAATTAATTTTTTATCCCAGGGGATTGACACCCATTAATATAGAAGAATATTCGAATCAAGAGTATTCCACAACCATCCACAATAAGAGCAGTTTTGAGCTACAGAGCGCAGGTCAGCTAGGAATGACCAGTATCTTATAATGTACAACAAATTAAATTATGATGTCACCTATTTCGAATCAGGATAGGACATGTATTACATTAGGCTTATTTTCAAAGCTAGCGGAGAACTATTTAATCTAAATTGGCAATATTGGAAAAACAAAAGATATAATTGCTCATTGTGCAATTTAAATGTCCCTGAGGATATGACGCATTTCATCTCAATTTTTCCTGTGCTCGCTCAATTTAGGATCATTTTCTTACTTAATCCTAATGAAACATTACAATCACTGAGTGGTGTGAATTACGAAGAATTATGTTTGTATCTCAAAGAAGCAAATGCGTACCGAAATGAATTAATAAAAGAATTTAATTATTAATTAATTACATTTATCTGAAAAATCTGGTGTGATTTATAAAATGTGTTTTGTTTTTCAATTTGTACTTTCCTTACCGTATAGGTAAGTAACATATTTTAATCAGGCCAAATATTGGAAGTGCAGTTTTCAACGGATCCGTACGTTTCAGAACCTCCTGAGCTCAAAAACGCATTGTTGGCCATTGGTCTGTGCCACGATTATCTATTAAACGGGTGGACCGATTTTGTTGATTATTTATTGTTATATTTTTAGACATCCCGATGTGTGCGTACCAAATCGGCCACCCTGTGCGCAATTGTGGCTGTGTAATAGCCGACAAACTTCTAGAGGCTGTAGCATCAAAACGGCTCATAACAATTTTGATAAAACTTTCCTAAAACCTCATTTGAATAATTGAACACTTTTAATTTTTATATATAATGCATTCTCTCCCCCCCCCCTAAAAAAAAAAAACAGAAAAAGAAGTTATAAAGAAAAGAAAACTTTATTCGCGTATAACTCAAAAAGTATACAGTTTAGTACATCATGTACATAAATATTTGAATGGAAATTAAATTCCCAACAAATCGAAAAAAAAACAAACAAACATCCTAATCGGTCCAGTATTAGCAGAGATATAGTGTTTTCAACTTTGTACACATGTTATAAATTATTATGCACATGGAGACCGGTTCATCTTGGCTTAGTTTTTTGATAACTCGAAAAAAATATTCCAGGGAATATTCTGGAATATTCCAGAGATCCATTTGAAAGATAATTTGATTGCATGCAAAGCTAAACATAAAAAAAAAAATATATATAGTAGGACTAATATAAGAGAAGATATAGCAAACATTTTTTTTATTTTACTTGGAGCTAAAGCGGTTAGGAAAATGGTGAGAGTGGACAGAGCAGATATTTATTTTTGTATTTAAAGATGAGTTTATTTATAAAGAAACCTCGACAGACGAACTTTGTTCATTGTCTAAAATACGCTGCCCATAAAAGACATAACTGTTTGTAAATAGACTAATATTTGCAAATAGACGTATTCATCTACCTATCCAGACTCCGTCAGTCTGAGAGCACGAGTTCGGATTTGCTCAGAATAATATAGTGTTATAGGCTCAACCCCCTATTCTTTAAAAAGCAAATTAAACTTAAAAAAAAAATAATAATAATTTTTGAACTAGCGTATTTAATTGCATTACTCTATTTCGCTTACCAACACTGTCTAAGCAGCAACTGAATTGTTTTTTTTTTCCAGTGGAATACTATGTCTTTAATTTGAAGATGATCAGTCTCTTGAAAACAACGGTTTTTTGTTTGCGTATATCTTACGAATATTCGAGAACACATGTTGATTTTATTTGTAAGCATAATATGCATTTAAAAACAAAATAGATGCCCAGCCACTTTGATCAGACTACTTAACCTCTATCTACTTTGGCTCATTGTTTTCCAATTCGTTGCATGTATTGTATCTTAGTTTATTCTATCTGTCTATCTGGTTCTCCGTTCTTGGCCTTCTTCAACACTAAAATATTATATTTTAACTAATGGAAAAGTAATTTTGAATTTATAATAAGATAATAACACACCTAAAGAATTAAAAAAAAGACTTGGAAGCCGTTGAAGGATGGCCTATTCAAAGGTAAACTAAGGGGGGAGGTGAATGATCCATAGTGAAGGAGGCTTAAAATTAGATTCCCCTCGCAATAGGCTTAAGGAGAAATAATGGCATTATAGGGCCTCTGCTTTCCCATACAGATCCTCCTTTCACTCATAAAGCAAAATCCTATCAGTGAATAATAACTGCTTGTATATTTATTAACTGGAAATGCGGGATCCATTTAGCGTAACGGAAAATGTAAGAATAAAAGTAGGCATCAACTGGTTAAATAGTGTTTCTATAGCAGCCGTCACGAAATTAGGAACTTGATACACTTACTTTGGCTTCCCAAATCCTTCTTAGACACTCTTTGAAACTTCAGAGAACGTTTTTATTGTAGTCTAAGATGAGATGCCTGGATCCTTCATTGTAAAACAAAAAAAAAATATCAGAAATTCTCCCAAGCAATTCTGAATATAATCATGTGGGTCCCAAGTTCTTAATTTCGTGACGAGAACTATACACTGATTGGTTCCCAAGAAAACATGATCGAGCGAACTGAATGACGGTCATAAACGAAAGATCGGGAGATAAAAACGTGATAAGGAAAGATAAATGAGGAATAATTTCCGAGAATTCTTAAGACAGTAACATCTAATCATGTGCTTTGTCCATCAGGCGTTTGCACACGTCTATGCATACTTCAGTAAATGCAAGATGCCACACCTGATAAATGAACGCTGAAAAGACAGATACCTCAGAGAATTTATTCGATTATAAATAAACAATACTATTTTATTCGTTATTCTTATTAATCGTCGTCCAAAATACATATGAGGAGCATTCTATCATAAGTAAATGTATTCACTTTTAATAAAAAAATATTTCTTGACAGATTATAAATCTAAAGGTTATTTAGTTTTCTTTAATACTTGAATTTCCTCCATTTCAAATAATTGCTAAAAATAAGTCTTTTAAATCAAAATTCAACTTACCTACATGAGATGGCCCACAAATATTTTCGCGTTTTTTTTAAAAATAAATTTCAAAAGTGGATATGTTGACATTTGATAGAATATTCCTCATACTATTCATCACCTTAATGCTTAACTTTTCATTTTTTTATTTGTTTATTTTTAAATGTTGATTTATTAAATATGTATTACTCAGTAATTATTCAGCGATTTTTTTAAATCGTTTTCGGAAAATTATTGCTCTCAGATAAAAAGAATATATTCAACTTAAACATTTAATTTATACAAGAAATTGTTTGTTTTAATACTTTATCAACTTATAAAAGTATATGTTAAATAATAACCATTTTTTTATAAAATTAAAATTCTAATTATCGTATTAATTATTTATTCGTGACAAAACAATCATCACCAATATAAACTTAAAAATTAATAGTTTAAACGTCATTCACGAATAACTAAAGAACACAATAAAATTTTTTACTACCTATATTTTCAAAATTATAAAAATCTGAGGCGGTGCGCGCATCACACAACATTCACTTACCACCTTACTTGAAATGAATTTAAAAAGCTTCCATAAGAAATCCATTTATTTTTCATTTAATAACATAAATGTATAAATTATTAACTACAACAATTTCTTGAGCTTATGCGTTTTTCGTCACTCTCCATTAACTTCTACGACTTTAAATGTTAAATATTATTTTTCCTGAACTCTTTAGCTTTCCAAAGCATATTATACAACTATATTACTATTCGAATTTCTGGAAATTTATTTTCAACCGGGAAAAAATATTTGTCCTTTTTCTACTTTGGTTAGTGATCATTCATACCTTTAACCATTTTCTATTGCTACTAAGAAGGAGAGACGGTTAATAATAACAAATAAACAAAATTAATGGAATTAGAAAATTCGGCATTTAAGCCCTGTCAAGACTATTTTAATGAGGATAAGACCTAGCTGATTGACAGCTTAATTGTACATTGATATAACCAATTTGATCAAAATCGTTAGAACCTTTTTCGAGAAAATTGTAAAAATGTGTAAAACCGACGATAGAAAGTGGCACTTCATGTAAGTCGATTGTGGCAAATAAAGTCGCTTTAGCATCCCAAGGATATTTGTTTTTATTTTATTTTTTTCTGTTGGCACTAGAGACCATGGAGATCTTTGGCCTTACGATGTGGTGTTCTTACAGACATTTATTGCTTGCGGGATCACAGACAGCCTGGTGGGGGTCACCCAACCTCACATTGCTAAGAACTATGGTTTTCATGGTGCAGCGGCAGGCTATGCATAGCTCCATAACTGGTCCCTTTGGGGCCCATTCGGCAGTGACCTTCCCACCGACTCACTCGGGCTCAGTGACAAACTGGTCATGATCCACGGATTATGGCTGCTCGGGGTCACCTATATTTCTTTTCCCGAAGCAGACTGTCCATGAACCAAACCCCCAGGCGATTATTTTATGTCCTGGAAAACCACAGCGCGATTCACAATTTAGGCACACGGGGTAGTGTCATCACTCTTACGCCTATCCGAGACATATATCTACCGAAAATACCTAATTTCAGTTTCGTATAACTTTTTGTTTTTGAGCTAGACTTGCCACATGTATATACACACATATTAGCTGGACTCAGAGGACCTTAAAACGTTTATTTCCACTGAAAACTCGCATTCGAAATTTTTTACGATCGCAATGCTTTCACTTACTACATATTTCATTAAAAGGTAAGTGAAAGTAAAAACGATTTAAATATTAGAGATTAACTTTGCGTAAGTCTGCTACAGTGCTTAATGCAGAAAATAATAGCCAATGATAGACTGATTTAAACAGAGGTAGCGTTCTAAAAGATCTTTGAAGCCAACTGGAAAACACAAATATCCGGCGATGTAGTTGGTTTCGCCTGCCGATCTAGCTAATACTATCCCGCAATTCCTTTGAGTATTGCTGTTTTGAGTATTGATGTCTCCGCTGCACAGTGCGGCGCTCTTACGGTCGAAGTGGACAAAAGTCGTTTATGACGTGTTTTAAAAGAAAACTTCAAGCTGATCACTAAAAAAACACATATTAAGGGTCTTTGAATAAAAATTAAGTTTTTTTCGAGTTAACAAAATAATAATTAATATCACAAACATTTTTTTTTACAATACATGAATTGATTAAATTATATCAGAAAATGTAAAGTCGTTGCTCATTGAAGTACTCTACTTCGGATGATGCAGATAGGGATAAGTTCTTCAAATTAGAGTGAATTCACAGAAGAGTCGTCATCGTCCAAAAGATATTTTTTAATGCCCCCTAAATAAACCTTCGAATTTGAATGATAAAGCTTGCTTTCCTGAATCCAGAAATTGAAGGGTCCAAAGATATTAAAATTTGATTTAAAAGACCAGCATTGGAACTGGCACTACTATTTTCCGCTAGTGATTCAATCTATTTTTTCTGATGACTTTATGGGTAGCCTCCAAAACCTCCTCAGAGAGCATTCCAATTGGAATAAGAAAGGAATTTATTATTTCGCAACTATGAAAAAAAAACATTATGTACACTAGACGGCATATCCCCGTAATACCAATTATAGTTTTCTAAAACAACGAACACAGAACCATCCAAAGGAGTTCAAAACAGGAATGATTTGTATACTTATGATGGATAATTGTTATTAAATCAAAGTATTTCAGAAACTAAGAATGTTTTGGATCGAAATTGAAAAATGTTTATTTGAAGTTTTTAAAAAAAATGTTATTTAAAGATATTAACCAGAAAATGTTATTCAAAAGTACTAACAAAAATGGATATTACTTACCTTCCTCGATGCCTTCCATACTAAAAATTCATTTGAAGTTGATGTGTCCTTAACATGAAAGAAGAGCTTACTAAACTGAAATTGTTTCGTTGAGAGATACACGATCTGTCACTTGTTCAAACATGATTTATATCCTTTGTTTTTATAATAATGGATTAAAAGCTTCTATTCTATATCACTGAGGTCACTATGAAATTATTACAAAAGTTGGAAAAATATTCGCATTTTCGACTTTTGTCCACAGGCTACCGCAATTTTCGCTGCCGAGTTTTGGAATGTAGACAGATTTATTATAAAATACTTATTATTAAACTTTTCTGAGGCTTACGTGTGTACTTAACAGAGTCAAAATCGCGCAGATAAATTAAAGTGAATGTATGGCTAACATATTCAAAACTAGCCACCGGAATAAAAATATAAATCTCAAAGGTATTTATCTTGAATCGAAACAACGATGCTTTAAATTGAATTTTAAACAAATAAATTAATTAAAAGGACATTAAAATACAGAAATTGTAATTTTCAACACTATCTTCCGCGTCTACTGGATAGTGGTTCCTAAGGAAAACGATTACTTTTACTCTTCCAACAGCTCTTGCAAATTTAATCATCGGATAATGAAGGTGAAACTACATTTTTTCATTCCCCACTACGGCTATAGAGAAAGCAGTCTATATAACCGTTATTATATCTATAGTTAATGAGTGCTAACCATACGGTAAATTATTGAAATAACTAAAAATATTAAATAAAATAACAGCTTTCCACATAACAAAAAAAGTGAGAACTCTAAACTGGAGAAAATATTTGATATGAACGTTTGCATCAGAAATTAGATATTCATTAAAAAATTGTATCGATGCTAAACGCTAGTAGACGCCCAAGGGGTAAGTGGAGACTTAGAAGTGTTAATCATTTTTTTTTTCAGAACAGAGCGACACTATAGGGTAATAATAAGGGTTGTGCTATAGCGTCGTATTTACAACTAAGTAGTTAGGTCCAACCGTCACCCAGTTAATTTATCATATCAAATAAAAATTCAGCCACATTTCAAACTTCATTCCCCCATTCTATCATATTTTTTTTTATTTTAGGAAAGAATTAAAAGGATGCAGAAAAACACCTAAAACTGCACGTGAGCAATGATTATACATTTTTTATATATATTTTAGAAGGAGAGACCACGACGATTAGAAGATGGACGGAACTTTTCTTAGAGCTCCCAAATGTAGAGAATAATGCGGGTAACAGTTACGAGGAGGATAGTGAATAAATACCATGTGGATGGAGGGTGATGATGGAGACCCACAACAAAAGGTCTACAAGGGACCAAATGGAAGAAGTCATTGGCTACATGAAAAACAATAAAGATGAGGATAAAATAATGGCATTAAACATTGTTCTCCGCAAGCGATAGATCGCATACGTGATCTTAGAAATACAATATTGGGAAAAAAGATGCCTGCAGATTGGAAGGTGGGCTTAAATTTCCCATTTTTAAAAAAGGCGATAAAGAACAATGCTCAAATTATTGAGGTATAAGTTTGCTTGGGACCCTTTATATGACACGATCAACTCATATATTAAGAAGGTTAAAAGTATATCCAGAAGAGGTTTTACAAGACTATCAATGCGGTTTTAGATTTGGGAAGAGCACCACTGACCAAATTTTTATTATTCGACAATCAATGGAGAATTATTATGAATTTAATATGGTACTATACATTTTCTTCGTTGATTATAAGCAAGCATTCGATAGTAAAACAAAAAAAGCTTTAACAAATATACTGAATAAAAACAAAGCCCAGCGTAAGCCGGTCAAATTGATAGAAATCACCTTTGATGATGTATGCTCCAAGGTTATGGTGGGTAAGAATGTCGGCGAAGAAATTAATGTCCACTCTGGCGTCCGACAGGGCGATGCATTGTCGCAAAATTTCTCTACATGAAGATGTTAAAGATGCGGTGAAAACAGGCACAATAATAAGATGAGGAAAGTATATGCGTATGACGTTGATCTTGTGATTGTTGCAAGAAGTGAGACTGCGTTTAAGGAGGCGCTATATGTTATATTAGACCAAGGCAGGAAGATTGGGCTCGTAATCAACGAGGATACAACTGAATATATGAGAATGTCGGCGGGCCCAAACAAAAGAGCTTCTGCCCATCTCTCTATCAATAATTTCAATTTTAAAAGCGTCTTAAACTTCACATATCTGGGCTGACTAGTAAACAATGAAAATAAAATTACCCCAGAAATCGAAAGAAGAATCATGCTAGGGGACCGTGGATATTTTGCAAAATTCAAAATTATTCCGCACGCAAATACTGTCCAGAAAGTACGGTGCAGATTTTGTCGATGGAATGTGGAAAATCAAGAGCAACGACGAAATCCAGAACATCCTAAAAAATGAAGACATTAGTAAATTACATAAAAGCAAGTAGAATCAGATGGGCTAGTGACGCCATACGTATGAGCGAAGATAGAGTGCAGCGGAGGATCATGGAAGCAGAGATTGACGCTGAAAGAAGAAGAGGGAGACCCCGAAGCCGTTGGGAGGACGAAATGAGAAAAGATGACAGATTACTGGGAATTAGAAATTGGAAAGAGGCTGCCCAGGATAGAAGATGGTGGGCTAATCTTGTTCTGCAGGCCAAGGGTCACCCCGACCTGTAGCGCCGTCGAGTAAGTAGGTAAGTAAGTAATAATAAGACACCAAAGGATTGTACAAGAGTATCGTATTTACAGTAAGTAGTTGGTATAATCGTATTCGTAGTAAGTTAAGTAGTTGGGTCCAACCGTCACCCAGTTAATTTATCATATAAAATAAAAATTCAGCCACATTTCAAACTTCATTCCCCCATTATATCTTATTATTTTTATTTTATGAAAGAAGTAAAAGGATGCAGAAAATCCCCTAAAACTGCACGTGAGCAATGATCATATATTTTTTATATACACATATATTTTTTTTACGAGCCCCTTGATCCAATATTTTAGCAAGTATTGCATGTGTAAAATAAAAAAACCAAGACGTCTTTCGTCCATATTATCTGTCAACACTTATAAAATGGGTATGCATAAATTAACTTAGTTGATAAATAATACAAATTACATTCATGTTAGATAAGTAATTTTCATATCTGCTACACGACTGATAAAGAACGATAATATGGCCAGTGAGGAAAACTTACCTAAATCCCTCCTCAACTATAGTCCTTAACATGATCGAATTACAGAAATTCCCGGTAGATGCTACTTATTTAAGGTAACATTTCACACTCGCCGAATTTTGCGAAACAGGGATGAGAAAGAGGTAGTAGACCCTCGCGATGGCCAGCTTCCATTTCCATCATTTTTCGGGCAATATTCCAACGGCTAACGTAGAGGAGGTGGTGCGTTTTTTTTTTTACGGATAACATTGATTCTAAAACACGAAGGAAGACTACAGTTAAAGCAAACCGCGTAGATTAAGAACCTTTACAGACGACCCAAATTTGGTTTGAATCGCTCAAAGAATTCCTGATTTATAGGCAATTTATTGAATAATAATTAAAAAGGGTACCCCTTTCGCAAAAGTTTTAGTAGAAAAAAAATTATTTTTAGATTCGCCCGAAAATTTTAATAGAAGCGTTTTTTCAGAGAGCTAAAACCATATCTGACCCCAGTTTTGAATACAAATTTTTTATTAATATACTCTGTGAAGGAATAATTTTTTCATTGCATATGATTCAATAGAACCTTGAAATCGCTTTTAAACTTAATTATTACATTAAAAAATTGGATAACTCTAAAATTTACTAATTAGGGATTGATAAATTATTTGCCACTTCTATAATTTTGTTTTATTGAAAACTAATTTCGAATGTTATACATTCATCTTCAGTTCTAAAAACACAAAAATTCAAAAATAAGCAATAACAACCCAATACCTAAATTTACATATATATGAAATACATAGTAAGGGAAAGTATTGTGATCGTGAAAAATATCGAATACGAGTTTTCAAGGAATATAATCCGGTTTTAAGGTCCCTTGAGTACAAATAGCCAAGTCTCGTAAAACGAAAAGTTGTACGAAACTGAAATTGCGAATTAAAGGTAGGTATATGCCTGTGATGTTACAGCAGCTTCTTCGCCAAAATTGACTTACCAGAAGTGCCACTTTATACCATCGACTTTACATATTTTCTCGAAAAAGGATAAAACGATTTTGATCTAACTCTTTTCATCAATGTAAAATTTAATCTTATATAATATCAGGTAGGTCATATTCTCGTTGAAATAGTCTGACCGGTCTTAAATGTCGAATTTTCAAAATGGCTCCTCCAAAGTACCTTTAACTTTGTATATTTGGAATAAATAACCATATCTCATTGTTATTAGTGATAAAAAATGGACGAATATAAACTATGGAGGAATTTGATAATTAACTGAAGAAGAAATATTTTCCCAGGTAGAAATTTACGGAAATAAGATGTAGCAATATACCGTTGGGAAGCTAAAGATTTTAGGTAAAATAATAACGAACACATAAAGCCGTAGAAGGTAATGGAGAGAGAAGAAAAATGCATAAATATAAGTGACGATTGTAGTTAATAATTTATACTTTTACATTATTAAATGAGAAATAAATGTTTCACTGTAAAATAAAAAGAAATTTTTTCACCGCACCAGATTATTTATCAATAACGATTTAATTGCATCAGTATTGGTCAATTACATTTTCTTTGGCCTGGAAATTGTGGATTATCATTCGACGTCAGGTTTTAAAATATTAATGAAGGATCTGCAGAAACACTTGATTTTAAAAAATAAGTACTGTGCTACATTGTTAATATACTTACGCAAGCCAATTTAATAAGGTAACAGCTAAGTAAATAATAACCATTATCTTCAAACTAATGCTACAGATTAGGGCTCACCTGTAAAAAAAAAAAAAAAAAAGAAAGAATGAATATAGAACATTTACAATAGAATTATTAAGAAATACATGCATAAATTCATGTGAAATATACTGTTTTATATTTCATTATAATTATTTACCAAGAATTCATATATTTATAGATTATTAATTTTTATTTTAATGTCAGGACAAGCATACATTTTTATACGGATGAGTGATAACATTATGATTAATGTCATTGTGTCCTTCAATCCATATCCTCTTGTAAGAACTGCTCTTTACGGAGTATCAAGTCTAAACCCTCATGTGTCACAAATCAGCCACGAGAGTTCGCTAAGGTGAAGTATAACAAGTAGTAAAGATGTCAATTCCAACCTGTTGATTAAAATGGATCCTTCAATTTCTGCTGTACAGCAGTATCCATGTTCATCAATTACTAGGCCTTACTTTTTATTTTTATTTTTGCGGTGATAGAAACCTTCAGAAGCTGATATTGAAAATACTTTGTGATTCACATTTCTCCTTGACAATTTTTAAGCGCTTGTGAGCGTTGCCGTGGCAAAACATGAAAGTAAGGGTAAGTGCAGACCTCTGTTGAGGGACAAGTGCCCGTAGTGTAAAATTACTCCTGCTATCATGTTTTGCCAGGGCAACTGGGGAATAAAAGGCGCATTGAAATAAAAATAATTTTTTCAATATATTTATTCAATTATATCTCTCAACCCTTTTCATAACTGTAACTGAAAGTTGTAAAATGTGATTCTCAGACAAGTTTTAACTGTTTTTGATTATTACATCAGTACAATAATCCTCCGGAAACGAACTATTTTCCACTTCCCTCACAACCGCTATTGCTTGATTAATGAGTATTCCAGATAAGGCAGGGGCAAATGCGTACTAAGTACTAATAAATTGAATTATCAATCTAATCAAAATGGACGTGGTTGAAACGTGAATGAAATATTTAAACATCATCCTCAGGATCATTTAAAACAAAATAAAAATAAAATAAAGAGAGGAAAAATCTAGCTTCAAAAATAAAAATTTCAGGTCATGTAAATTCAAACTCTGTAAAATCTTGCGCGCACTTAAACCGAATTACCTTGTGTATAAAACTCATACTCAGAGAAGCTTTTACATTATATAATTATTAAATATATTTTTTTTTCTATAGAATTTGCACTTTTTTTGTGATTTTTGGACACACTTCATTTGTTTATAATATTTCGCAGATCACATTGCTTCAATAATTGTTTTAAATCCTGGTTTTATTTCTTTATTACATTTATTTAAGTTAAAATTGATAAATTGCATTGAGGGGTACTTAATCAGGTTTTATGAAGAAGAAATTAAACGTTTTGTTTCGTAGAAAAAATGGCTTAAATTTCAACAAGCATATTCTGATAAACCGATAAAGTTGAATTACGTCCATTTATGTTTGATTAATGATATAACACTATGCATGGCGTAAAGTGAGATGTAATCCGTCAGAACAGTGGAGGAGATGGGCGAGTTGTACCAATTTCGATTCTATAAAGATTATATAAGTATAATAGGAGCGATTTTTATTAGAAAAAAAATATAAATGATATATTTTAGAATTTTTTTCAGGCGCCCTTGCGCTGGCGCAAATAGCATAGAGCAAGACGCGTCTTACAATCCGTAAGTTATCAGATGACTATTATATTTAACAATTTTTATAACGATAATTTTAAACACTAGTTTTAATATCAGTAAACTGCCTTTCTCAGGGCTCTCCAATATCTTAGACCATTCATATGGTACATCCGGGAGTCCCACCATGTGGCATGCCTTGTCAATGTCAGGTCGGCTGACCATTGACCAGAGATCTGCTGTCTTTCTACCGGAAACCCTGTCAAGCTCCCTTTTATATTAAACAGTTTATTACTACCACATTCTAGGTCAGATGTCAATTGTATACCTTATAACTAAATTCTCAGGACAGCCAACACTAGAAGTTCACACGAACGTCCTAGGAATTTATCCCTCCTTCTGCTCCTTGCAACTACATCCCATCTCCATTCTCATCCCTATAAAGTATTCTCTAAAGAGGCATTCCATATCAGAGTAAGCCATGATGTAACACAGCTAAGATATTGCAAATTAGTTTATAAGAAGTTTTTTCTACTTCCGTAAAGTACCGGACGACGGGAAGAGTTGAAGGAAATATAAACTTATGACCCTCAATCTACTATCGGTTGAGGAATATAGCGAAGGTAATTGGAAGACAAAGATTGAAATTGGAATTGGAGAGCTGGTGTCGATGTGGAAGACTACATCTATTTAAGAGGGAATTAGCATATATATCGGCTTTGACGTTGATAGACGACAACCGAGGTCGATCTGTCTTGTTCACCTCTTGCTCCCCGCCCTTTTTATTAACTATCTTATAAAGATCTCTGTATTTATTAACTTACCGAGTTCCCTTCCTTTCCTGCTATCACTTCTTACTCCAGTGAGATCAATTCGTGATATTTTTTTTTTCAAATTTTTTAAAATAATTGTTCTATTTTATAAAAACAAATTTGGTTTTAAAATATTTTATAATACTAAACATTTCTAAAACGACTATCTGATTGTATAAAATGAAATATCGTATCTTTCTTCAACTGTCCACTTTTCAATCTACCCAAGAATCATGACATCCTGCTCTGAATTGTTGCAAATAGTTATTAACATCAATTTTAATTTTATTTTACATATCTATTACTTTCACTTACCTATATATTAAATATATAGTAAGGGAAAGTAATGCGATCGTAATAATTTCGAATCCGAGTTCTCAACGGAAATAAACGTTATAAGGTCCCCTGAGTCCAAATAACCAAGTATCGCAAAATCTTGTGTGTGTCTGTTTATATGTGATGTGTCTAGCTCTAAAACGAAAAGTTGTAAGAAACTGAAATAGTATATTTAAGGTAAATATAAGCCTGTGATATAGAAACTTTATCGCCATAATGGACTTGCCAGAAGTACCCCTTTATACTATCGATTTTACACATTTTTACCATTTTCTCGAAAAAGGGTCTAACGATTTTGAAAAAAATCTTTATATTTTTATCTTCATTGAAAGAGTCTCGCAGGTTCTAATGCCGAATTAGCAAAATGGCTTTCTCTAAAGTACCTATAATGTTGATTATTTGAAATAATTAACCATCTCTGATTCTTGGTAGGAACGAAGATGGATAAGTAAAAACTTTGATGTAATTTGATAATTAACTAAAGGAGAAATATTTTCCCACATTGAAAACAAATTCCCGGAAATAAGAGCAAAAATATATATGCGTTGGAAAGCTAAAGATTTCAGAAAAAATAATATCTAATACATAAAGCCTTAGAAAATGATGGAGAGTGACGAAAAACGCATAAATTTAAGTTGTTGTTGTAGTAAATAATTATACTTTTATATTACTAAATGAAAAAGTAAAGTTTCCATCGAAAATAAATTGAAAATTTTAAAATTTTCCGCACCAGACTTTGTTTTATGGGTTTATATTTATGTATGAAATACTTTATATTCATAATTATATAAAGAAATATATATTTTTTTATATTTAATAAGGAAATAAATTATGCTTATCGAACAAGTAACAACTATTTACTATAATATTTAATATTTATTAAATGTAAATTTACTTAAAAGGGGATAATTTAATATTAATATTTAATATTCAAATATTAAATTAGCTTAGTGATTTTAATTTAACGGAAACTCTGACCATGGGCTTCTCATGCGTTTCAAGGCTGTTGGCAAAACATCTATACTGCAAATATTATTAGACTCATGTTTATTAACCGATTGATGTTAAAAGTATTTTGGAAAAAAATGAAAATTAATTTTTTTTTTGTCAACATTTATTAATAGATTCAGAATAACAATTGTGGGTTATACAAATTTAAGTATAACTTCCATTGTCCGATGATTCCATGAAATGAGCAGCTGGAAGAGGGATACAGCATTTCAAAAGTCTATTAGGGAAACCGCTAAATTTTATACAGCTCTTCCTATCCGATAAAAAAGCAAGATAGAAGTGAAAAAAAAAATGTCTTTGTTTAGTTCTGTCATTTCAATTATTTTATTTATTTAAGAAATATGTAGGAGAGTCGTTATTGCAAAAGAAAAAATATCCTATAAAGTTGCATTCTGAAGGTTTTTGAAATATTTTTAGCCATGATAAACTTGGCTTTATCCGCATAATTGTGTAACTACAGAATATTTGGCCTAAAATAATATTTTTGAATTAAACCTGTATACCATAGGGATGTACGGCAGCGACACCATCAAAACCGCAAAACATAACTGTATTGCCGAATAGTATCAGTATCCCCCGCCGGCGAAACCAATACAACTCAGGAAATAATTGTTTTTTCCCGCCGGTTCCAAAGATCTTGTAGTACTACTCTGTACCACCTCTGTATATCTTGGAATGTTTCTGCATGTAGCTCCGTCGTGTCTTTGTTTGCTCTACGGCCTCTCCTCCCGCTTGGTCTCTTGCCAACTTCTTTGACATTCATAGTCTGGCCAACTGCTTCAAGCTGCAAGCCATGCCCATTCTAACCCCTTTGTCTTCATTCTATGAGAGTTAAGGCGGGAGTTTTTTTTTTTCAATTACTAGGCTTATAATGACATAGTTTAATAAAAAAAAAAGATAATTAAAGGTAAGGTACTGGAAATCTAGCTATCTGAACCAGATTCGATTCTCGCTGTAGTTTGCAAAATATACAATCTCTCAAGCAGAACTGAAGGCTCAAGACAACCTCCTGCATAAGGTGAGAACTCCTTTTCTCACACTTTAGGAACCATTGGACAAACTGTCTTTCCTACATTAGTTGAAGTACGTAAGGGTCTTAAACTAAATAAGCAAGAAAAAATGATTCTTTTTATTTGATGTCACTAATTTATCTTTTTTAAGAATAATTTTAATTCTACTTTTTTATCTTTGTTGATTACAATCAATAATTGCAAGTACAAGTAATATACAATGAATGCATAAAATTGATTGAATGTAGATCATCATTTTTATTCTAGCTAATAGAACAAACTCTATAATTAATATAAAGTATATAATTAATAAATATTTAAGAAAAAAAAGAGGTTATACACTGAAGTGAGCAAGGACGAGTTTATAATATCTTTCTAATCAATGTTCTTCCACGAGGATTTTTCTTCAAGAGCCTCTCCAAATTATTATTTTTATACAAGTCCCTTGTGTTTTCCTCCAAGATAATAACTTCCACCCTTAAATTAAAAATATAAAATAGGTAGAAGGAGTTTTGACGTGAGTCGTTTACAAACAAGATTCCTCTTAATTGGGTAATAATATACTGAGATGATTACGTTCTAAACATAAAATATTAAAGGAAAAAAGAAAAAAAACGGGTTAGTGTTGAAAATAGCAGACTACACAAGGATTACAATTTCAATAAGATGCCATTAATAATTCCAAAAAATACGAAAAGTAAAAACAAAGTGTGCCTTTAAAACGTATTGTAATAAAAATATTCTAGAAAGTGCTGTTCCCAAGCTGCCGGAGATTTGCGTTAAACCCTCCTTAGGAGTACAATGATAAAATTTAAAATTAAAGAACATCTTCTGCCCCAATGAAATATATAATTCCACTGTTAATAAACTGCTTAAGTTCCTTCCATCGAAGTTCTATATCGGTCTTCCAACGAAAGGAAAATTATGACGTAATTTAATTCTCTTATTATGGTTTATTAGTAATAAAACCTGAGTTCTTTTTTCGGAAATTCTTAGATACTTTATAATGTAAGTAAAAAGTTTGAAAGAACTAAAGAACCTTTAATGATTTTGGTTTCTCTAATGATTAATTTAGTAATGTATCAATTTCCCGGTTGAAATAGGGTCCTCAAAGAAGACAAGAAACTCATCGATCACCACTTTTTTAGCATTTACTTGAAAAAGCAATAGAAGAAAAAGAGGTAATGTCAGTTACCTAAAGGGAAAAATTATAATAAATTATATAAAGTTCTATTGGTTTAGAACATTAAAATATCTATTAGGACACTTATACTGATTAACTAAGCACTAATAATTTAATACAGCAAACATTTTTAGTTAAATGACGAAAAAATTAAAATATCTGCTTTGACCGGTATTATTCCGAACCAGTATTTCTGGAAGTGTCAAAGGATTACAAAAATATTTGTATAAAAAAAAGATGGAATATTCGCTTAGCCTAACTTAAAAAAATTGGGGGAAGTTAAAGACTCGAAAGAGTTTTGGTGATTGGTAAATAAATTAAAGGTTAGAAAAAATATAGTCTTCCCAGGCATACCAATGGAAAGGTGGGTTGAGCATTTTCGGATACTATACAATGTATCAAATCCAATTCCAGTTATAAGTTATATAGAACCTCGTATAGTCTGTCCAGGCATACCAATGGAAAGGTAGGTTGAGCATTTTCGGATACTATACAATGTATCAAATCCAATTCCAGTTATAAGTTATATAGAACCTCGTATAGTTGATGAGTACCTTGACAACGAATTTAGGTTCTCGGAATTAAGGGAGGTAGCCCATAAAGAAAAGAGCAACAAGGCGCCCGAAATAGAAAGAATTCCCAGCGAATTTTATAAAGAAGCGCCAGAAAATTTTCCTCAAACTTTTCAATAAATACTTTAATTTAGGAGAACTTCCTACAAGATATTGGAAGATTATAGTGTATCCTCTACAGAAAAAAAAGGCTACATTAGTGACCCAATTAATTATCGTGCGATATCGTTCATAATTGCTGTAGAAAAGCTGTATGCCGGGCTTTTCTCTGAAAGATGAATATTGTAATTAATGAAAAACAAGCAGGGTTTAGCATGACTTCCATGTCAGCTATATTCAGGCAGTGTTTGAGACTTGAAGAGAGCTTTTTGATTTAAATTGTAAACCATGGATGAATGATATTGTGTATACATGTGTTATCTGTAATAGTAAGGAAGATGAAAACATGCTTCATTTAATAGGCAGGTGTTCTGTTGTGAATTCATGTAGAAAAAATATTTTGGAGAAAGTGTATTAATAGAGGAGGAAGTGATAGAATTTTTAAATGGAAGGTATTGGCATAAGTAGTATATGAACTGCGCTTTAAATTATAGACAATTTTTATTCACTGAGTTAATTACAACTAAATAGAATTAGTAATGGCAGGACCATTTTTGAATATTATTTTGATTTGATTACCAGATAAGCCATATTTTGGTTTTCGTTTATATTTAGTGGTGCCTAGTCCAGTTTAGTGGGATACGAAGTTCAGATTGTTACTATATAAGATATATATAATTTATGTTATGTTACTTATTGTTAGATATCTAAAATGCAAAGTTTTATTTGTTATAATTCTTTTTTTTCGGGCATGGAGGTAGACGTTATATCCATGTCGCCAGTTTTGGGCCTTTTGTAAATAATGTAGATGAATGAGAGCATGTAAATGTAAATAAATCCAATGTAAATAAAACAGGTTTATCTATGAATCTATTGTATCTATCCTGATCCAGTGCTAATAGCAGTCCATGGTGTCAGTTATTATATCAATCTATTGTATCTATCCTGACCCAGTGCTAATAGCAGTCCATGGTGTCAGTTATTATTTATTGACTATACAACAAAGAATATGGGGATTTTTAAATGAAATAACATTGAATAACTGAAAAACAAATATTTTGTGGATATTACACGCTTCTTTGTTGGCTGCCTCATCGATAAACCTTCAGCAACAGGTTGTTATGCTTTTTTCAAATCTTCTGCAGTTATGTAGCAATTAGCTTTCTCGCTCTTCCTCATATGTATTTCTAACCACCAGAAACATAAAAAATAACGTAAACATGGTGCCCATAAACATAGACACCATTATCTCGATCATGCTGACTGTCATTACAATGCCATTGCAAAAGTCTTCAAAATATATGTTGTTTTTTTTGTTTGGCCAATATCTTGGAAAGTATTAGTTTACTGAGAAGACCATCCTACGAAATTAAAGTAGACAAAATGTCTACATTTTACATCCATAAAAATGTCTTTACGATTAACCGTTAAGCCGCTAGAGCGCGCTGAAGAAGTATAAAACTATAGCAAAAAACGATTTATGGGTCTTTACGTTCGATTTCCATAAAAACTATCTAAGTTACCCTATTTTTGACCATACGACCACATATGCTATTAAACTTTATGAAATACACAGTGAATACATGAAAAATACATATTAACTATGTACACTGTAGCACGCTTCGAAGCAAGTGTTTAAAATCAAAGTGAAAGGGAAAATGATGAAAATAAACTTGAGGAGGTGACCTGCAAAACTCTTTACTTCCATTTTAAAATAAAATCGAGATAGCATTGGTTATTATTATTCAATTAATGTATGTCTAAACTGATCTCTTACGTTATTTTCTTACTTTTAAAAACCAATAGTTACAAAATTCTCTTCATCCAGAAACCTCATGGTGGACATCCGCATGGTGGTATAGAAGGATCAATCAGTTGACATCCGCATGGTGGTATAGAAGGATCAATCAGTTGACATCCGCATGGTGGTATAGAAGGATCAATCAGTTGACATCCGCATGGTGGTATAGAAAGAAGGATCAATCAGTTGACATCCGCATGGTGGTATAGAAGGATCAATCAGTTGACATCAGCATGGTGGTATAGAAGGATCAATCAGTTGACATCCGCATGGTGGTATAGAAGGATCAATCAGTTGACATCCGCATGGTGGTATAGAAGGATCAATCAGTTGACATCCGCATGGTGGTATAGAAGGATCAATCAGTTGACATCCGCATGGTGGTATAGAAGGATCAATCAGTTGACATCCGCATGGTGGTATAGAAGGATCAATCAGTTGACATCCGCATGGTGGTATAGAAAGAAGGATCAATCAGTTGACATCCGCATGGTGGTATAGAAAGAAGGATCAATCAGTTGACATCCGCATGGTGGTATAGAAGGATCAATCAGTTGACATCCGCATGGTGGTATAGAAGGATCAATCAGTTGACATCAGCATGGTGGTATAGAAGGATCAATCAGTTGACATCCGCATGGTGGTATAGAAGGATCAATCAGTTGACATCCGCATGGTGGTATAGAAGGATCAATCAGTTGACATCCGCATGGTGGTATAGAAGGATCAATCAGTTGACATCCGCATGACGTTAAAGAAGGATCAATCTAATTAGGGATTGATAAATTATTTCCCACTTCTATAATTTTGATTTTATTGAAAACTAGTTTCGAATGCTATACATTCATCTTCATCTCTAAAAACACACAAAAATTCAAAAATAAGCAATTCAAAACAGTTTGGTATTATATACATATTAAATTTATTTATGTTATATTTAATTTGAAATCGGTGATAAAAATAATAATAAACAAGATGAGGATTTCTTTCGGATACATGGAAAGAAATATGTTATAAATATTTAACGGGACCAAACTTCCTGATACTACTAATTGTGTTCACAAAATAAAATAGAAATTGACAGGCCATATAATAAGAACTAAAGATGACAAACGGTTCAAAAAGATAATGGAATGGTACCCTAGAGAGCGGAAGCCAAGAGGAGGTAACCCCAAACTAAGTTGAGATTGAGAGATGAAAAAGACCAGTGCAGAAGCGACTTAAAATAGTTTATTATCAAAAATAGTTATCTCTTTTTTTTATTATTTCTTAACTTAAATATGGACTTATTAGTTCAAAGAAAACCTCAGCAACCAGCTGATTTTGTGCTTAATATAGTTTTAAGTTAATATATTGATGTAAATAATTGATATTTCATTGTTATAATGCTCCAAAAAATTTTGAATGATAAAATTAAAGGATGGTTGATTTACGAAATAGTAGAGAATAAGGTTTATTATAAAAGGATGTATCGTTTAAGGGAACGTTCTACATGCGTTATTATCCTGGCGGACAAAGTGTCGGAAGGAATAGACGGAAACGAAAGAAACAAGTTTAAATATTTAACCAATTGTACATATTTCCAAAATATCAAATTTGAATTAGGATAGCCATTCAATAAATTTCACTAAGAGTAATTTTTGTTTTGACATTTTTCCATAATCTAAAACCCAATCCGAGCCCGACTGAACCAATCCCCGGCGCTATTAAGGATTCATGAAAGGAAAGCACTCCGTCCGAGATTGGTAGCCGCTGGGAAATTGCCAGCCAAGTTGTAAAACTAATTAAGAAAGAAACTAGGAGAATTTTATTTATATGGCTGGGATAAAAAGGGGGGTAACGGATCCTTCGGGGTGATGATTGGCGGCCCTTAGCCCTTAGCGGTGGTCACGTCCTTGAGGAGGTCCTAGGGTCCTAGCTAAATCTTGCCATTCCCTTTATCGTCATCCCTATATGTATCCCATCCCAGGGGATCTCTCTTTATTTCTCCCGAAGGAAATTATCGAGAAGGATCTCGGTCGTTGAAGCAGCCGCTAAAGCACCTCCTCGAAAATTTATAAAATAGCTGGTGGATAAGGAAAAGGGTTATGAGGTCTGTTTTATGGCCACCTTAGATTAAGTGAACAGCCATTGGGACTTAGTATTACATGAATCATCATTTCAGCTACCCGTTTAATGCCTTATTTAAACTATATCTGATACGAAAAAAATTACGGCTAATCCTATCTATCCTTTCGGTAATATGTTCTCTATTACAGCAACATTGGGTGTTCCCAGTCACAAGTGCAGAATAAAGAAAAACACACAAAAGAATATAAAAAATAAATATATAATAATGGAAGCATAAGTTCACCAATGCCTGCAAGCATTCTTTTTAGTAAATGTGAAGTTATTGTAGTTATAGTATTTGAAGGCTAGGGGTGATTTATTTAGTTGATTTACCGGTTTAGGGTCTCAAAATTATTTTATTGTTCATCAGGATTAGGTCAAATCCATCCTGAAGTCATATACGAGACGTTTCGGCATTTGCCATTTTCAATCTGAGAAAACAAATATAATAATAATGCCAACTAATTTATACATTTTTCTAATTATATTCTACAACTTTTTAAACACTTAGATACGTGTATCTAAGATACTGACCTTTTTTCATTTATATAATTATTAATATTCATTTCACTTTTGAATATAGTCCAATTTTGAAACATTTTTATCCTTCACCTTCATTAGTTTGCCTCTTTGTTTTTTCGCGGTCAGCTCAAGTATAGGTATGATAAAGAAAAAACAATTATAATAAGTGAAAATATAAACAAATCCTATTCATTTTTTCTCCATGTTAGTAGATAGAATATAAAAAGAGAAAAAATAAAGAGGCAAACTAATAAAGATAAAGGATAAAAATGTTTGGACTATATTCAAAAGTGAAATGAATATTAATAATTATATAATTGAAAAAAGACCAGTAGATACATGAATGTAAGTGTTTAAAAAAGTTGTAGAATATAATTAGAAAAACATTGTATAAATCAGTTGACATTATTTATTATATTTGTTTTCTCAGATTGAAAGTGGCTAATGCCGAAACGTCTCGTGCGACTTTAGGATGGGGTTGACCATATCCTGATGCACAATAAAATAATTTTGAAGACCCTATGCACAATAAAATAATTTTGAAGACCCTAAGCGGGCAAATTAATTAAATAAAATGCGAAGTTATCGAAAAGTAATCCGTCGCCTGTGTATATAGATATAATGAGTACATTATGTTACTTTATATTTGTGTGTGTGTGTATATATATATATATATATATATATATATATATATATATATATATATATATAAGTTATGAGTGTAAATAAGCCTAAGACTGTAAATAATAGTGATAGTTTAGTAGGATTAAGCTTTTCTTATTCTTAGTAGATAAGCAGATACCTTCTCTATATATACCGATGTAATACGAATAAAGAGTTAGTTGTGCTCTTGATGCGTGTGTGTTACTATGTCTCCCAAAACCTCTTTTTTTTAATAATCGTTTTCAGTCCGATTATAACTGGTGCCGAAACCCAGGGAGTTAGTTGCGCTAACGTTTAAGTTAATTAACAACTTTACAGTTTAATCCAGTTACCCTTTATCTTCGAACTATGGTGGACGAAGATGAACGGGCGAAGTACGAATACCGGCTGGCTCAAGCGCAAGTTCAGAAAAACAAATTAGAGTCTCAATTAGCGAAGGCCTCAGAAACAATGCAGTTGGAGTTATTGAAGGTGAGGACACAAAATTCCGCCTTTATCCATGAGGTGATTGGACAGTTGGAACCCTTCACTGGAGTAGACGGTGATTTGGAGCACTTCCACCTGGAAAACGTCGGGGCTCTACTGGAGGCCGACGTAGTACTGTTAGAAGCATCCCTAGTGAGTCGCATTTCGAGGAGAATTTTGAATTCAATACAAGGAGATACTACGCACTCATGGGACACCCTGAAGGGGCGATTAAAGAAATTGTACGGCGGAGGTAGGTGGACTCCGGAGGAGGACACCTTTTATTTATTGAAGGAACGGAGGATCCCCGGACAATCAGAAGGCGAATTTGCTGAGAAGCTTTTGGTTTCATATAACCGGTTAGTAGAAAAAACGGTGGAAACACTGGGCCAAGCAGAGGGTGCACAACGGATGGAGTTCGTGAGGAGCATTCTTAAGGTACAGCTGAACCATTATGCTGATCGGCCAGGCTCACTTTCACGAGACAAGGACTTTCTGGAGTGTGCGCACGAACTCAAGGGGCGATGCAAAACCCTGGGCGAGGGTTATTTTAATTGCCAAAAGTTGGTGGGAAGGGATTTACAGGTGAAACCACATATAACGGAAGTCGTAATGCCGGAATACGAACTCATAGCGGGGTATGATATTTTGCAGCAAGCGGGGTTAAAGTTGCGGGTTGCTCAGGGAAATTGGCGGATTCGGTTAGGTGATATAGAATACCACACTACTACTATGCGAAGAGGCCGCGGTATCGAGATTGGAGCGGTTAAGTATCATCGGGAGGCCGTTCAAAGCATCGTGATCTATTCTATAGGGAGAACGGAATTTTGCCGACTACGGGAAGAACGGTGCATAGGATATTCCTGAAATCGAATAACCCGATATATGTGAAGAACCGTAGATACCCACCCCAGGCCATGAGGGATATAATCGGGAAACAATTGAACGAGCTCTTACAACAGGGTATTATCAGGCCTAGTAATTCGCCGTTCAATAATCCGCTGTGGGTTATAGAGAAAAGGCAGAGTTCTTTGAGTGGCGGGGAAAAACAATATCGCGTCGTAGTTGACTATCGGAAGCTAAACGAGCCCACTGCGGACGAACGTTATCCACTTCCGCGTGTGAAAGACGATTAGCGGGAGCAACGATGTTTAGCACGCTCGACCTAAAAAGTGGGTATCATCAGGTACGAATGGTCGAAGAACACGTAGGGAAGACCGCGTTTTCTTGGGTTTTGCGCTCGGTTTGGCTGCGCCTCGGTTTTGTTGAATACCAACAAATCATCCATATATGCCTGACATATCGATTCGTCTACTCCCCTCAGGAACTCGTCCATAAGGCGCTGAAACGTGATGGGGGCGTTTTTGAGACCGAACGGCATCCGTGTGAATTCGTAGTGACCCCTCTCGAAGGTAAAGGCTGTCTTATGTTGGTCTCTGGGGTGCATTCTTATCTGATGGTACCCCGCCTTCAGGTCCAGTGTACTGAATATAGTCGCCCCGCTTAACCTATCTAAAATATCTTCAAATCTGGGGATGGGATACCTTTCGTCCACCGTGTTCTCGTTAAGCTTTCTGTAGTCGACTACGATCCTATATTTCTCCTGACCAGCCGTCCACTTTTTCTTTACCGCCCATAGGGGACTATTATAGGGTGAAGTGCTATCGACAATAATCCCCTGCTTTTTAAGGTCCTCTAATTCCTGCCGGATGTGCTGGCAAAGCGCCTGCGGATATCGTCGTTCTTTGACGTAACTTACCCTATTGTTTTTTTGTGGGATCTCATGCATGGTTTTCCCGGTTACCCTGAGTATGCTGCCCTCTTTAAAAAAAAATGTCCGCGTATTCTCGCTTTAATTCGTTTCTCCAGTCCTTCACCTGCCTAATCGCTCCCACTCGCGCCTCCTCATCCCTTAGTGATCGCTGACATTTGTACTTCATTCCTCCTATGCGAATGTCCCACTGTCCTCCAATGTTCTTAACTTTCGCTCCTACCTTCCCCAGTAAATCACACCCGATAATCCCTACGTATTCTCTGGGCATCTCCTCTACCACGTGTATCCTCAATTATCCGCCGTCTTTCCCCATCCATCCAGCCCTATTATGGCCTCTCCCTCGACTCTACAAGGACCACCTAGGGTGATTAGTTTACATGAACATACCTTGATCTGGGGCATCCTCTCTCTGCTGTACAACTTCTGTAGTGCACTCTTAGCTACTATGGTATTTGAACTACCTGTATCCACTAAATATCTTCCTCCGCCTTGGACTTTAATTATTGGCAGACCGCTACACTCCTTCTTCACGCTATTGTTCACTATCACGCGGTTGCCTCTCCGCTGCCACTCTCCTCAGATTTCATCTCTTTCGCTCTTCTCCGCCGCTGCTCGACGATTCCCGCTCCTAGGGATGCTCCTACTCCTCTCCTTTTCTCAGTTCTCTGGGTCCCGAGCTTCTTCCTCTGTTTCGGATGTCTCTGATGATGCTGCTGACTCGGACTGCGGTCTAAATCTTCTTCACACTCTCTGAGCGTTTACTTCCATCGGCTCTGGCGGTTGGTTCCTCCGACTCATATAGGGACATTGTCTGGCGATATGCCCCTCCGTTCCGTATTCAAAGCATCTGGTACGAGGGCATTGTGCTACCAAATGCCCCGTCTTTCCGCACCCATGGCATTTTCGGTTCCTCGGCCTTCCTTGTCTCCTTTCTCCGGCCATTACTCGTTCCTTTGCGCCGTATTCGGGGTTTCCTTTCCCCCACGTGACTGGTGTGGTCCTGGGTCTCCTATATGTTATCCGGTTCCAGCCCGCTTCTTCCTCTCCGTTCCTGACATCCTCTTCTCTGGCGCTCGTCTAACTGTCTCTCTCATTTTCTCGGTGATTTTATTGTACTGAGCCAATAGTTTCCCGGCGTACTGTCCGTTTGTCTGATGGATCCGCTTTGTCTCTCTGATCATGTAGAAAATGTCCTCCTCCGGGGTCCAGCGACCGCCTCCGAAAGCTTTCTTCAGGCGTTCTTTTATCACATTCCACGGGGTTTCCTTATCCGCCTGAATTAGGTTCAGAATATTTCTTCTAACTCTGCATATCAACGCCGCTTTTAATGACTCTGCGTCTCCCTGGTTTATCAGGTTTTCCACTATCTTCCTCTCGATCTCTGCCATCAGCCGATCACCGCCTTTAAGGAAATGATTTAATTCGCCGGTTTCTCCGGTGAACCTTTCCAAGTCCGTGATTGCTCTTCTCATATCTTGTCTCGAAGCTGCCCGTATTTTCATCCAGGCTAGTGCGTTCGCGTGAGCTTCCGCCACGGTTTCTTGGCGGTAGAATCCCTGATGACACGTTTAATGCCGCTGGTCTCAGCACTCCTTCTGGCATCGCCACAACAAAAAGAAGAAAAAAAAACGGGTTCTCTACTCTGCGTTATGATGTTACTCAACCTCCCGGGTTTCGGCACCAGTTAAGCTCCCTCAGCTCGAAACGAAAAAAACAAAACAAATAAAATAAAGAAAAGAAGGAAAAGGGAGCTTGAAATGACACACACGAGATCTGAACTAAAACTGATTTATTCTTCTCAATAATCCTCTATATATAGGATTTGAATCTTATTTACATTCAGAGATGGTATTAAGGTCTATATTGTTGTCCACCGGACATTAACTTGTATATATATATATATATATATATATATATATATATATATATATATATATATATATATATATATATATATATATATATATATATATATATATATATAAAATCATAGTCATAATAATCGTCATTTACATTAATTTTTAATTATAAAATAATTCATAGCCCAAGTTTATTTAAAAAACAAAACAACCATGATAATTAATCGCGGAATCCAATTAAGCTAAGCTAATTATTAACAAAACAATAGAATAACCTCCCAGTATTGTATATTCTATCATCATATAATTTAATACAATTATGTATAACATGTTAAACAACCAACTGCCAGAGATAACAGAATAAAAGCTATTTAAAATTAGCTAATCTCGCATGTCTCGGCTAATTGAATGAACAAACAAAATTGTAGCGCGAGGGTCTATTTTTAAACGAAAATTCTTATTTAATTAAGGTACTTTGTTATAAGATAGAGCTTATTCCAGGAAAAACGAAATTATATTGAAGATTAAATTACTCGGAGCTTTCAAGAAAAATAGAAGATTCAATTTCAAAAGGTTTCAGACCTTAAATGGGAGACAGTACTTTTAAAATTAAATAATCCCATCAACTTGTTTGCGGATATTTAGTTCTCTTTTTTTTGATTTCTTACTTATCTTTTTTTTTAATTTAGAAAATTCTCAGATTTCATGGGAAATGGAAGATGCAATGGTGTTTACAGTAATACATTTTCCGTTAGCTACTGCTAGTTCTTTAGTTTTGTCACACCATGGCAGATCAGCAAACGAATATTTTTTATTCAATTCCTAAAAAACTACGTTATTTTTGCCGAAAAAAATACTTATAAAATTGTTTTGACTGGATGCACTGGTATCATATTATAGTTAATTAAAATACAATGCAATTATTTTATTTTACGCTCATTAACTGAATATATAAACATAATAATAAAGCCATATCGTTCTTTTTTTCTCTGAATACAATTTTATTGTATTAATCCACAGTAGATTAATAGATCCTTCTGGCATCGCCACAACAAAAAGAAGAAAAAAAAAAACGGGTTCTCTACTCTGCGTTATGATGTTACTCAACCTCCCGGGTTTCGGCACAATGGCAAAAACGAACACATTTATAGTTCCATGGTATTATTTAATAAAATGAAAATACGAATTGAGGAAACGTTGAATGCAATTTATAATAAACTTCAAAATACAATTTTTTAAGGAATATTGAAACCCTTTCTACTTCATCCATTTATTTCTCTTTCTACAACAGGACGTTTCGAGCCATCTGGCTCATTTTCAAGTCTATCTAGAAAAATATAATATTGCTTTAATTGAAATTTATTTTCTAATATATAATGATAATAGTCACCAACACAAAACAATCAATTGTTATATTAATATTATACTATATTCATCTTATTTAAAACAAATTTCTTTCTATCTCTTTCGATTTTCAAAGTTTTAATTACCAATTATTTTTTCGAATTTGACCTTATTCTTGTAAATAGTTTAATGCTATACATTTGAAATCGAACACCTTTGTCTGGTAGCATACTAATTTTATTTTAAAATACTAAAGGCTTTTAATTAAGTATGTTTCATCATTAACTTAATTAATCCGCCTGTGTTTTAATTTTTATTAAAGTAATGTATGCACACTTAAGATTTTAAATGAAACGAAGACGTATTATTTTGTAAAATGACTTAATATCTTTGCCAAAATCGACATAGAAAATAATAAAATGCATTTTTTGTTTATAAATAAATTAAAAAAAAAAATCATATCTAAGAATGGAGTTGTGCTGTGCAGTAGGTGGAGCAAACTCGTTGTAATATTCAGAGTGAACTACCAGACCCCACTGCGGCAGCCTTCCTATATCTTTCATATGTCTCCTCCAGCCAGGGGAACTCCCAGTCTTGTCTCATATATTAACTTCCTTGATACTTTAAAAACCAAACACTAAGGGCCTAGGAGGCACAACCGTATGAAAAAAAGACCCTAAGTAAAACAAAAGAATTGGAAAAAAAGAACCCCTACTCTCACCAAATCTTATTCACATTTGAACAAATCATTGGATTCTTCTCATAAAAAGCAATGTGGGTTGAGTTAATAATGCAATTAAGTGCGGTAAATGTTTAGTAAGGTTAAACGATAAGGTCAATTATAACATAATATTTTACAACAATTAACATCATTGACACATAATTACACTAGGTAATTACATTAGGTAACGTGCTTCACAATGAAAGCGAATTTAAACAATTTCAGAATCTATGGAGAACGAGCTTATAAGAAGATTAAAACTTGCGAATTATTTAGTTTACAGCTTGAAGAAAGTACCGAAGTTTCGGGACTTGCTGTTCTTGTGTTAGTGAGATATCCATTCGGAATGAAAATAGAAGTAGAAATTTCGATAAGAGCCAGACTATTTGAACTAGAATATGCGCCAGCGTTCACATTTACAGAGGAGCCTTTTAACTGATTTCGATTGTCTGCTTGAATTGGGACACCTTTCCCGTATCTTTGAAAAATTAAATGAATCCACCATTTCTCATCGTGGGAAAGGAGGGGCTAAGGAATTTAATTAGAAAAAATGATAGCCTTGCGGAAAATAATTATATATTTTTTTTAAGCTGTGTAGAGAGCAGAGCCTCTCAGACTTTACTCGGATGCAAGAATTTGTAAAAAAAAAAAAATTAGATCAACCTTCAAATCGACTAGCCCGAAATCGTTATTGCTCAGTTGCAAGGTTTGGAAAGAAGCATGGCTAATTATTTTCTCAAAGTTAACTCTGATGAAATCTACAGCTGGGTGATGAACACGTTTTCCAGCAACCCGAAATATTAACCTACTGGAATGACGAATTTACACTAGGTAATCCATGAGGATTATCTGAAAACATATATTGATTAAAATTACAAAGAAATAAAAAACTTAAAACTTAACTTAACTTAATATACGATGAAGAATCCAGAATATTCCGCAGAAATTGGCATGTAAGAGAAGATGGCCAAATGGGCAAAAAGCCAAATTGGAATATAGTTTATAATTCCCAAAATATTAATACAAGCTATAGCTCTGTTCTATAGCAAGAGAGGTTGGTATCGTCATTGAGTACAACTAAATAATCGTTACCCTGATTAAACAAAAACGATAGTTACCTAACTGTTAGCATTTTAAAAAAGTGATCATAATTTCCTCCCCTAATTAAATTTACACTTTACTATTTTATTCAAGTTAGCAAATAATTCCACAAACCAAATTAATTTACATTAAAATACTTAAAACATTTTAATTATTGATTATTTTGTTCAAAACTGTGACGATTCATTCATAGAATTAAAGTTTTAACTATAAATAAGAGGGGGAAAAATAACCTAAACAAAGAGACAGATTTCAGAATCCTTATAATCACGGGACCCTAAATCCGTAACCGGGAAGAGTTAAAAATTGGAAAACCTTGAGTGGGACGAATTTAGGACTCGACTTATGAAAATAATGGCAACTTTCTTTATCATAATGAGTAAACTTACGGGTCTTTTATTGTTTGAACACAACAATACCCTAGTTGACCGAATAGTAATTATAAAATAAAAATATCTTACGTTTATGCACCAGAACAGAGTTCTAAAGTTGAACGAAACCTGTAACCAGCTTCTTCTCGATCAATAGTTAAAAAGTATTGAGCCAAAACACAAACCGTCACAACTATTTTACTCTCAACAGTCAATTGGTTGGTACCGAAGTGTTTCTAGAGTTTTTCAGCAGGTAGTTGCAATATAAACGCTAGATATCTATGGGGACGAATTTAGGCGACAGGACTGATTAGGGAATACTTACCTTATTAGAAAATAGGCACTTATAAACTGGAATGAAGGGTGAATATTACTAACAGTGATAGAATTGCCTCAGAAAAATATGAAAAACACCTAAGGATGCAATGACCAAGACTAGTTGTATGTAATTGATAATTAAAGAATCCTATCCTTTATTTTACCTTATATCTCTAAAATTATTAATTATTTTAATGCTTAAAAAGTTTTTATTTTCTTTAAAACATTTTAACTGGTTAAGAATATCAATGGAAGGTTATAGAATTACTTCAATCGGCGATTATTTCAACTGCAATACACAACTTTTTTCCATGCGGATCAGTTAAAAGACTTCTCAAGTTGGATGACTAAGCAACACTCTTGGCTACCTCCACAACTACTATGGTAGCATAAGGAGATCGAATGGCTACCTCCACCACTACATTGGTAACATAAGGAGATCGAATGACGGCCTCCACCACTACTATGGTAACATAAGGAGATCGAATGGCTGCCTCCACCACTACGATGGTAACATAATGAGATCGAATGGCAACCTCCACCACTATTATGGTAATCCAAGGAGATCCAATGGAAATCTAGATCAGGGTTTACCTCACTCCCTATCACTTCCACTTTTCAGATAACTGGGTGCACCACTACCTCATCTTCTGATATTAGTATTAAAGATTCCTCTTCTTCTTCTTCTTCAAAAAAAAATACAAACTGATTTACGAAAGTTTATTAAACAAACAAAACAATAGATAATAAATTAAATAAATAAATTTGCTTCAGAATATAATAATTTGAAAATAAAATACAAAAATCCAAAATCGAAACTTTATCAATTTCACATAGCAACAGTAAGATTCAGATAAAAACACCAACACTTGGCTAATAAAGGTGTATCCATCAAAAGCATGAAATTTGGGCATTCTGAAGAAAAACATCATTATTTTTTCAGTTGGAAACATGCTGTTTATTTATAATGAGGCCATCAATGTTAGGCTTGATGGAGCATAAACTTGATGCCTAAGTACTCTGCAAAACTGAGCGTTTTCGCCTTTAATATCCCTCATTGAACGTGTTAAACCTATGTTCTTATTTATGTTGTTTTTTTGCCTTTTCACGTGTGGCACGAGTATTACTCTCTGGGAGCCCTAGGTGATTTCGAATTTATTATAATTTTGTTGTTTTAAATATTCTACTAATTATAGAGATATAGAGATGCTTTATGAGGTTTTGTATGCGGACTTTATCATATAATATTCAATTATTTATTTGTTTATAGATGGTCTTTCTGTAATATGACGCAGATTAGAATGCATTGACATGAGCAGAAAAAAACTAGAGATACAATGAATGATGAATATTATTTGAAAAATTAATTCAAACTCTCCTGTGTTAAAATGCTGCTATTATATTTTTGTATATTTAAAATATTCCTTATAGAAACATAGTAAGTACTTTCATTAAACACTTCCATGGCGAAATAAGCGAATAAAAAATTCATTTCTAGGATGGGAGATGTTAATACTTGAGGAGCCTGAAATAGCTTGTGGAGTCACTGGTAGTAATTGGCAGATTTGACAAGTGAAGACAGACCCAGGGCTTAGTGGATCCAACTAAATGAGCCAGCTCAAAGATGCTTCACTACTCTTGATGAGGCTACATTACAATATATGTAAATCGGAAAGAGTTAATTTTTTGAATTTTGTCCCTTCACCACAGTGCCGCTGTTCATTACCATCTCCTTCCTCCTCCTTCTGTTTATTTCCTTATTGTGCTTAGCCTTTGGATATGTTTTAAAATATCGAGCCACCGACTTGTTTTTTTATAATTAATTCTCATATATGAGACATGTTTTCGTTATTATTATTATTCATGGGGATGATTTACTGGATTCGTTATATTTTAATGGAAGGTATTAAAAGGAAACCAACATTTCATTTTAAAAATGAATCAGTTAATCATAATTGATATCGAGGTTTGATGATTGTGGTAATTGGTAAAAATATTTTTTTTTTTAAATAATTGATATATAATTGAATATTATATGATACAGTCCGCATACAAAACCTCATAAAGCATCTCTATATCTATAATTAGTAGAATATTTAAAACAACAAAATTATAATAAATTCGAAATCACCTAGGGCTCCCAGAGAGTAATACTCGTGTATATTCCTGAAACTCCTGAACCAAAGTGCGGCAGTATTTCGATGTTAATTCTCTCTGCCAGGTTTTTCAGGCTTTTCTCTTTTCCTTTACCAATTTATTACCACCTCTAATGAAGAGAAGATTTTTCTTTGTTTCGGCTTACTATGCGACTGTTAGGTACTCTCCCACGCTGCTTTCTGTTTATTATCATAACAACCGGTGAATGGTCAGATGAAAGGACCTCACTATTTTCAACATTGATGTACTTGCTAGATATTCCTTTGACTACAGAGAAGTCAATCAAATTAGGTATTTTATTTATATCAGTGGGCCAATATGTTGGGGTGCCGCTGGTGTGAAATTCAGCTTTAACAGTGCATCCGGCTTTATAAAGTTCTCTATCTTTTGAAGTGGTTAGTCTTGAATCCCAGAAGGTGTTTTTAGCATTTAAATCACCTCCAATGATAAAACGATTTCCTAGTGTTTTAAAGACTTTAATGTAATCTTCTTTTTCGAATCGTTGTCTAACAGGGCAGTATATCGCGGATATTGTAAAATTTCCTTTATCTATAAAATGCACATTTACTGACACCATTGACACTGATTCTTCTTCAATTTTTATATTTTGATTGTGCTTCTCAATAGTATAGCTGAGCCTCCGCTGGCCCTATCCGCAGGATGGTAGCAGCTGTATATTGACTTCTCTATTTCTGGTAATGTGGGTTTCCGATATCAAGCATATATAATTTTTTTCCCGATTTAAAAATAGTTCTAGTTTTGTAGATTGGTGCAGGAGTCGAATTTGCATTCCATGTTACAATTCTTACTTTTGCACATCCTTAGCTTGTTGTTTTCGGAATTGTATCCTACGCACATGCCCCTCAACCTGTACAATTTCTTGGGACAACTCTTCTAGTTTCTTAAAATTTTCGCAAAGGATTCATTTTGACAATCAATAGCTTTTTTTGGGATGCCCAGTTTTGTATTATCCTCGTTGGATTCATAATCTGTTTTCTGTGTGAAAGACTTGGGCTGATAACGTATCGCTGTTCTAGTATTGCCGGTTAGCCTTGAATATTCTTCATTCCTAGCTAGAGGAGATCGATAATCCCATGAGGATGATATAGCAATAGATTTCCTTAGTTGTTTTTTGTCGGATGCTATAATTCCGCGAGTATTGTATCTTTTATCTTTTGGTTATTGCGTTTGTGCCTTTGATTCCATATTTTCTGTGTTTTTTTGGCCACCTAGCATCCTCTATAACTTGTAGGATGTTGCTCATGGCAGTCGATACAAGTGGGCTGTGAATTACGACTCAATTAGCAATCAATGGCTAGATGCTTTCCTGAGCATTTTACGCATCTCGGTTCACGACGACAAAATTTTTGGGTACGATTGAAGCCTTGGTACCTTTTGCACTCAGGTATCATATCCGAGGTTTTCCGAAGCGGTTTTATTTTAACTTTAATATTTACAATCAGACATATATTATATATTATACCCAACCTTTTTTTTTGGCGGAGCGTAAGCATGAATAAGTAAAGCCCTCTTCTCCTAAGTTCCTCTTAACCCTTATCATCTCTCATCCTTTATTTTTTGATGATATTCATTACATCTATAATGTTGTAATTATTTTTAAGTAGATAATCAATAATTTCCCGTTATAAGTAGGGTGGAGCCATTACCTTAGTTGCCCTGCTATAATTATCTTCATAAGTCTACCACTGTAATTCTTCATCGTTCAGCTTTTTCGCTAGTATTCTGTATGAATCTGGATCAGCGGTCTAGATTTTCCATTTATTATTGTTCTGTACCACAATTTTGTAATCACTGTTTGCGACTGGTTCCACCAGGGTTTTGATTTCTTCATATGTGGTTGTCCCAAAGATATGAATTGGTAGAGGTGTCATTTTCCTGTCATTGGTCTCTGTGAATGCCGCTTTTCGATTAATTTTTTTCTTGGGTTCATTATTTGAGTTCCGATTGTTAGCAACGGTTCCTTCCTTATTGGAATCTGTAATCCCTATTGTCACCTCTGGCGAGGATTCTGCTTTTCGCTCTTTGCTGCGTATACTTTTTTGCTTGACGATCCAATCGGTTTCTCTTTCAAGTTCCTCTTCATCAGTTCGGTATTTATTTTTAGCGTTATCGTCCGATTCATGTTCTGTCAGTTGCTCCTGTTTTATCATCTTAATTTTCAATTGTTCATTTTCTTTAGTTAATATCTGCACCTGTTTACTCATGTGAGATATAACCTGTCCCTTCTCACGTAACCTGTTCAGCAGTTCATGTTTTTCTTCATCATTTATTGAGCTCTCTTCATGTGGGTGAAAATGCGAAAGTTGGCCCTCCCCAGAATCCGTAGGACTGGTCTCCCTAAAGGAGAGCGGATTTTCCAGGAGTCCTGGTTTACCATCTGGGGTAGTTAATCCGTTTGTTTTGTCCATCGCATAATTTCACCTTTTCCATTCTATACTTCCTGCCAGGTTTACATGCTGCCGCCTCACTGGGAAAAACGCAGACCAGATGGTCTGCACTATTATAGGTCAAACGCCCCTAGATTTTCGTGGTACTTTTGGTCCACCCCGGATTACCCGGTACCCGAAACTGTCGAGCATCACTTGGGGAGGCGCCCGATAGGGGACCAGCCAACCCCCACGGGAAATATTTTATGTGAAAAAATAATGGGTGGAGAGTGGATTTGAAATATATTCTTAGTTGAAATAATGATGTTACGTTTTATCCAGTGAATTTAAGAACTATCCGTTACTAAACATTTTTTTTTTCTTTTTTTTTTGTAGGGAGCTGAAATGATGACTTAACCGACCGGTTGCTTTAACCGATGTCGTTATATCCATTGAAAACTGCATTGGGCCTAAATTACAGAGTCTAGGGGCCATGAATTACTGTCATTACAACCAGTGCTTTGTACTACATCGTATCGTTATAAGCAAAATCTGGCTGTGTATACACACGCGCGCGCGCACACACACACACACACACATATATATATATTTTTTTTCGGTTGGCACTATAGACCATGAAGATCTTTGGGCGCGCGATGTGGTATTCATACAGACATGTATTGCTTGCGGGAGAACAGAAAGCCTGGAGGGGTCACCCAACCTCACGTTGCTACGAACCATGATCTCCATGGTGCAGCGGCAGGCTATCCATAGCTCCATAACCGGTCGCTTTGGGGCCAATTCGGCAGTGTCCTTCCCACCGACTCACTCGGGTTCAAGGACAGTGACAAACCGGTCAAGATCCACGGATTATGGCTGTTCGATGTCAGCAGGCGCACGAGGACCTATATTTCTTTCACCAAAGCGGACCGTCCATGGACCAAACTTCCGGGTGGTCTAATCTATTTTACGTCCTGGAAAACCACACCGCGATTCGCAATTTAGGTACACGGGGTAGGGTCATCACTCCTAGGATTTTTAGGTCTTACTGAAAGCTCTGAGGGTCCATTGATTTAGAAATTCAAGTTAATTGGAACTGTTATTTGTATTATATTTAATTTAGCAAAGAGTTACTTTACTATAAACTATCTTTCGGCTACAAGGACTTGAATTATTGTTCTGCAACATTAGCAGCCATTGCGGTGTTAATGTATTTCATTTTGTCCTTTTTTTTTTTACTTTTGTTTGTTTGTAGAAATAACTGTTTAAATTGAACGTTTTAATCTTATTAACTTATACTGACCTTTTGATATTAATATTTATCATCGTATAAATTTTGCACTCATACAGTGAAATTTATAATTCCAGTAAAAATAAAAGAAGTTAATGTGATGTCTGATTAATATGAAAAGAAAATGACTTGTGGATAAACTACCGACACTTTGTAGGACTCCAATTATTGTATTAAAGTACAAAAAACATCTGCCGGCTATACAACGGTATGTTTTTAAAAGATCCAATTGGACGGTTTCAAAAAAGGTTCCTAGAAAATTTACGTTCACTGAGCCGACTTCTGCGCCCTTCTTACTTTCACGTTCAACTGCAAGGTTAATCGGCAAGCTACAAGAGGCTCAGACAGCACACACACATACATAAGCATTATCGCAAGTTATCGACCATTGAATAGCTGAAGGGAGGCAGTATCCTCCCTTGGGGTACACTCACCCCTATCTGAACAAATAAACTTCCGCTCCGTTTACAACTCAATTCATCCCTCTCCCTGTTCTAATTTAAAATTTGATTCCTCCTCCCTATCCGCTTGAAGGGAAGAAGTCCGTGCTAAGTAGCAGCTGACTTAATGGAATCCTTAACGCGACTCCCTCAGGGTGTGATCAGCCTGGAGTCAGTCTAATGAAATACGGCTAGAAACAACCGATACAGAACACTATTAGATAAATACCCACATTCCAGTACAAAAATAAAGACATCCCTAATGTCACATAACAAAGCAGAAAACAGTTGTAGTACAGAGATGGAATCGACCATAATTGAATAAATTTATTCTTAGAACAAAATATGAACCAAGGGAAGCCTAGAAGAGCAATGAGTGTTTCCAGGTTGAACAGGAGCAATGGAAAATATCTGAAATCATAAGATCGGATTCAAAGATTAAGAAATACACAGGAAAGGAGTTGAAGTATAAAGGCGCGTGTAAACTGGAGTTGGCAACATTGTTGCCAGCAAATGTTGATAAAATTTAGAAATAATCAAGATCAACATTTGTTGGGAACATATGCCTCTGGACTGGGGGACTTCTGGACTACTACAACTTTTCCTTCCATCACCGCTACTGCTTCAACACGTAGTCAAAATTTAAAACTTTGCGAATTTTAATTTTTAAAATCAGGGCTAAGAAAGGAAAGGAATACAATTAATAGAACTGCATAGAGAGAAATAGTTTCAGATTTTAAAAACGAAAACAAGAGAAATGATGCGTGGAGTGAGATTTCTACGGAAATGGAAATATACAAAGGACGAATACCAACTTAAATGAAACCTTTAATCGCACAATTCCCAAGCGAAAATAAAAAGTAGGTAAAATGTCAAATTTAGAATCGAAATTTTGTTCCAGCACGAGCATTTCTAATTAATTATTAGTTTGTAAAAATTCTTCGGGATAGGAATCATTCATTAAGTTTTCAAGGACGCTATTTCCTAATTTACTATCGGATTTTCGATAGCGCATGTGAATTTCGATTTACTATTACTATTGAAGTTTTCTTTGATATAGGGATAGTATATTGGGTTTTTGAAGGTTATTACTCGATTATTTGAATGTGATTTATAAACGATCATGCATATTTCGAATTACTATTATAGCTGACTTTTTTTACGGCATAGGTATCGTTTATTAGCTTTTAAAGGACAATATTATCGGATTTTCGACCGCTTAAGTGCATTTCGATTTACTGTTACTTTAGAAGTTTTCTTTGACATAGGCTTCGTTTATTATTTGTCGGAAGGCTCTGATTCTATTTTTTGAATTGAAGTTCAGATTCAATTTTTGATTTACCATTACATTTGACATTTGTTGGGGTAAATCGTCCTTGAAAACCTAATAAACGATACCTACAGCAAAAAAAAATGTCAAGTGCAATAGGAATTCGAAATGGGCATGCTCAATAAAGTCAATTTCAAAAAAAAAAGAATCAAAATCCACGAAAACCTTATGAACAATTCAACAGTAATATTAATAAAAAAATCTGGTGCGGTGCGCGCATCACACAACTTTCCCTTACCGTCCTATAATAATTATGTTTTTAATTTAATTTTAAAGAGTTCACATAAACAATACTTGAAATAAACTCAGCAGCATTCACTTCTTCTACCACTTAAGTACAATAAAAGAGTTTTTTAAGCAATTATAGTACAACAATTCTGTACACTACCTATATATTTTAACTTTGTCAAGTTGCAAATATATTTTAAAAGTTTCTGGTTTAGTTTCCATGGAAACATTTTCTTTCCATTAAATAATGCGAAAGTAGAAATTATTAAGTTAATTTCCACTTTTGTATTCTTAAATTACTTTGTTGTAGAGCGTATTGTTTACAACAGATTTGCGGATTGATGGGAGGATGTTCGGTTGCATCCATCTCCTTTCGGATGCGCTCTGTTATCCATCTATTCTATACTCCTCATAAAATACACTGTATCTTCGCTATTATTGGTCCGATTTTGATGATTCTTTTTTTGTTTTTTGTTTTTTAGATCATTTAATTACCTTTCATGAAAGTCTATATATAATTTACCGTAAAATGCATACTTTTTACGCTATACGCAAATAATGTATTATTTTCATCATAACGTTTTTCCTGCAATTCTTCGGTGATTTACTACATAGATGAAAAGTTAAAGACCTTTATGAAGAATAATTTAGACGAGTTTCATCAAAATCGTTAGAGCCGTTTTCGAGAAAATTGTAAACAATTGTAATATCCATGATATAATTACCATTTCCGTTTAGTCCGATGCGCTGTATCTTCGCTATTATTGGTCCGATTTTGATGATTCTTTATTAATTTTTAGATGATTTAATTACCTTTCATAAAATTCTATAGATAATTTACAGTAAAATGCATACTTTTTAAGCTATGCGCAAATAAAATATTCTTTTCATCATAACTTTTTTCCCTGCAATTCCTCGGTGATTTACTACATAAATGAGAAGTTAAAGACCTTCATGAAGAATAATTTAGGCAAGTTTCATCAAAATCGTTGGAGCTGTTTTCGAGAAAATTGTAAACATGTGTAAAATCGATTATATAAAGTGGCACTTCCGATTAGTCGATTTTGACGAAAATGTTGCTGTAACATCACATGCATGTGACAACATTAAATACGTAATTTCAGTATCGTACAGCTTTCCGTTTTTGAGCTAGACTGATCACCTACACACAGACACACAGACACACGGACACAAAGACACACAGACCATTTTGCGAGACTTGGTCATTTGGACTCAGAGGACCTTAAAAAGTATATTTCCGTCGAAAACTCGAATTCGAAAATTTTCACGATCGCAATACTTCCCCTTACTATATACTTCGTATATTGGTAAGGGGAAGTAATAACAAGAAAAATTCAACAGTAATAGTAAATCGTAATGCGCATACATTATTTCCGATAGTATGTAGTAATGCATAATGATGTATTGTGTATTTATTATATATTTCCGATAGTAAATTCGGAAATAGCGTCCTTAAAAACATAACAAACGATACCTATACCAAAAACTTTTACAAACTAATAATTAATTAGAAATACTAGTGCTCGAACAAAATTTAAATAGTAAATAGCAACTTCGAAAAGCTAATAAAAACAAACTCTTCCAAAAGAAAAAAAAGGAAACATTATATATATATATTGTAGCATCCTAAAATAGGGCCCTTTTCTTTTATTGTATAAAACCTTTTAAAAAGGCCCTTCTGCTGGGCCATTCAAAATTAATGCGTAATATCTCTTAAAAGAAAATGTTAACTTAATTAAATACTGTATTAATGTAATTCAAATAATTATTGTAACACGCGGAACAGCTGTTGGTCAAGCCGGCAAAACCTTCTCGATCAAAGGCTGTGGACTGCGGGAGATGGTTGACAACACGATCTACCGACCGCCGGCCGAACTAGGGCCGCCCGCAAGCTGCTGAACGACCTTCCCCATCGAGAGCTGGCATCTCTCTCTCTTACCTTGTCCTTTCCTAGGCTTGATTAGCTAGCGCCTTCAGCTGCCGAGGTCCATGCTTATCCCTTGGAACTAACCCCGGCAGCCACCCAATTGGGTAAGGGCAGCGTTGCGCTATCAAGGTCTCCTTCTTTCCTCGAGATTGTCGGACTAGCCAACCCCGACACTCGATACCTCTCCTTCCTTCCTCCTTGTGTGGTCGGGCTAGCTCACCCCGGTCCACAGGGTCCCTCGAGATTGTCGGGCTAGCTTACCCCGCACTCGGACCTCCCGTCTATCCTTCCTTTCCTCGAGATTGTCGGCTATCCTTCCCCGGCACTCGATACCTCTCCTTCCTTCCTCCTTGTGTGGTCGGGCTAGCTCACCCCGGTCCACAGGGTCCCTCGAGATTGTCGGGCTAGCTTACCCCGCACTCGGCCCTCCCGTCTATCCTTCCTTGCTTGCCTAGTTAGCGCCTACAGCTGCCGAGGTCCATGCTTATCCCTTGGGACTAACCTCGGCAGCCACCCAACTGGGTAAGGGCAGCGTCGCACTGGCAAGCTACCTCCTTTCTAACCCCCTCTCACCCTTCACCCCACTTATAAATAATTCAGGGCAGAGGAAAGTAGGGGCAGGTAGGTGAATTAATTGACCGAGAGTGATCCCTCTCACAACCCAGGTAAAACCTTACGGTGTGTCGAAGGTAACAGACAGCTAAAGAAGCGACCGACAACCAAAGGGCGCATCGGAGGTGAACCGTCCCTAATACTACATTTGGCATCCCTTGTAAAGGATCGATTAAAATAACCGACCTTTGGAATAGAAATTTAAGAAGTCAACCTAAAATGGAAGAAAAAGAACAAGAAGATATATTCTCTAAGAAAATGGAACTGTGGATGGAAAAGATGTCCTCTACAATGTCTGAAGAATTTCAGCAGATGAAACTATTAATCTCAAGGTTAGAAGGAAGGATGGATAATATGAAACAGGACTTTGGAGCCAGAGTAACCATGTTAACAGAAAAGTGTGAAAACCTAAGAGAAATTGTTATCAACAGAAATGAAGAAATAAAAGATGAAATCAATGAATTGAACAACATCATTGAGACCCATGAGGAAGATTTGAAGATCTTGAATAATAGGATAGATATCCTTGAAAACAATATCACAAGAGGCAAGTCACCCCTTAGAAATTTGGATACAAGGACAAGACCTCCTATTGGACAACAAGCCGAGACGATCTATCGACCAAAAATAAATACCGAAAATGATCGTATCACTGATATGTTCAGAGCACTGAATTCTACCTTGATACAACAAAATAAGGGAATGAATCAGAGACCCTTATTATTCAGGAATAGTCGAAGGGACATTCCTACAGAATTTGTGAACTCCTTAAGATCACAATATCACTTATGGGGCCATACTGTTATATTTCGAGACTTCATCAGACAGCACCTGAAGGACGAAGCCTTAGTATGGTGGCTTATGCATGAGAATGAAATCTACGAAATTGATAATTTTGGTGAAAAATTCTTGAATAAATTCTGGAGGGGAAAATATGACCCTATTTTTTGGGAAGAGTTGAACCACGGCAGTTATTACGACTACGCACATCTAAGCCCGCAGCAGTATTTCTGCAATATGGTATTGAGAGCAAGGGCCTGTGAACATCAGTTAGATGAAGGATTCATCTGCAAATCCATGGCTCAGCATTTTGGGAAGACCATCGAGGAAATAATACTGTACCAAGGAATAAACAGTATCGATGGATTCCTAGAAGTATTAAATCGAGTTGGAAAAGAGAGAATCCTTAAAGTAAATAGTTATCAAAACAGAACGTCGAACCAATATCAAGAAGCATCCCAGAAGAAAACTTATCTACCAGAAGGGATTCTCACAGAAGATAATGACAGAATGAGAACACCAACACAATATTCTGAGTATAAAGAAATACCTCAGAGGAAACCATTTGTACAGGAAGGAATTCTCACAGAAAATAATTACAGAATGAGAACCCCAACACAATATTCTGAGTATAAAGAAATAACTCAGAGGAAACCATCTATACAGGAAGGGATCCTCGCAGAAAATACTGACGGAATGAGAACTTCAACTCAATATTCTGCAGCATCGCAGAGGAAATCATTGGTACAGCAGAAGAACCAGGGAAATAACCCATCTCGAACTTATAATTATGAAAGAGATAATAAGCCCATAGAAAAATATAACTTTAATAGGAATCCCAGTTGGACTCAATCCAATCCACGGGTAAATAAAATTACTAGAATCGAAGACGACTACAATAATAAATATGAAGAAAAATCTCGCTTCGACAGACAAAGGGAACACTTAGAAGAACATCCGATGTATGCCGAAGGTTTCACGTCAACAGAAATGGATGAGCAGCTAGTGCAGAGGGAAGAATATTCAAAAGTGGAACGAGAAGACTTGGAAGACACGGAGGCAAATAAGAGTCTAACAGAAGATGGAGAAAATTATCTTCGGGGAAGAGTGAAGAAAAAATGAGATTAATATTACAGCCGGATAGTCTCAGTTTGGATATGGACAATGGAAATTCTAAAGGCCACCTAAGGAACTAACTCACCACATAATTGTTTACGAGAAATATTTCGTGTACCCAATCAAAGAACCCAACATCAACTGATGTTAATTAAGTCAAATATTAAATTTCGTTATTAAAAAATAATAATTTAAACTTTAGTATTTTTGTCTATTAAGACTATTAACTTAAATATTTTAATTTTTTTTTGACTTCTTGTAAAAAGTCGAATTTTAAAATGAAAATGGATGTATTTTAGAACCTAAGGAAGGTATCTAACATACATTTTTTTTTATATAACTTCTAAAAATGGGATTTCAATGGAAATTGAATCTTTTAAGGAAACTTTAGGAGGTGTCTAACATAAATAATGTTGCACCAACTTGTAGGGATCAAATCTCGATGTAAACTTCGAATATATTTAAGAACCTTCAAGAAAGGTGTCTAGCATAAATAATGTTTTGTAGAGCTTGTAAAAAACAGGATCTAGATGTAAATTTTGAATTTGCATAATAGAAATTTGGTATTTCTTATGTAATGTTTAAATCAACGTAAACTGTTATGTATAAACTTAACTCATACCAATATTGATTTTGTATAATAATAAGAGACTAACTCTTGAAAAAAAATATATATAGTAATTAGCGTGTAAGATTTGCATAAATTTATCTCATTTTAATATTAACAAAATTTACTTTGAAAAAAAAAAAAACGATTTTTTTTTTTGTTATAAGGCTTATTGTATTTTCCTTGATGGGATATTTGTATATAGTTAAATCCATCACATGTGTAACCTAATTTTTGTATAAATTCATCTTATTTTAACATTGTACAATCATAAGAAATTAACTCTTTTGAACATAAGGCACATTGTATTTCCATTGATTGAATATTTGTATCTTGTTAAACCTACCACGTATGTAATTTGATTTTCTTTGTATAAATTTATGGATTTGTTGAAATGCAACCTGTATTGCGTAATATTTATACTATGTAACTTAGTTTTATGTAAGAGAATAGTTCTTGAAAAAAAAAAAATCTTAATTTTTTTTTTTTCTCCTACAGGAAATGGTAAATGTAGCATCCTAAAATAGGGCCCTTTTCTTTTATTGTATAAAACCTTTTAAAAAGGCCCTTCTGCTGGGCCATTCAAAATTAATGCGTAATATCTCTTAAAAGAAAATGTTAACTTAATTAAATACTGTATTAATGTAATTCAAATAATTATTGTAACACGCGGAACAGCTGTTGGTCAAGCCGGCAAAACCTTCTCGATCAAAGGCTGTGGACTGCGGGAGATGGTTGACAACACGATCTACCGACCGCCGGCCGAACTAGGGCCGCCCGCAAGCTGCTGAACGACCTTCCCCATCGAGAGCTGGCATAGAAATGAAGCGAGCCGTGGGCTGCAAGAGTGGGTTGAGGCACCACCTGTCCGCCACCAAATGAACTAACGCACTATACTTTTTTAGTAGGCTTTGTTTATAGACGATTAATTTATATGTAAAGGGGTAATTTATTTTTAAATATGTTTTAAAATGTTCTGTGATAAATATTGTACTTATACAAATAAAATTAAGACCAAGAGGTGTGCTGATGTGGCCAGAAAAAATATATATATGTTAGACTTCTCAAAATAAAGATTACCCAGCAGTCATTGCGTATTGGTATAAATAGAGGTCCGATTTAAAGGCCAAATCAGAACACCTCCGGGTCGAGCTTATGCAAGACCAAGTGTGGCTGACCGCCAGTGTTCTCTATTCCACCCTTACCTACCTACCTCTCTCTCTCTTACCTTGTCCTTTCCTAGGCTTGATTAGCTAGCGCCTTCAGCTGCCGAGGTCCATGCTTATCCCTTGGAACTAACCCCGGCAGCCACCCAATTGGGTAAGGGCAGCGTTGCGCTATCAAGGTCTCCTTCTTTCCTCGAGATTGTCGGGCTAGCCAACCCCGACACTCGATACCTCTCCTTCCTTCCTCCTTGTGTGGTCGGGCTAGCTCACCCCGGTCCACAGGGTCCCTCGAGATTGTCGGGCTAGCTTACCCCGCACTCGGACCTCCCGTCTATCCTTCCTTTCCTCGAGATTGTCGGCTATCCTTCCCCGGCACTCGATACCTCTCCTTCCTTCCTCCTTGTGTGGTCGGGCTAGCTCACCCCGGTCCACAGGGTCCCTCGAGATTGTCGGGCTAGCTTACCCCGCACTCGGACCTCCCGTCTATCCTTCCTTTCCTCGAGATTGTCGGCTATCCTTCCCCGGCACTCGATACCTCTCCTTCCTTCCTCCTCGTGTGGTCGGGCTAGCTCACCCCGGTCCACAGGGTCCCTCGAGATTGTCGGGCTAGCTTACCCCGCACTCGGCCCTCCCGTCTATCCTTCCTTGCTTGCCTAGTTAGCGCCTACAGCTGCCGAGGTCCATGCTTATCCCTTGGGACTAACCTCGGCAGCCACCCAACTGGGTAAGGGCAGCGTCGCACTGGCAAGCTACCTCCTTTCTAACCCCCTCTCACCCTTCACCCCACTTATAAATAATTCAGGGCAGAGGAAAGTAGGGGCAGGTAGGTGAATTAATTGACCGAGAGTGATCCCTCTCACAACCCAGGTAAAACCTTACGGTGTGTCGAAGGTAACAGACAGCTAAAGAAGCGACCGACAACCAAAGGGCGCATCGGAGGTGAACCGTCCCTAATACTACAATATATATATATATATATATATATATATATATATATATATATATATATATATATATATATATATATATATATATATACATACACACAAATATATAACCAACATTTATAAAAAAAACTTATAATTAGTCGAAATTATCACTTAACATCAATTATCTAAAAAAATACGATGTCCAAGAATACGCCGAATTTTTTTCAAGTCATCAAAACTCATTATTACTGAAATAACAATAATTATTTTTCAAAAAAAAATGAAAGGCATATAATACTTATGAATTTATTCAAGTAGGATTGGGTTACAATTGAAATGGCAAAAGATCCACAAGATAAAATAGAAATACAAACAGTAATTACAGGGGCTCCGGGGCCCGAGGGGAACACAGATTAAAACTGATGAAATATTATTTCTCAATGATTAAAATTACAACAAGCCTGCTAGAGATCGGAAATTTATAGACCTTAGGTGGAAGGGCGAGCGGAGTAGCTCAGTGGTAAGGCACTGTGTTGCTATGCTCCCGGTCCCGAGGATCGACCCAGTGAGATCGGGAGACCCTCCTGGGGATCACCCAGCCTCTATAAAATGGGTACCCTTAATTGGGGGAAAAACCTGGCGGTTGAGCGTGATCTCGACCAAATCACCTCCTTGCACAGCCGTTGGCCTAGAAACAGTACGGTTCTTACCAAGTACTGAACCCAAGACCCTTCATGGATTGTAATGGTACAGGTTTTTTTTTTTTTTAGGTGGAAGGGCAAAGATATAAAACTGTCAAACATGACAAAATAGGCAACTTGCCGATGTTTAGGGGGACGCCTGGCAAAATCTCCCCGCGAACGCCTACAACCCACGCTAGTTGGTTCTAGTGGTCACTTTTCCCGACCTGAGTGAACGAAATTATTATTTAGTGTTAGACATAAACTTGAACTTTCTCGAGTTTATATCTATTATACTATGATTCCTGAAGTGTTATTAAAAGTGTCAGAAAGTTACATATATTGTAACGTTCTATAAATAATACTAGCTTTGGCGGGGATAGGAGCCTGGCAACACTGAGTGTGGGTAACAGTCTAGTCAAAAGAACCTTTTTATGCCATGTGATTATGTGAATAATTTCGGTCGTGTTGCTCGGTACATTGTGTATCGCTGTAAAACAATATATTTCTATTTTCTATCAAAGTTACTTGTTATTTATGTAAAAACTTCCCACAAAACCACATTGGTGACCCCGAGGCTGCTATTACGTAAGTCTTTATTTTAATTATATCAATTACAATGAATGGTGACGAAGAAAAATCAAAGGTGGTCTTACAGAGACGCCACCTCAAAAAAATTCCTGGGCCAACAACTACACATTTTGTAGATCGTGTTAGTGTAAAAATACCACCTTATTGGACTGACAAGCCAGAAATCTGGTTTTATCAAGTAGAAGCTCAGTTTTAACTGTCTAATGTAACTGCTGAAAACACTAAATTTAATTACTTAGTATCTCAATTAGATCTTAAAGTAGTAGAAAATGTATGGAATATTGCTTCATCTGAAGACCCTAATAAATATACATTAGCCAAAAATAGATTACTAAAAATATTTAAAGAAAGTGAAGAAAAACAATTGAAAAAATTAGTGAGTGAAATTGAATTAGGTAAACTTAAACCCAGCCAACTTTTGTTAAAAATGAAAGCCCTGGCTGGCACAGACATTAGTGAAAAATTGCTAAAAACATGTTGACAAGATAAATTACCACCACAAATTAGAGGAATGCTTTCAATCTTCGATGGAAATTTGGATAAATTATCTGAGATTGGAGATAGAATCTGGGAAATGTCAAGTACGCCTACCCAAGTTAATGCGATTTCACAGCCATCTGATTCCCCAATGATTAAAGAGCTTCGTGACCAAATAGTAGCTCTAGAAACAGAAATTAAAAAAAAAACATCGTTCAAGGTCAAGGTCTCGTTCTAGATCCAGGTCTCGATTTAACTCAAACGGAAAATATTGCTATGGACATTTCCGTTTTGGAAACAAATGCAAACCAGAAAAATGCAATGAATCTTGTCAATGGAACAAAAAAAGTAATCCGGAAAGCTCCAGCCGGCAGTCACAGTAATGGCCGAGTGTGCTGTCCCAGATGTCTTTCCAGGCCAACAACATAGATTATTCGTCCAGGACCGTTGTTCTGGTATTAAATTTCTTGTGGACAGTGGTGCGGATGTGTCAGTAATTCCCGTTACTAAGCATAATAAGCCAACTGACTTCAAGTTATACGCTGCTAATGGCGCGGAAATACAAACTTTTGGTACTAAAATTCTAAACATTGATTTAGGACTTCGCCGGAAATTAGAATGGCCATTATTTGTTGCAAAGACATCGAAAGGAATTCTAGGAGTTGATTTTCTTCGTAAATTTGATTTAGTAATTAATTTGAAAAATAAACTATGAATAGATAATACCACCAAATTGACTGTGTCCGCGTCGGTTGACACAATTTCTACCGAAGATACAGTCAGTTCGTTAATATCGATCAATTCATTTACAGAATTGATAAAAAAAAATCCAGATCTTACTAAACCAAATTTGATGCCTACACATTCAGCCCATAGCTTTGAGCACTATATCAATACGTCTAGTGGACCTTCAGTTTACTGCAAACCATGTCGACTAGATCCTCATAAATTAAAAGTAGCCAAAAACGAATTCCAATACTTATTAAATCAGGGCATAATTAGGCCATCAAAATCACAGTGGGCAAGTTCTCTTTTACTTACAACTAAGACAAACGGACAATGGCGTGCTTGCAGAGACTACCGAGCTTTAAATGCGCGAACACAGCCAGATCGCTACCCAGTTCCAAGAAGCGAAGATGTCACTGAAATTTTAGAGAATAACATTTTTTTTTTCAAAGATTGATTTGCATTAGGCTTTTTATTTTATTCCAGTAGCAGAACAAGATAAACAAAAAACTGCCATCATAACGTCTCTTGGGCTCAATGAATCAGTATCGTAATGCCTTTTGGCTTAAGAAACGCACCTTATACTTTCCAGCGCTTCATGCATGAAGGATTGTATCTATTGCCATATTGTTTTGTTTATCTTGACGATATATTAATTGCGTCTAGAACCCCTGATGAGCACTTAGAACATTTGAGAGAAGTCTTCGAAAGACTGAATTCTTTCGGACTTCGTATTAATTTAAATAAATCAATATTTGGAGCATTAGAAGTAATTTTTATTGGTAATCTAATAACTGTTGAAGGTATCAGACCTGACCCAGAGCGTGTTAAGACCATAATGGAATTTAAAAAGCCAGTTACAGTACAAGAACTCTGACGATTTTTAGGCGTCATAAACTTTTAACTCGCCATATTCCACACGCAGCAGAAAATCAAGCATTATTGTATAAATATTTACAAAACTACAAGAAAAATGATAAGAGAAAAATAGAGTGGAATGACGAATCTAGCCAACAATTCGAGGAAGCCAAACAGGCGCTGGCTGACGCCACCCTTTTACTTGTCCTAATACCAACTATAAACTTTCTCTACAGGTTGGTGCCTCCAATTTTGCTGCAGGGGCGTTTATACAGCAATTAGAAGAGAATGCATGAAGGCCTATTAGTTTCTTTTCCAAAAAAAATTCAGAAACACAACAGCGATACTCAACTTACGATCGTAAACTCCTTAGTATCTACTTAGTGATAAGGCATTTCAAGCATTCTTTAGAAGTAAGAAACTTTACAGTTTATACGGACCACGCTACGTTAACTTATGCCTTCCAACAAAAGCACGATAAAGCTTCACCTAGATGCCTTAGACAACTCCAGTATATATCACAATTTACGACTGATATACAGCACCTTCTGTATATCAATCAGACTGTCGCTATGTCCAAGTCTTTAACCGACCTGACCGCTAAGGACGGAGTAGATGTAGGAGCCTGGCAGCACTGAGTGTGGGTAACAGTCTCGTCAAAAAAAACCTTTTTATGTCAAGTGATTATGTGAATCATTTCGGTCGTGTTGATCTGTACATTGTGTATCGCTGTGTGGCGGATCCGGAGTAGGGAGAGCAGTCAGCTGAGCCGAGCGGTCTCCTCTGGCTTACGGCATTTATGGTCGAAGCTAATAAAACATTGTTTACCATACCTAATCTACCCTTTTCTTTTTTACCTCTCTCGTCCTTTTCTGAAGGCGGTGCGGTCTTAATCGGCCTAGTCTTCAACCCGCCAGTGAGGCTCTGATAGGCTAAGGCGGGGGTTCCTATCTCGGAAACAATGCGGTCCTAATCGGCCTAGTTTCCAACTTACCGGTGAGGCTTTAATCAGCTGAGGTAAGGTGCTCCCCTCCTAACCGAGACAGTGAGGCTCTGATTAGCCGAGTCGCAAACACGGTCGTGAGGTGCTCATCCACCGAGCCGTGGGAGTGAAGGAGGAACCTTCGGGTTGCTCATCTCCTCCCTGAGCGGATTGCACGAGCACGCATAGTACCTGGGCCCTTCTGGTTCTAGAGGAAACCAATAAACATAGACCCAGAGTACACTGGTGAGCCCGACGTGATAACGCCGTCACCGCCTAGGGAACGCAACCCGCAAGACTCACCTGTATCAGCGGACTTACATATTTAGGAAGCACCATGATGTCCGACCCTCCCCAGCCACAGGACGAAGATATGGATGCCACAATTACAAGGCAACAGTTGGAAGAGGCACTCGCTCGACTGCAACCAGGCACTTTTCCGCCTGCACCGTCACACGCTCCGGATCCTGAGGTCTCAGCGTTTAGAGGTGCTACTAGTCGCCTGCCAGCCTTCTGGAAATCGAACCCAAAACTATGGTTCGCGCAGATCGACTGTGTCTTCAGCTCGTCAAAAATAACCTCGTCCATCATTAAATATGAAGCGGTAGTATCCGTCTTAGACATGGAGATACTCACACAGGTATCGGACATAATCATGAGCCCCGGAAAGACACCCTACGAGACCCTCCGAGATCGCCTGATCAACATTTACGGCGACTCAGAGCGTAGGAGAATCCAACAGCTCTTGGAAGGAGCATAATTGGGCAGCCAAAAACCTAGTCAACTCCTCAGGCAAATGCAGATGCATGCAGGTAACATCGTCAGTGATACCGTCGTCAAGACATTATGGCTACGGAACCTTCCTCGCACGATGCAGGAAATTTTCGCAGCTACAGGACTGGAAGACCTAGATAAAATAGCAGACTGTGCCGACAAGATAGCCGAAATGGAGAGACCTGAAGCCTTTGGGATTAAAAATACAGTGAAAACCTTCGAAAAATCCACGTCCCATCAACCAAACATCTCAGAGCTCATCCAAGCCATGGAGCGTATGGAGGCTTAGCCAGCCTCAGTAGACAGCCTCGATCAAGAAACAGTGATAGAGATAACACTGATCAGCGCCGCCAGCTTAATAGATCGAAGTCTCGCTCAAAGCTCAGCTTCTATCATCAGAAGTATCGCAGCAAGGCACGTAGATGCGAGAAACCATGCCCTTGGACTCCTTTAAAACCCGGCCAGGACTCTTTAAACGACAAAAAGTGATGGATGAGGCGGGATCCATCACACCGCAATCCCACCGCCGACTCTTTCTCACAGATGTTAGCCACCTCTCTAATGTCGCAGTGGAAAACATCCCTCTGGCACGATCAATTACGCCGAACCCATTACGACCCCAAAAACTTCTGGAAATTAGTCAGAAGCCACAACACCAAATCAAAATCGGTGAGAATACAACGAGGCGATGAGCTTCTCACTCCCGCAGATCAGGCTACCATACTTGCTGACTACTACGTCGATAGAGACTCAGCACGTACCACTACCATTTACAACCACAAACTACAACAAAAAAAACTGATACTACACAAACTATTTTTTCCTTCTATAAAGAACTGACTGCAACTCTGAGAAATACGAGGGGAAACAAATCAACAGGAGAGGACAGTATACCCTATGTCCTACTCAAACAACTCCCCAGGAAAGCCCATATGTTTCTCCTCAATATTTTCAACTCATCCTCACGCCTGAGATACTACGCTACTCAGTGGAAACATGCAATAGTTGTTCCACTTCTCAAACCCAAAAAACGAGAAGCGGCACCGGAAGAATACCGGCCCATCAGTCTCCTCAACCACATCTCAAATATATATGAGAAACTTATTCTTATCATTCGAAAACACTGTGACACACGACATCATCCCCCCGGAACAAACCGGGTTCTCTCGCGGTGTTAGCTGCTATCATCACGTAGCAAAACTACAGTATGATACAGCTAAAAACCTCAATAAAAATCTTGCTACAGCAATGATCACATTAGATTGCACACAGGCATTTGATTCTGTGTCCCACTCCAACTTAATTGATCAACTCCGGCTTCATCGATTCCCGGACCAACTGGTCGACATTATTGGCTCATACCTCAGTGGCCGGACATTTTCTGTCCGTGTCAAAACTGAGATCTCCACCCCGCGCCCAGTTACCTGTGGTGTTCCCCAGGGCTCGGTCCTTGCGCCAGTCCTTTTCAACATATACACAGCCCATATAGCAGGGCAAAAGAGAGATGATGTACAAATCGCTGCATATGCTGATGACATTGCTAGATATACAGCAAGCATGAATGCAGATCACGCCATGCGCAAGGCCGAAACAGTAGCCCAAAAAATCACAGACCAACTTAAAAACATTAATATCCACATAAACACACAAAAAACTGATGCAATCACATTTTCATACAAGAAAACACTCAAACAACAGCCAAAACTGAATGGGCAAACCATACAGAATAAAAGAAAACTCACATACCTCGGTATGAAATTGGAATCATACCTATCATTTACAGCTCACACAAAACACAGGATACAGATAGCCAAAGCCACTACACACCAACTAAATCACTTACTCTACGGCTGTCACTCAGACTCAAGATCCTGATTTACAAAGCCATTTTTAGGCCTACACTGCTTCACGGTGCCCCCATCCTGCACTACCTATACCCCTCAGCCCTGAAGTCTCTCCAAACATACCAAAATAGCGTTCTACAAAAAATCACAAAACGAACATCTCTCGAAAGACGGAACATGACACACATTCACAATGAATTACAACTCGACACTGTTCAACAGCACATCACAAGGAGACACATAAAGTTCTTTGACAACATCCCTGCCTCATTTAACCCACTCTTCCGCGCCATCACCCCACCCCCCCTTCCTGCCAGATGGCAGGGCCGAAAGGGACCACTCAACTCGGTCAACACCATACTCTAATCCGCTCTAAAGCACCCCTACTCCCAATATCCTATCCCATCGCTCCGTCCTGCCAACTTCCTAGTCCCGCCCCAGCACCACTCTCTCATATCCATCCTTGTAAATAAAACCATGTAAATATTGTAAATATTATCATTATTAATCTTGTATATAGTTTTTAGTAGTAGGTATTTTATTTAACACACAACAAGAAGAGGACCCTCACCTCTATATAATGAGATAATTCCCTGACTGGGAAATAGCATTCCAATTGTATATAGTCATCAGACCTTCGAATACCAACAGGTAGTACTGTTTAGGAAACAGTGCTGTCCTAATCGGCCTAGTTTCCAACTTATCGGTGAGGCTTTAATCAGCTGAGGTAAGGTGCTCCCCTCCTAACTGAGATCAGCCGAGTCTCAAACACGGTCGTGAGATGCTCATCCACCGAGCCGTGGGAGTTACCTTCGGGTTGCTCATCTCCTCCCTGAGCGGATTGCACGACACGCATAGTACCTGGGCCCTTCTGGTTCTAGAGGAAACCAATAAATATAGACCCAGAGTACAGCTGTATAACAATATATTTCTATTTTCTATCAAAGTTACTTGTTATTTATATAAAACTTCCTAAAAAACCACAGTTCCTTCAAAAGGTCCTTATTTCAAAAATAGTCGGTTTTGACATTGATACAGGCTTCAATCGATCCTGCCTAGTTAATAAATCGACACTGACTATATTAGCGAGCAGATAGACATAAACGCTAAAACAGGATATTTTAATAGTCGACTACTTCTTCCCGTATAAGAAAATTGATAAGAAAATTATTTAGGCAAGCTTGCTAGAATAGGGAGGGAGGGAGTTAGAGTCCCGCTACAAAAGGCCACCGTTTTAACAATCTCCAAGTTCATACCCGTTAAACGAGTTGGCTTCGAAAGCCTATTAGGGATCGCATAAGGAAGGGTGGGTTGGCTAAGAATGGAGGATGAGGAGACAATTTATACACATATTGTAACGTTCTATAAATAATACTAGCTTTGGCGAGGTCCTTCAAATGGTCCTTATTTAAAAAATAGTCGGTTTTGACATTGATACAGGCTTGGATAGATCCTGGCTAGTTATTAAATCGGAACTGCGAGTAGAGAGACATTAGAAAATTATTTGGGTAAGCTTGCTAGAATAAGGAAAAAGTAGAAAAGTAGCAAATACCTGTTTTAATGATAACTCGTTTTCACTCTCATCACTATCTGAATAATTAGCACTATTTTATTCTTCACCTTCGCTGTCCGTTTCGGAATGCTTGATCATACCTGTGACCTACTCTGGCAAAGGTTTGTTATTTTTTCGATGGAACTTCCAGAAACTGTTAACCAGGATGAAATAAGGAGCATGTGGATCATATTTTGAAGCGTTTGTAAGCGACTCAACTTCCACGTGTGAAACTCCCTTTACAATCTTTGTTCCGAGACTCCTGAACTTTCTTGGACATGTGTCCTATTGGTAAGACCGAATGGTTCATGAGTTTACTACCATGTATTAATAATACTTTATGCAGGCTTTGAGGCATATAATACTATATAATACAAAGAAGCATAAAGTTTGCCAGTTTCAATACAGAAGCTCTTAAATTTGACACCGTTATATTCACAAGATATCGCTATTAAAATTACACCAATTTGTTTAATCAAATCGACATTAATATCTGTAATTTCCGATGCCATTTCAGGATTTCCAAAAAATGTTCCCGTCATTGGAGGAACCGTAATTTTATTTCGGCATATTCACCTGAAGGCCCAATTTTCTCCCAAAATGATTTTGAATTTCTTTTTTCCTTGCATACACTTTTTCTCGGTCTTCTTTTCTTATTAGTCATTTTCATAACTCAACCCTATAAGAAATATGCAAAAGGCATTCTAAAGCTTATATCAAAGCATGAAGGCAAGAAATACCATATTCTAAACTTTCTTCCATGATATTTCTTCTTATTCTGGTTATATCGTTCATCATCTTTGTTGATGAGCCGCAGAGGTGAGAGTTTTGCCCCGGTGTGTCCGTTAGCCAGCTACAAATCTTGCCATCTATTGGATTGTCCGGAAAATAATGCAGGATTTCATGTTTTCTTTATATTAACCCTGGATATGACAAACTGTATACGTCTGAGGGATTATTATTTTGTACGGGTGTCTACACTTATTAATCCTCTTCCAAACAAAAATGTTTTTTATCTTCTATAGCATTTCACTAGCTGGAAAAAATTCAGTCTTTACTGAGATGTCAAAGCGTGATTTTCGCAAAATTTCATTTTACGAGTTTAAATTCGATCGGGACGCGGTTTAAACGGCCAGAAACATTAAAGGGCGATGGCAGTGCGAGATAGTACACAGTTCAACGATGTTTTGAACAATTTCGAGAGCGAGACTTCAGCCTTGAAGACGAAGATGGTCGTGGAAGGATTTCTTTCCTTGATGACGATGTTCTGTGGCCTTTAGTCAAAGAAAACCCCAGAAAAACTGTTCGAGAACTGCAGAGAAACTTTCAGTTAGCAAATCGAACATCGCTGATCACCTGAAAGGCACCAACGCAATTGGAAAGTTAAAGAAGCTTGAAACTTGGGTTCCTCATACATTAAACAACCGCCATAAAAATCTTTGTGATGAAGTTTGCGCTCCACTTCTTTGCCGAAACAAGACTCTGCCTCATCCGTCCTACTCTCCAGACCTCTCACCTATGGACTAGCATTTTTCTAAACATCTGGGCCGATTTTTAAAGGTAAAAATTTTATTGATCGAAATACGTTAAAAAATGCATTTTCAGTATTTGTTAATAATAACGATTCAACATTTTATTTAGAGAGAACGGAAAAGTTACCAACAAGTCGGCAGAAATGCCTGAAGAGTAATGGTCGATTATTTTTTAATATATATTGATTAATTTTATATATAAATATCTTGAAGTTACTCTTTTTTATAATTAAAACAGTTATCGTCTTCAATATTATAAAAAAATTAAAAGACTTTATGAGAGAAAACATGATACAGAGAGGTAAATAATATGTTCCACAAAGTGATGGCTTATTATTAATAAGAAATTGTGAATTCAAATAAAAGATATAAACAGAAATTAATATTTTTTTTTAAGTCTCATTAGTCAGTTTTTAAAATTAGTTATGCAAATAAATACGTTGTTTAAACATTTTGTTCACCAAGTTTATTTTTTAAAAAGATTATGAATATAAATAGAGCTCAAAATCGTATTAATAAACTGTATTCATTCAAATTGCACAGAGTGGTGGAAGGAAGAAGTACGCCGTGCTGTCCAATTGAAGAAGAAAGCGTGGAAAGCCTGTCTCCAAGATAAAACGATAAACTAAATCAGTATCACCTGGCTAAAAATCAATGCAAAGGATTGGTCCATCAAGCTAAAAAGTATCATGGGAGAAGTTTAGAAAAAATCTCGATGAAGATCAACGTGAGAGTATTAAGAAATTTTGGCGCAAAGACATTGAGAGGGAAAAGAAGTAAGCCAGTGCGAAATGTCAAAGACTCAAGCGGCAACATGATCACAGAAAAAGTAAAAATTCTTGAACGGTGGAGGCAATTCTATCAAGGACACTTCTCAGTAGGAGAGTCAAATGAACTGGGAGAATATCCTGCTAAAAATAATATTCTAGAATGCCTAGAAGTTATTGAGGAAGACGAAATAGAATATGCCATTCAAAAAATTAAAATAGGTAAAGTGGCAGGAAGGTACGGTATAGCTCCAAAATTACTGAAATATGGAGGACAAGAACTTATTACATTTCTCCACCAACTTCTCCAAAAAATATGGGATACAAAGATAATTCCAAGGGATTGAATGTTCCACATCATTGTCCTTATTCATAAGAAAGGTAGCTTCACCGACTGTGAAAATTACAGACCGATAAGCTTACTTTCGGTGGCTAACAAATTATACACCCCCATCCTGGAAAGGAGACTAAGGTTCACAGTCGAGAACCAAATAGAGAACGAACAAGCGGGATTTCGTTCAGGGAGGCAGACTCAAGACCACATCTTCGTACTAAGAAGCAACGCAGAGAAAGCTTGGAACAGAGACAAGAACACATATATGGCATTTTTGGACCTTAAAGCAGCGTTTGACTCTGTCCCCAGAAAAGAAATAAGGGATGCTTTGACGGCAAAAATGTTCCAGGTGATCTTACCACAGCTATTAAGTCGACTTATAAGGAAGCAAAAGGAGTTGTGAGGATCAATGGAAGGGAGCCTAAGCCTTTTTACTTAGAAAGGAGTGTGAGGCAGGGACACAGTCTCAGTCCCCTCTTATTCGTCATATTTATGGACGAAATCCAAAAATTTGACGGTCATCGGGAAATGGAACATGAGGAATGTTATGGTCCTGAGCCTATTGTATGCCGATAATACTGTACTGATTGCGGATAAGGAAAGCAAGCTGCAGCTAGACCATGTGGAATAGCAAGAAAAGCACCTCCGCAAAGGAGTGTCTATTAATACCTCTAAGAGTAAATCGTAGTTCTATCATGAGAGGATCAAGAGGACGTACAGCTGATCTGTAATAGGGAGATACTTGACGTTGTGCACGAGTTTACCTACTTGTGGACAGTGATTAGCAACACGGGAAAGATTGACCCAGAAGAAGCAAATAGGATATCCAAAGCCAACCAGGTCTACTACCCTATCTGCAACAGCATAGTGGGGCACAAAGAAATTGGTAGGAAAACTAAAATGCACATATACAGGTCTGTGTACCTCCCAAACCTCACTTATGGAAGTGAAAGCTGGGTTATGGAAGCCAGCCGGGTGACAAATGCTGAAATGAAGTTCCTGCGGAGAGAACTGCAGTTGGAAAGACCAGGGACCGTATCAGAAAGGAGCTGGAGCTAACGGAGTTAAAGAACTCGCTTGAAGACCGACATCTAAAGTTGTTTGGGCAAGTTTGTCGAATGGAGGAGGAAAGAGAATCACGGAAGGCAATGGAAGCTCGATTCACCGGGAGGAGGTCGCGAGACCGTTCCCGAATTTCCTATCTGGAGTATATACGGCGGATAGGGGAGGAAAGAGGCAAAATCCTTCAAGAAATGAGGCAGCTTAGCAGGAACCGAGAGGCATGGCTGAACCGAATCGGGACTCCTCAACGTTAGGAATGGCACGAAGAGGAAGACGAAGAAGATTCATTCAAATTAATAATCCTGTTTTGGTACACGCTTTCACTTATTTTTTTATAAGCACTAGTATATATCCTTTTTCTACGGACATCCCTCTAAAATGAACAAATCAGTAGGAACCGTGGTTTTCGGTTATAGAGAAGTTTCACAATACAAGCAAATCATTTCTTATACAAAAAATTTATATTACATTCCACATCAGACCAGATGATGTGTAAAATGTAACTGTAAGCACCAGGATGAATCATAATTTTTTGAGAAAGTGAATAAACATTTTTATTTTACAGGGCGGGATTCCAACCAAATCTTTAAAATCATAGTTCAAATTCCAGTCCCTCTAATATTTCCTTATTCATAGAGTTCAGCAAACTTTCCGGCCATGAAAAAAATTTGTTTCATTAGTTTGTAACTTAGTTCAAATTAGTTTATAGAGTAAATAGTCGCCATTTGAATTTAAAAGTCGAATAAAACTACAGAAATTATGATCCTCAGTTGTCCTCATTCCATTTCTAATTTAAAATTTAATTCTGGAAAAGAAAGCCAGGTGGTAATATTGGTACTGGCAAACACATCTAATCAACGTTTTGCCGTGCTCTAGCCAGTTTATACAACTCCAGTATACCATTAACTTAGACTTCAGCCTTGAAGACGAAGATGGTCGTGGAAGGATTTCTTTCCTTGATGACGATGTTCTGTGGCCTTTAGTCAAAGAAAACCCCAGAAAAACTGTTCGAGAACTGCAGAGAAACTTTCAGTTAGCAAATCGAACATCGCTGACCACCTGAAAGGCACCAACGCAATTGGAAAGTTAAAGAAGCTTGAAACTTGGGTTCCTCATACATTAAACAACCGCCATAAAAATCTTTGTGATGAAGTTTGCGCTCCACTTCTTTGCCGAAACAAGACTCTGCCTCATCTGTCCTACTCTCCAGACCTCTCACCTATGGACTAGCATTTTTCTAAACATCTGGGCCGATTTTTAAAGGTAAAAATTTTATTGATCGAAATACGTTAAAAAATGCATTTTCAGTATTTGTTAATAATAACGATTCAACATTTTATTTAGAGAGAACGGAAAAGTTACCAACAAGTCGGCAGAAATGCCTGAAGAGTAATGGTCGATTATTTTTTAATATATATTGATTAATTTTATATATAAATATCTTGAAGTTACTCTTTTTTATAATTAAAACAGTTATCGTCTTCAATATTATAAAAAAATTAAAAGACTTTATGAGAGAAAACATGATACAGAGAGGTAAATAATATGTTCCACAAAGTGATGGCTTATTATTAATAAGAAATTGTGAATTCAAATAAAAGATATAAACAGAAATTAATATTTTTTTTTAAGTCTCATTAGTCAGTTTTTAAAATTAGTTATGCAAATAAATACGTTGTTTAAACATTTTGTTCACCAAGTTTATTTTTTAAAAAGATTATGAATATAAATAGAGCTCAAAATCGTATTAATAAACTGTATTCATTCAAATTGCACAGAGTGGTGGAAGGAAGAAGTACGCCGTGCTGTCCAATTGAAGAAGAAAGCGTGGAAAGCCTGTCTCCAAGATAAAACGATAAACTAAATCAGTATCACCTGGCTAAAAATCAATGCAAAGGATTGGTCCATCAAACTAAAAAGTATCATGGGAGAAGTTTAGAAAAAATCTCGATGAAGATCAACGTGAGAGTATTAAGAAATTTTGGCGCAAAGACATTGAGAGGGAAAAGAAGTAAGCCAGTGCGAAATGTCAAAGACTCAAGCGGCAACATGATCACAGAAAAAGTAAAAATTCTTGAACGGTGGAGGCAATTCTATCAAGGACACTTCTCAACTTAAAAAAACAGGCTATGTTGAAATTGTTATTAGTATTAAACTGTAATCTGTTTCAAATCATATTTTAATATATGGAATATAAGGACAGAAAAAGAGACACAACTTTATTCTATGACATCATGCCCACACTTAAGGATAACACCATAGTATAGGAGGAAGTTTACATCTACCCAGGAAAAAATATTGAGTAAAACTTCATATAAAAAAAAATGATGTAAAACAAATTGTAAATAAACATTAATTAAAAATAAAGAAAATCTAATAAATAATAATATAATAAAGGATAATTGTAAGTAAAAAAATAAACAACAGAACTAAACAATTAACAGAATAAAACTCAAAACAGAACATATGAAAATGGTAAATAAAATGTATAAATATGCACAAAACACATACATTTTAGCACTCGATACAAACTTTTTCATAAAAGATTTTATATTTTGCGTGACTTTCTTCTTGAATTCGAATTCAAATGATAAAAACTTAAATCGTAAAAGTCGTAGATATTATAACTTGACTAAATTAGGCACCTATAAAACCTCGTTAACAATCAAAAAGATAGGAAAAAAATTCAAATTTAATTTAAAAATTCAGTTATGCGAGATATTCATTATAATTTTTATAAAATGAAAAACATGGAATAACAATGAAATATCCATGATGTGTATCACTGTTTTTTTTATTATAAAAATCAAAAATCACAATTATATCAAAGAAAAAATAAAATGATACGCTATATAACTTGAATTAGTTTATTTATTTATTTTTATATATAAAGGTAATTTTTATTATTAAAAAGTTGGAATCGTTTCCCACGAACTCTTAAAAAATTCTATCTATAAAATGTTGTAAAACTGTTTATGGACATGATCTACTAAAGTATTTCATAAATTCAAAATATTTAATTTGTTTCAATCTAAAAAAAAAAAAAATCTAACAAATACAATGATGACACAATCAAATTAATATATAGCTGTAATAATATAAATAAATAATAATAAAATAACTAGGTCATGCGTCATACTGATTGTCCAAAACAGAAAACAATATTTTAACCCCTAAATATTCTTTTGAAAGAATCGCTTCAATTTTTAATTTTTTAAATATTTTATTTTATTTTATATATAAATGCATATATTTAACAGACGGTGAAAAAATATATATTTAATTATTTTTTTAGAAACCCTATTTTAGACGATATTGTAGTTATTTCATGACTTGATCTTTTCTAACTTATATTCATCGTATCAGTTAACAACGCGAATTATGGTTGACGTGAAAGCTTTCTTAACTATTGTTTGTTTTCGTTTTTTTACCGCAATCTAAAATCATTATTTTCCAATTTTTAAAATCTAATAAAAAAAGAAATAATTCTAAATTTCCGATACACAAACAAAAAAATAAGTACATAAATATTACTTTGAAGAAAAGGACTGTAATCAGAATCATATAAAATGGAATAAAACACAGAAAATTTATAGAATTGCTAAGGAGGGGGGGGGGGTTCCCATACTCAGGACAATTAGTAGGGGGCTGTAATCAGTAGGAAAAAAATACAAAACATAATATTTATTTAGCCTAAATCTATTATTTATTGAGTCCTATTTATTTAGCCCGCCAAATAAAGTTGTCAATAGACTGTAGGCATTATTTACATTCAGTATCAGATGTTCATATATTTATAAATATAACTTAGAAACACACGGTGCAGGCTATACAGTATCGGCAATACTGAAGGGTTGTGAGGGTTTAGAGGATCTAAACAATGGATACGCACCTAAGGGTTTTATTACAGGTATAAATTTTCTACAATCATCGATTAATTAAAAAAAATCCATTTCTTAGAAATAAAAACGTTTTCTCATTGTCATAATATTTTTCAATAAAACTTTCTGGTGCGTGACAGTTAGTAGCTCATAGGCGCAAAGGGTTTCTGAAAAAAATCTTTTATGGCAAGTTTATAGGCAGAAGAATTCCATTTTTTATTATTTTTTTATTTACATACTTTATTTTATTATTTCGGCTTAATACAATTACTGTATTTCCAGAATTTTCTCCGATTAGACTACTCCTCCTCTCACAGTCCTCTCGCAGCCATTCCCTGCTTAACATGTTCAATCCATGTATTCCTTGGCCGTTCCCTCTTCTTTCTATATTTTGGCTTTTACAAAACACCTTTGTTCGGAATTAATGCCTTCAACTTAATGGTCAAACATTAATTCCTTTTGAAATTTAATCTGTATGAAAACTGGAAAGTGGACAGTAAGAAAAAAGGACTGTTTAAAGCAAAGGATATTATGAACTAATATATTTTCTGATTTACATAAGCGGATGGGGAAGCCAAAGTGTAACTATATTAATTATTTTGGGTCAGTGAAATTTTGATTACTGTGCCAATTGATAATAATTTGGAACTGCTGGATGAGTATGTTGAAAGTAAGTGGGTGATGTGTAGTAAGAAGAACAAAAAAAAAAGGTGAAAGATACAGGGACTTACTCAGGTCGAATTACTTCTTGAATTAAAATATTTGGTACTTAGTGCCTCTTCATCACTCTCTCTCTATCTCGTTTCTTCTTTCCGCTATGCTAGGGGGAACAGCTTCTCGGAACTTCTCAGCCGTTGATATTTTAATAACAAAGGTATCAAAAGATTGACGTTTTTGGATGAATCCTTAATCAAGTATTTGTTAAAACAAATTTTTCTGAATTCTCAACTCTTAACACTTTTCAGTTTCAGATTTAATATGGTACTATATGTGTTTTTTTTTTATTGTTGTTTTTTTTCAAATAAGATAAGCAAATGTTTGTCAACAATTTTCAAGGTTTTGATACACAAAGTAGCCTTAAAACATTTTTTATCCAAGACTACTGAACCAAAGACGATATAATTTTACTTATATATTATTTAAATTATCATATATTATTTTACTTATTTTTACATGTATTATTATACTTATTTTCTCCTTTTTCATCTATCTATATCCGTGGCGCTACAGACCGATGTGATCCTTGGCCTCCTCAATAAGCCTTCTCCAGTTGGTTCTATCCTCTGCGATATTTAGAAGGTCTCGGGCATCAGGAATTACAACATCCTCCCATCTCAGCCGTGGTCTACCTCTCCCTCTTGTAAGGTAAAGCCTTCCGTCAAGCATTTTTTTTTTTACTCTGTATATATTGTATGAATGGATACTCATAGCCCTAATACCTATTACCCTCGAGTGTGGCATCTTGTATAATTCAGTCTTGCTCTAGCAGCCACAGAGTTATCTTGTTTAATACCCTTACGTTATTTATTTATTGTTCTAAATAGTATTCTAGTATTATAAAATTTTTAAAATCAAATCATTGAGTGTGTTTTATACTGCTGACAGTTTCTGTGACATTTTCTGTGAAAACCGGAATAGCGTTATTAAATTTCTTAGTGAAGTAAAATATTAAATTAGATAGTCTCAGCGAACCTACATACATTCCGACTCAACTGCATTACAAACCAAGTATTATAGATTTAGCCCTCACCCAAAACGTATATAATCTCTCTCGTCTCGTTTTGTTGCCGTGCCTAAACTCGGACCACAACTCAGTGATTTTTCGAATCGAAAAGAACATTAACACGATTAATACATATTTCAGAAGACAAACTGGAAATTATTTAGGGCCATAATTGATGAACAATCAGAAATAAATCCTTCAATTAAAACGCCTAATGATACTGTGTAAAATATTAAAAGTTTAATAACAATAATTAAAAACGCCATGTCCACAGCAATATCTCAAACCTCCAACAAATATCAATTTGAAGAATTACCGCCCCACCTCAAAATCCTTCTATCAATAATTAAAACAGAATAAGAAAAATATCACTACGAACTAATATCCGAGCTCATAAAACTATCTCCAACAGAATAAACTCTTTCGTAAAAAATCAATTAAGGATATGAAGAATTGAAAAATGGTTACAAACACTAAATCAATTTCGTCCCGGAGACAAATGTTTATGGCGAATAAATGAAGTTTTCACAAATTGTCCCCCGATCAATACCGCCGATTAAACCAGGAGATGGGTATGTTTAATCTGAAACAGAAAAATCTGAATCATTAGCGCGCTATCTCAGTTCCGTGTGTCCTATTTCCTCCGACTTAGGCTCAAACCACCAAAAACGTAAAGTTAATTATTCCGTAAAACGATTTCTTAAAAAAGCAGTAGCACCTACCTTCCCATCCATATCACCAAAACAAACGAATAAAATAATTAAATCAACGCAAACCAAGAAGTCCCCCCCGGATACGATACCCACGCGTCGGTTCAGCGCAGATCCACATTTTAGAAATCAGTTTATTGTCATGTCCAACAATTTTAAATACCCGAATCAACCGTCGCTATAGTATTACATAAATTATATTTATTATAAGCCCTGAAATCAGAATTTATTACAGTTTTTGAAAAATTCTTTTTGAATACATTTTTTTTTGTCAGAATGAATCTTCTGCCTGTTTCTAACAAACTGTCGAGGAATAAAATACATACCACGGATCAATTTTTTTTAATTAAAAAATAATTCTATATGTGTCAGGTAAAGTGTTATTGCGAATGAACGTCAGTTATGGGATCCTTTTTTAATTACGGAATCCTAGGGTTCAATATAAATTAGCTAAGATCTGTTCCGCAAACCAGCTCCAATCAACTGAACTAATATTGCCTGCCCTCCAAAAGCAAAGTACTGCCACCAGACTTTGCTAAATTGTCCATTAGCACGTTCACTGCGACGGACATGAAAGTTCAGTTAAAATGAAGTGACTGTTCCAGTCCTCCCGCACTGAATGTGTTAAATCGAGAACCGCCAGAACGATTTAACAGCCACACTGAATAATCATAAGCTTTATACCAGGAGCCCTCAAAGCCAACTAGTAATACCTAAACTTCGGCATGAAATAAATAGTTTTAAATTATTTTTTGTTTTATTTTGGCTCCCTCCCACCATTTCCTCCAATGATTATTACGCCAACTATTGCATACACAATGTAAATTATAAGATAGCCCAGTCGGAAATGCTATGATCAGAGCATTAGAAAAATTTAAGTCGGCTAAAAAAAGCAAAAAAAAAAAAAAAAAAAAAAACAGTGTGTTCAGTTGGAGTTTCTAGTAATAAAATGGTGAATGGTGCAACTCGGACCGGATTTTACTATTTTTAAATTTTATAAATAAAATAACAAATCATCGCCTAAGCTGTGACAACTTGTTCTTTGGCAGCAAAGAAAAAACGTTTTCTATATACTAATTTATTTATTTTGTCGTTTCAACCATCGCTTTGTAGGATACATATTTTTTTCTGATTTACGAGATGACTCTAAAATGATGTGATTTTTTTTATAATGGTATAAAGACTGCATAATTGTTTTTTTCGGGTCTACGAGGTTCCACAACTAAAAGCGACGAAATATGTTAAATTGTTATGCCTGTTAGAATGTTTAGGCTGCTTTTCACGAGAAAACGGCTGAAGCCCGACGAAACTTTTTTTCCTTATTATATAGACCCGTAAGAAAGTAGTAAGCAATATCAACCTGCCATCCGCCCCCTAAATACAAAATGGTGGAGGATCGAAAACCTAGATATTCGTCCACTTTTCATGAAAAACGGCTCGACCAAATTAGACCAAACTCCATATTTTTGTTATTTAGAGCCGTAAAAAGGTTTTTTACCATCATTAAACTGTTATTCAAAATCTTGAAACGAAATGGCGGACGTGCTGAAATTTGATTTGATGTTTATTTTATTTTATTTATCAAAAACTAAGATGAGTAGGTATCATCATTTTGATACCTACAGTGTGACAATGATATAAATATAAAGTCATTCCCCATAATATTTTATAATGAAACTGAATTATTGAAGAAGTAAAATTGTACAAATGTGGGGACATGGGGAGGGAATTGTGTATTTTAAAGAAAATAAATATCCTCAAGACGAAGAAGTACCTCGAAACGTTGACAACAATATTATAAACATGTTTTTTAAATATAAAGTTAGATATCAATGGGATGTTGTTCTTCACAAAGAAATTAAATTTTAATTAAAAACCTTTTGATTATGGAATTTTAAAGCATAACACACTTACTATAACAATGCTTTAATGCTGCATTGTATACATTATTTATTAGTATTTACAACAAAAAGGTGAATATTCTACTAAATAAAAAATATTGAAAAGCGAATAATAGTCATTTATTAAAGTGGTGTTTCTCGGATAACGATTAGAACCGAATTTTCTATTTCATTAAGTATGTAAACAATCCAATCAAACATCATATATATGTAAAATTATACATGGAAATTTGATGAATATTAATGTGTATATTTTAATACAGTTTATAAAGCTCTCACAGAATCCAAGGTAAGTCAGGCGATGAGAGCAAGCCATTTATGAGGTGGAAACAGTAAAACCATTAGCGCTACAGGAAGATGGCTGAGTTTTGGGGATTATAGGTGAGGATTTACCGACCCTGACGGTTACGGTAAGGACTAGAACACTGAGAAAATGACCGCCATTGTGGAAATCGTGGAAATACATTCGCAGCCTTAGTAGAAGAAAGGAAAATATATTAGCAGGAGCTATGTCAGATGACTCAAGTAGGCCTAGAGGAACTGTATGTATGTAAATCATGAAGTGTATTTAAGAACAATTAAATAAAGGGATTAAAATCACCAATCAGTTGACATCCCCATGATGGTATAGAAGGATCAATCTAATTAGGGATTGAAAAATTATTTGCCACTTCTATAATTTTGTTTTATTGAAATCTAGTTTCGAATGTTATTCATTCATCTTCAGTTAAAAAAATTTGAATTTTTGTTTGTTTTTAGAACTGAAGATGAATGTATAACATTCGAAACTAGTATTCAATAAAACAAATTTATAGAAATGGCAAATAATTTATCAATCCCTGATAAAACCAACTAAGCTTAAAAGTTATATACGGTTATAAAAACACTTAGTATCTGAAACTAAATCTTAATTCTTCAATAAACACTTAACAGCTCAACATTCCAAACTATATCTACATTAAAACGTTCCCAACTGACTGCGTTGGGTGACCAAAAAGGCAAGCATAATATTTCCATGAAAAAAGTACCACTCAGTAGTGTACATCCTCCTAGTCGGTTAGTGCGAACCTATAATATTATTCTGTTGATTTTGTACTTATTGTTATTTTTAAATGCTCATTATAGAATCATCTCAAAAACATTTGACAACACCATTTAATGATTAAAATCAACTAATATGTTTTAACAAGGCCATATATCGGAGCATAGAGCATGCATATAAATTCAACAAATTTTTCTCTCACAAGGTTACTTTGGGAGAGCTGGAAAGAAAAAAGAAAGCTAAAACGATTAAAAATATCTTATAACCCCGCAGAAGTGAAGAATTATTTTTCACTATAAAAGAAAGGTGGGTAATTGATCATTTCAAAATAAATCAATTTCTAAATTTAAATAAAAAATATTTTTTTTTTTCATAAATTTTAAATATAAATAAAACAAACAATTTTATTTTCCATTAAAGAGAAGTAGAAACTATGCAATAGTTAAAATAGTTAAGTACCGAAATATTCAGTTGATGTTTTTTTTAATACCACGTGGTCTCACAGCAACTACTTTGCATTACATCTCTTTCCCATCTTGATGCCCTCATCCCAGCAGATCTCTTAGTTCTTTCCTATATCACCATTATGCTTTCATGGACCAGGCTATACAAAATTTTATAACTGAATAATTACATTTTTTTTTTTTAATTTGGGCAAGTATAGAAGAGGGTTAACCAAACTTCTGGAAGACGATTGAGTAGCTAGACAAATAAATATCGTTCAGTTCTGGATACACATTTACTTTTAGTTAATGCCATTTTCTTTTCAATATTTACAGCTTAAGCATCATTAGCTAAGGAACAACTATTGCTCTATCCTACAAGATTGCTAAACATTGCATTTCATCCGAGTTAACTTAATCCTTAATAGCGTTGGGACCTGGGTCCGAAAGCTCTCGGTTTGGAGCGGCATGCGTCCCAAAGCTCCCGGTTTTGAGCGGCGTGCGTCCCAAAGCTCCCGGTTTGGAGCGGCGTGCGTCCCAAAGCTCCCGGTTTGGAGCGGCGTGCGTCCCAAAGCTCCCGGTTTGGAGGGTTCCGATTCACACTGTTAATATTGCATTTATTTTCTGGCGGTTCACAGTGGGACGAATCATAAATTTATAAGTGCAAACCCTTTGATGGAACAGTCATGAAAAAAAACTACCATTATCAATGGTATAATGATACAAAAACTTACTAAATTGTAGTATGAAACTAAAAAAAAGACCCAAAGGATAGTTAAATAAATAAAAATGAATAAATAAACTTGTTAACAAAAATGTAATATATACAAAAATTAAAACTCATCATGATCCTGAATCATAGAAATCCACAAACAAATATAAAGTATTAGTATAAATATAAAGTGTATAATATATATAAGTATAAAGGAAACTAATTTAGGTTTTTACATCTAATCAAGTTCCATTTCCATTTCGAAATTACGTTTCCGCAGGAGAAAATAATTGATGAGAAATTTACTTATCTAATGGGATTTTATTTTTACTAATCTGCTCTCTATGGTGTCTAGTAGAAGATATGTTACTAATCTGCTGTCTATTGTGTCTAGTAGAAGACATGTTACTAATCTGCTCTCTACGGTGTCTAGTAGAAGACATGTTACTAATCTCCTCTCTATGGTGTCTAGTAGAAGACATGTTTGAAACGCTATTAAAATATCAATTAATACATTTCCTTGTATTAACTAGTCTATATCTTACTTCAAGAGCCTCTTCCGATAAAATACATATTTGTTAAGTCGCTGCCTTAATAACTTCTGCCCCATGAATTAAACTTGTAGTGACACTTCTGCCGAGATTTCAGTCATCTTGATATGTTGTCTATCCGGCTTCTTTTGATTTCATTTTTTATTTATATGTTGGATAACTTGTTGGCGTCTCCAATTTCAGAAGTGTATAAGAGCAGTCGGTGAAACGTCCGTCAACAAAAAGAGCTTAAGCTTCTTCAGCCGTATACACCTTGCTTCAAGATGGTTTTTTTAAACGCATTTTTAATTTCTTTCGCTTAATCATCGTCTGAAATTTGGCGAATAATCTTAGCAGCACTGCTTTTCCGAATTGCATAAAAACTGCTGCTGGAAGCAAAACTCAATTCGTCCAGGGAGGCACTTTATAATACTAATTTTTCGTGTCTTAGACCACACTGCAGAATCGTGAAAGCATTTAGTCGGTCGACCAATACTTATCCTACCAGGCAGACGATTTATCTTGGGTAGAATTATTTTCGTTTCGGTGTCCAACCAACATTGTTCCGATTTTAGCAATATTCTTTATGTTCAGCAATACTTAATCCATTTTTCGCTTAACTTACTTTGAAATTTTTCTATTGAAATATTATTTTTTTTGAGACACCTCAATTATGTCTTTATTGTTGGAAATGTGCTATATTAAAGATCACATAATCGAACACTGCTGAGTTTTTTCCTCAAGTGTTTCCTTGGTTCTTCAAATATTTAACATAGCTCCCTTCTCGGAAAGCAGATAATTTCTGAAAAACATACACTGTTGACGCGGCTGCAAAACATATTATAAAAAATGGAGACTTGGCACCTCAAATTTAATAACTGTGTAAAAATTAAAGCGAATCTAGGCGGATCCCACAACTTGCAATTAAAAAAAAATCTTAAAATTTGCTTTAAAATAAATTCGTTCAATACAGTTTTCTAATAGTTTCCAGTTGTTTATTAACGTGATTATAGTTTTCTCTTACCTTCACCACGTTCGTCGAACGTGATAAAAATAATTTGTAAACCCGTACTCGTGAGCAATCAATTGTTAAATAACTGAAGAATTTGTAAAACGCTATTATGAAGCCTAAGTATTTAAATGGCGCCAATTCATCCTTCTTGTCAATCAGTCCTAGTTTTCGGCTATATATTATTTATTCATTTGTTAACTGATTTTCACTGTTTCTCTCAAAAGAGTCCTGTCATTTATTTTTAAAAACTCCACTGCATCTGAATTCAGTACGTGTTTCATTCGTGCATGCATCCCTTCATTTTCATAGCAATACAACTTTCTTACGGGCTAGGTTAAACAGCATGGACAAGAATTTATCTCTCAGTTATATTAGAATTTTCTTAATTAAGATCTTTCAGATATTTCTCTGCGAATGAGAATTCAGCATTCGAGATAGTTTGTAAATGCCGCTCCATTATAACAATTGATCGGTGTACAATGGGATTAATCCATCCGTTATTATTTATCCGTTTATTATCCGTTATTAGGTTATAAAAAACGTAAACTTGTCATTTCTTCATGGGTATTAATCTAACTTGAATTCTACTACTTGAAATTATTTTTTTTCGTTTTACTGACAAAAACAATAAATTTTTTTTTTTTTTATGATTTCAGAATTTTAGACCCATGCGGAAGATTTTTTACAGCAACAATTATTTATGACTTGGATTTTTTTTCACGTAACGTAGACAATACTGTTTCAAATTTTATTATAATAAATTTATTCTAGTTAGCTAAATTTTATTTTGTAAATCATGGAGATAACAAATTTTATACCACCTTTAAAAATAAGTTATTTTTTTATTGCAATGCTACCTATTTATTAATATTTATAATTATTACATTATACACTAAAATACTGGTACTGAATAATGGATTATCGAGGCGTGAAGAACCGAAGCACGTGCCACTTACGATTCATAAAATAACCCTACACATCACTAACAGGTCTAAAATATAATTATGTTTAATAATATTCAAAGAAATAAAAGCAATATATAGATGCTTACTTATTTTTTAATCCGTCGTACTGTGCGGCGGTGTTCAGAAATGATTTTTCAGAGATATTTTCCAGTTACTGAATTTGTGCACGCATCTCTCTACCTATTTTAAAGAACCAATATTTAAAATATATATATATATATATATATATATATATATATATATATATATATATATATATATATATATATATATAACTGTATGCGTACACATGATATCAAGACGAAATACTTTAATGCTTGCCGGAAGAAGTTAAAAAAACAAAACAACAAAAATAATTAATTTTAATTATACTTAAATAATTAATTATAATTATTTATTAACACATTGTACGTACTTCACAATCGATATGGTAATAACTTTATATAAATTATTCCATTACCAATATCATTTATTGGTTTAATAAATGCTACATGAATAAATGGAATTAAGTCAAGTCAATTAATAAACTCATGTGGATGGACGTCAGGTTTAAACCAAAACTAAAACATTTTCTAGTAAGAAGAAACATGAATGTTACTAGTGGGGGGAGAGGGGAGGTCACGTGAACAAGCAATGAATAACTAACCCAAGCACAATATTCCACCGCTCTGTCCCGACCCCGATAAATGGATTCTCCGAGCCTAAAAACAAAAGGGCAACTTTTTCACACTGTTAACTATGCAGATTAAAAATGGTGATAAAAAATGGATCGGCCGTGAAGGGCAGGCCGGCATGCAAATTCTAGTCAAAGATGGGGAGGGGAGAGAGGAAGCAATTTCGGTTAATTATTTTCTACACGGACGTCTGCTTCATAAATTTATAGCGGATGAAATTTGATCGCTATGTCTTCTCGACTATTCAAAATCGTTCAATCATAAAAAGTGGGTGTGGTCCAATTTTATCCTCCAAACGAAATTTAAAACATAGTTTTCAGGAAACCAAATGCCGATTTTTCGGTTTATTGCACTCTACATTCCATAGAGAATCTTGACAAATAAAATGTTCGTCCAAACTCAACCAAATTCTTTCCAACTCAAATAAATTATCGTTCATTACAGTTGTTATGTCCTATCTTAGACTTATTCTTAACAATTACAGAATGATTGTACAAGATTCAGACGGCAGTAACCTGCTCGACGCTAAATAACTTTATTTTATCAAAGCATATGACTATTCACCATCCGAACAAAAATCACTAACAAATTTCTTTAATTTTGGTAAGGATCAACACAGTTCGTGAAACATGTCGTACGTACATTTAACTCATCTTTCTCCACGTTTGTCTTATGGAAAATTGACTCTCCTTTCTTCAGACGAGTTGAAAAAAATTGTAGGGGACGAATTTAGGACTCGAACTATGAAAACAATGATGGTCCTACCTAAACGGGTAAATTTACGGGTCTCGGACAATTTAAACATGAAGACGATACTCCAGTCTAAAAATAGTAATGATAAAATATAAAATATCTTTCCTCGATGCACCGAAATAGCGTTCTAAAATTGAAAAAAATTATAACTGGCTTCTCCTTGTTCTATAGTTGAAAAATGTTGAGCCGAAACAGAGACCGTGTTTCGGGCAACTTACCGTATTCACCAGACTATTTTTTCCAATGAAAAATATAGAAATACACTATTTAAATCATATTATCAAAAATAAAAATCATAACAAATATAAGGAAATAAAAGGTGAATCAGATCGGAAGTTGTTGGGTGGAGGCACTGCCAAAATTAAATCAGCTAAGAAATCAAAATTAGGATAAAAATGCTATATAAAGTATAAATAAATAAATAAATATATATATATATATATATATATATATATATATATATATACATTGTTTTATTGTAATAATGTATACTCATCTTTACGTTAATTTTGAATTTCATATAAGAAAAATAAATTAAGTTCAAGCAGATTTAATCATAAGGAAAAATGATTTTAAAAATTTCCTCGAAACAATTTGTTTTATTCATGTTCACGATAAATAACAGAGAGAAGATGAACTCAGTAAACAAAATTTCGCCGAAAACTATTATCCGTCCAAAGCAGATTAGTCTAATTTAGAGGAGAGATGAGCTAACAACAGATAGCACTGCCACCAACATCCTATCATGTTATTCTAGTATCATTTAAACAGACACAATAGTCTAGTAAAAGCTGTCGGGTTTTGTATCCGGTATAGATATCTACTTTAGGTATTCCTTGAGAGTTTAGCCTTCAGTGGAAAAACTTTAGTTCCAAATATTTGGAACTTGTTTGGATCCCGACTCTATTTCTAGCCCCGACAATCTTCGTCCAACCCCAAAGCTTGAGTAGGATTGAACAAATTTGTCTCTTTAAATCAAAGTTACTTTTTTTTTTTAAATTTTTTTTTTATTACTTATCTCCATTTTATACTTCTCTCTCTCAATGGTAGAGGGTGGATAAGAAAGAACTGACATATCTTGGAAGGCTGTAATAAACAAATCAATGCCTCTATAAAAAATTGTTATTTGCAAAAACTAGATTGAAAATAGTTTTATTTTAGTGGATTTTAAAAAATTCATCTTTCAAATGCCGGCCGTTATTGATGTTCCAGAAACTTTCCAAGACCCATCCAGTCTTTCCAGTAGAATGGCATTGATTCCTTGCCCTATCCTTTCCTTTTAATCATCCAGAGAACGAGGTCTGCATTTTACAACTTATCCTTGAGAAAAAAATCGCATGGAGTTAATCTGATGACTGTGCCGGCCACCTCAAGTCACCTCCTCTCAAAGATTGATCTCTTGTCAGGAGAAAATTTCCCTAAAAAATTCAAGCGAACGTCGAGATAAGAGAACCTTGGAACCAAACATCCTCTTCCTCGATTTCATCCAACTTAGGATAGCATTCAGGGCGTAGGGCGTCTTCAATATGTGCACGGTCGGAGTCATCTTTACCCCCCCTCTCCAAAAAAGTACAGGCCGATAACACCAAATTCACCAAAAGCCACCCCACAATGCCCTTCCCAGATATGTAAGTTATTCCACCAGAAACGATCCAACGGGTGATGAAAAAGTTTCTGATACGCCTTCGGCAATGGATAATCAATAACGGTAGACTTTTGAAAGATGTAATTTTTAAACCCACTAAATTGCAGTAAAACATAGTTAATCCGGATCAGATTTTTAGATATTTTTGTAATTTAATCGTCACAATAGATAATAAATTTTAACAATGATATGAAAAACATAACTATTTATAAATACGCCAAATATTCGCCAAAGGTTTACTAGTGTATCACGGGATATTGGCGTAGATCAACACACCGGTTATATATTATTTTCATCCTGATAAACGGTAATTCCGCTAATTTAAGGATCTTGTTTTGCTTATAACCCACATTCCCCTGATTATCCAGATTTTTGATTATCCGGATTGCCTTTGGTCCCAGTTAGACGGATAAAAGAGGTTTTACTGTAAAACTATTTTCAATATCAATTTTTCTAGAGACATTGATTTGCTTTTTACAGCCCTTCAAAGTGTTTCCGTTATTTCTATCCCACACAGTACTTGCGATGTTAGAATAATAATCACATATAATCTACTTAGGGGTCCAAATGGAGTAATGCATGCGTACCTCGCGGTGTGGTTTCCTACTCAATTCCGACTCACACCTCTGCGTAGAGGAACCAAACAACTTGAGCAACTCGATGGAAGATTGGGCAACCAATCCCTTTGGGGAGTCGAGTCAAGGACAAACGAGAGAAATGGCGGGAGAAATGGCCCCTCCGAAAAGGGGGTTGGAGCGTTTGGCTAACAACTCATCCTTCGGAAACGAATTATTGTTATGGAAGTTCAACAATGCCTCAGAAATGGATGCAATAGGCACGAACTCAGGAAAAGGACTTATAAAATTGGAACATGGAATATCAAAACTCTTTATAGAGCAGGTGCCTTCAAGGAACTTAGAGATGAGGGGTATATATACATATAGCAATAGAAAAACAACTTTATTCTGGTACTAAGTCCCTTTAGAATAACAAATATGTTTAAAATAATATATATTATATTTGGCCAAAAGGCTTTTAGATAAGAAATAAAAAAAACACATCAAATATATACATAGTTATAACAAATATATAAAATAAATAAAAATATTAAAAATAAAATAATATACAAATATATTTTATACAAAGATGAAACGGATAGGAAAGAAAGAAAAATCAGACGAAGATAAGAAGATAAAGGCTGGTTAGGAACGGTGACTGCTTGGGTACGTTGAGAGAGGAAAGATTGAAACTAACAGATACAACTGTGGAAGAAGGATAATGATTTTAGTTTAGAAAAAAGGATAGAATGGTTTATGGAGTCAAAGGCTTTGGGGAAGTCAAGGAGTACAAGGGCAGTAAATTTTATCATCTATGACTACCTGAAAATCACTAGCAATTTTAATGTGGAATAGCTGAGTTGGAAACCGGATCGATGAGGATCGAGTTGATTGGAATCTTCAAGGAAATTGGAAACTTGCGATTGCACTAATCTTTCTAATGGTTGTGAGAGGTTGGGAAGGATTGAAATTGGGCGGAAATCGTAGGGAGAAGTGTGAGGATTTTTGTTTATAGGATGAACAATGACTTTTTTCCAACAGGGGGGAATACTGAATTTTGAATGGAGAAATTGAAGATGTAAAGGAGAACCGAAAGGATATCAGGAAGACATAGTTTTATTAATTTTATGGGAATGTCATCTGGGCCGGTAGAATTAGTATGTGATTTCATTACGTCTGATAAAAGGTCGGTGGGAGAAATATAGGAAAAATAAAAGTCATTATCGTTAAATGATGTCCTAGGGGGAAAGCAGGATAGGGTTGGTGGAGAGGAGGCAGAGGAAGCGGATATAGAATGTGAATATAGGAAAAATAAAGGTATTAAGATCCCTTTATACCGGCCAGTTTTACTCTTGAGAGTAGTGGATTACGCAGAGGAACAATATATCTCCCCCCAAAATGTACGAAAAAAATAAAATTTGTATTTTACGTAATATTTTCGGTAATTTTTAACAATAATTTTTGATCCAATTTTCAAGCTTCTTAATACATGCTCCCATTAGATGAGCACAGACATTTAGATGATTATTTGTCTTTTTTTGTATTAAATCCCCCCTCGAAAATTTTTAAAACCCTCCCGATCGTCTGCGTACGTCCCTATTTGAGAATATATCTACCTCTCGACAGTAAATAACTCGCTCGTGTAAATGCACCTTAATACTTAACAATAAAAAGTGGAATAAATAAAATCTGAGAGTTCGGAAATTTCCAATTGCGGTTGTCATTCTATTTTTTTTAAAGGGAAAGTTGAGGAAAATTATTATATTTTCGAACCTCTTCTAAAACTTTCCTTCTTAATACGTTTGAACAACCTTAAGTCGATTATTTTTTTTAAAGAAGACTGTTATCCTGATCAAATGTTTACAAATATAACTCATGCCTGCCCAGTTAGAGTTTGAGAAAATATTAATTAAATTATAAACTTTTCCAAATTGGGTAACTTTTCCAAGGAAACTTAATAATTATAAGAAAACCCTGAGATCAGTACCTTTTCAAAGGAGGTGTACATTTTTCCCCTCAATACACTTTATCTTGCAACAAAATTAAAAGTATTTCTTCTTTGAGTTAAAAGAAAAAAAAGCTTGTTAACGAAGGTTACAGGGAAGTTTTCCGTTTGGAATATTTAACTCGTTATTTCCTTTTTTTTTATTTTTTGGTAAGCAAACTTTGGGTTTATTAATTATGTTGAAAAGAGAGATAATGTTCTTATAACCTTCTTATAGAAAAATTTAAAACCTCGTTGTTAAGTAAAAAATAATTCTAAAACAAGACTTGATTCCAAAGAGATTTTTATTTTTAAAAGGCAGGCTTACTTATTAAGAAACTGTAAGTAGGAATATGTATATAAGATGAAGGCATATACATATAAATTAAGGCAAAACCAAAATCCTAGTGTTAAGGAAGAAGCTCGTCCATCCACCGTAGCACTATGCCGGAGGAAACCATAGATTTCAAGCAGTCTCGTGCTTTACCTATCTTAAATAATAAATGATACCCATAGCGAAGATGAGGATAATGGGTGCCAATAGAGCTTATTATTCTCTAGCGAGCCTTCTGAAAAGTAGATTGTTGAGTCAGGCAACCTGAGCAAGTTTAGGCTATACAAGACTCTCATTCGCGAGACATGGACGATCACGAAGGCATCTGCAGAACGAATAGATCGTTTCGGAAGGAAAATCCTTAGACGAATAGCAGGGCCTAAACTCGAGGAAGGAGCTCCCCGCCTAAGAACAAACAAGGAAACCTACTTAATGTACGGCGACCTATCTATCTCCCAGTTCGCTCAAGTTCAACGTATAAAATGGTTGGAGCATGTTCTGAGAATGGGTGAAAGGAGAACTGCAAGAAGGATTTATCATGGAAAGTCGGAAGGAGTTAGGTCTAGAGGAAGACCCAAGTCTTGATGGATGGATATTATCAAAGAAGATTTAAGGAAGAACGGAATATCCAGGTGCGCTACCAACAGGGACGACTGGGCAAAGGGAACTGAGCAGGCCAAGGACCGCTAAATGCGTCTGTCGCGCCCATAATGAATGAATAAATGAATGAATGAATATACACCGTAAGGTATCCCATATATCGTTCCATTAAGCTTCATTTCAAGTTCATTTTAAGTTCCATTAATTAGAAATTTCAAATATTAAACTAAATTTTGAAATTCCCAAAATATTAATACAAGCAGCTCTGTCCTATACTAATAAATGTTGGTATTGTTAAAGGGTAGAACTAAAAAATCTTTCCATTGAGTTAGCAGAAGCAATACTTACCCAAGGGTCAGGATTTTGAAAGAGTTGCCCTTATTTCGTACCACAATTAAATATCCATTTGAATGCAGATACATTTAAATAAAGGCAAATAACTCTCCAAAAAGAGATTTATTTACGTTAAACTGTTAAGAAAAATTAATATTTAATGAATATTTTATTCAAAAATGTGACAATGCATACTAGGGTAGAATCATCAAATTTTGAATTAAGAATAAGAGTGAGAAAAATAACATAATGAAAGGACGGACATTTTGGAATCCGTATATTCACCTAAAAATTCCCTCGGATCCCCGAGACGTGTTGAAAAACATTTAGGGGGACGAATTCAGAACTCGACCTATGAAAACAATGGCAGCTTTCACTAACTTAATAAGTAATCGTACTGGTCTCGGACAACTTCAACGTGAAAAAAAAATACTCTAGCCTACGAATACCAATGATAAAATAAAAAAATTGTTTCCTTGATCAAACAGAATAGCGTGTTAAAGTAGAAAAAAAACTTTAACTTTGGTTTGCTGAGATTTTTTTTTGTGATATTAAAACTATAAAATTATTAATAGCTCAATATGTTACTAATATTTTAATGAAATGCCTAATATAGATCTCAGAGATATATGTAGTATATTTCACCGAATAAATACAACAACGTTTTAAATATATATTTATATATAACTGAAAAATATATACTATTTGCTAATATCTACAAAGTTATATTGAAAACAGCGACAAATTTACAAGTTATTTAGATTGTCTACCTAAACATTTCAACGACTCAGTCGCACTACTATTATAACAAACACTTCGTATTTACGGATTACAAGTAAGCTAATTTATAATTGCTATATATAACATCTCATCGAATGCTTTAGTACTTTAAATAAAATCTAGGGTGGGGTGGGAAAAGGACCTAAGGAAACAAGAACTACTGGTGATACGTACTGCATTAGCCACAAGTTGAGCTCATCTAAAAAAAAAAAAAACACTGGAAACAATAATTTTGTTTTTCTTATTTTGAAATTTGTAGTAGCCAAGAAGACATGAATACCTTATCGGCATTAATTAACCACTCTGCACTTTCCTTCAAAAGGGCTTAGGGACAATAAATCTCTCTCGGGCGAAATGAAGTGGGAGGCTAATCTAGTTTCTATTGATTGGAAAAGTTTGACAAGGATTGGAAGAGCACAATGTCCAAAGTATTGGAGGAAACAAATCTTTCCAAAGTCACAAGGGCCGCAAATGAAAAGCTATTTCCCAGCAAAAGGAACTCCTTCTTGTACTCTCATCGCTTTCCAACTATGGAAAGTATATCAATCTCCAAACTGACAGTTTAAAATAACTGTTTATATTATATATAAATATAAAAATTTATATAATTTTTTAAATTATATTTCAGTTTAAGGGTCATTTTCAAAATAAATGAAATTTTACACAATCAGAGAATCTATTTTACAAAACAGTACAACTTGTCTTGAATCATTAAGAACGCCGTTTCGGTAACGTTGAATTATTACATTCTAGAGGAATTCTCGGAGCTAAAGTGATTTTTCACGCCTAGGCTCAAAGAAAAAAACAAAAAAAAACTGTTTTTATCTTAAAACGTTCTTGAGTCTCTTATGAAAATATTGATACATAAATATGTTATAGGGGTTACGAAAAGAACCTTTCACGGAAAAAATAAATAAACGCATATTTATTTTGTCTGTACTATTTGATTGATGTTAACTGAATTTGTGAATGCTTCTAGGCTTCAGATTTAATTAAAATATCTTAATTTTAACACCCTACTACTTCGTAAGGAGGTTCATTGGGATTTCCCTCTTATAAGTAACACTCATGGTCAGTAACATTCCTGACAAATCGGGATTGCACATTTTATAAATGGCTAAAAATGTGTCTGGGAATGTGATATTACGCTATCTGAATAGCAATATTATGCTCTTGGAAACTAAATTGAACGAACGTTCAAAACGTTACATTTAAAGTAAATTACTATGGTACCACTCATGAAAATGAATTAAAATACTGCCTATGTTATTTTGGTTTTCAAACCTTTCTTTCTCAACAAATAAACTTGGCCATCTGCTGTTAACTGTAAACAAAATGGCTACTCTTTACTAACCAAACAGAACAAACATTTTCATAAATCCCTTTCAAATCCAGATAACACTTCTGAAGTAACACTTGTGACCTATTTTTTAAGACAGTACTAAAACTTGCTAAACTGGCATTGTAACAATAATTTTTATTGTATATCTTGCATTACCCTACTTCACTAGTTCTCGTAATAACGTATTATTTCAGTATTAATACTTAAATAAATTGATTTATTCATACAGAAGTAATTAAAGATGTTATAATGTGGTTACGGAAGGGAAAAAAATTGTCTTCAACACAATGAATATACTGTTTACTGTTTAGCTTGAATGTTAGAATTTAGTTATCTTGTGCTGAATTGCTATAATAACTTTTCCTTTATATGCATAATTTAAAATAATCTCTAAACTGACGTCGAAAAAGTTTAAAATAAATTGAAAGCTAAGTACTGCAATGTTACATAAATTTTAAAAATGAGGCTTAAAATATACTTCCGGACTAATAGTACTGCAAGCTAATACGCTAGTTAATTATATTGATTTAAATATTTTATATATTGAACAATAGAGGGGTATCTCATCATTTTGAGGTAGTATTTCTATGATATAATAATCATTATAACTGAGAATATGACACAAAGACTAAATGATGAGATAAAATACATAAACTTAACGATCTTGGTGTGCAACAATGCTGTGGAACAAAAAGGTGATAATTCATTTTTGTCGGGAAAAAAATTTAGCCAACCTTTCCAAATTTACCCTCTAAAATATGATTTTTCATGAATAATATTTTTGGATTTTGCAATTAGCACTTTTTATTTTAACAGATCGTAATGACATGTTGTAATAAAAGATAATTATTTTTATATAAGTATAAATGGATTTATGACTTAATAATGTTGGGAACCCATGGACTATATACACATGAACAATGAAGAAGAAATTCCATTTTGAAATTTGATTTTTGGAAGAAATTCCATTTTGAATAATACTCGGTCAAATATTTCGTCAATTCATCGTAACTAATTTAAGATCTCAATTTCTCCAAGATCATCTATCTTCAAATATCCATGATTATGAAATATATAGCAGGGAACCTAAGTCCTTCAATTGAAAAGAACAAAAAACAATTTAGGTGAGAGAATACGATTATAATGGAGATGGTCTAATAGACCATATATAATATATTTAGGCACCATCTTCAAAAAAAATAAATAAAAAATAGGTATACATAATGTTTTTCTATCTTCCTTCAGGATTCATGGCTATGTAATTCCTTTGCTTTTAAAAATATTCAAGTGACAAAAATTTACTGATGACTGATGCATGAACTGGTACTTCATGGAGTGATAAATTTCGTATAATATGGACAGCTTTATAGGTAGACGTGCGCGCGCGATCACACACACACATTTTATTTTTCATCAGACTTTTCATAACTGAATGCATCATAAAATGTGTGTTTCGGCTTGATGAACCGTTAATTAATTAAGAATTATTTTAATTATTTTGTTTAAAGGAGGAGATTAAGTTATTAACGCTTTACAGCAGTTAATGTATATAACTGTGCTAGTCTGATCTTGTCATAAAAATGTGTATTAAAAACTTTCATTTATTTGCAAATATTACTACCACAATCAAAGGCACTAAATCATAGTAATAATATGCACATTCATACAATACAATAAAATAAATAAAAACAAGGATATACCAACAAACATGAAATTTCTTTTTAATAAGAAGTTAAATTAAAATATAGGAATAATAATTTTGATTCTAAACGATATGAGAATTAAGATATAAGGTATGTCGTAACGGACATGCTAACCCCTATCTGTTTTTTCCTTAAGGGGGTTTCAGCGTAGAAATTGTAACTCTTTGTAATCAAATACATGAGTGAACGTCATATTATTTTTCTAATTGAAACTGTGCTGAAAATTTGAAAGATACGGAATTGAATATCACAAATTCACCATTTTAAATTTTATCGGTTTGATTTCGAAAAGTCGTTACATAGAAAAATATCGATTATTCAATGCTATTATATTTTTTAAAAGAGTCTTTGATATTTTTTTCTAATTCTTATTTTAATCGTTTCTTTTTAAGTCTTCTAGTGGAACACGTCGATTAAAAATTATCAATAGCTTTCAGAAAATTTACTTCACCATAATGAACATTTACATTTTTCTTTGTACATGCCAGTTCATTCGCTCACCATAAACAATAGTTTTGAATAGCTTAATAAAACAAACTGCCTAAAATGGACCAAAGACCGAAAATATCCCTAAATTAAACAGTATACAAATTTTAAAAATGAAAAAAAAAATCTTTTTTTCTTAAGATTAATCCGTATTTGTGTATAACCTATTAGGTACAAATATATTTAATCTTATTTAAATTCCATCTTGGCATTTTAGACGAAATTAAGGATCTGTACAGAGAGAATTTAGAACCAACTAAATGTTTTGCGGCAATGTTTAACATATGTTTAAAAGTAACTTATATTATAACTATGTAAAACATGCCGCGATCCGATTACCGAATCCCAAAAATTTTCCACATTTTATGAATAAAATTAATAAAGATTATACGGTAGATTTTACGGGTTAATAAGAAAATTGGTTGCCGCCAAAAGCAATTTAGGGCGGGAGACAAGAAGCTGGGTCTATAGCAGCAGAGTGTGCAATTCCATTCGCTTACCTTTACTGCCTACATTTACTTTAGCCCTTACTATAGTAACCCTAATTACTCAATTAGGACCCACCTTCTCCTCCTAAAGTAATTATTAATTGCTTGGATTTTGATATTTGAGTATCTAGATTACATCTTATATCTAGAGATTCGTATATAATTATTAAGTCACTAGAGATAAGACTTACTTCGCTGTTACATCGTGTATAATAATTATTATCCACAATGCAATAAAAACCATGTTCAGTAATTAATAAATAAAATAAAATAGTAATTATTTAAAATATTAATGATTATTAGGATATTATTGAATTCGATAACAAAGCCTCAAGTCTCTCAAATACCAGTAAATAATTAGCTAATTTAGGCATCATCGGCCAGAAAAATATGAGATGATATATATTCATCACATCTCACATCAACAGTCTAATAAAATCAAACCAAGAAGAGATAGTTGATCATCCCAAGCTATTTCAACAAATACTGGAATTATTTTCTTTCCTAATGATGCCTGAATTAGCGAAACATTGACTGCTATTTGAGAGATTATTTTATTTATTTTTATTTTTTAGATTTTGCTCTCTCAATTAATAATAATGTATTTAAAATCGGAATGAACAAATAAAACATTTTAATTAGATGATAACGCAGAATTAACGACTACATTTTTATCACTAAAATATTTAGACAATTTAATTCATGAGACAGTTAAAAAGTAGATACATACCGAATATCTATTTTTTTATTCTTTGGTCAATGCGTCAAAAAAATAATAAAATTACATGTTTCGAATACAATTCAATTATTTTTAACTCATTTTAAAAAAAAATCCAATTATAAAGATAATCCGTTAATAACCCTTAAGCATTCAGTCAATAGCAATGATTATGATTTTTAAGAAGAAATTAAGTTGAAACGTAGAAGGATAAAACTGCATATAATTTGGTAGATATATTTATCAAGTTTTCACTAATAATTATAACAGGAATCATAAATGTAATAACAATATAATAACTTTTTATTGTTTATGTATTCAATAGGATTTGTAGTCAATCCTGTCATACCACAATCATCTCTTGATGGAATCTTATGTTGAAGCTTAATTATTAAATAAGAATATTCATGCCTTTATCAATACTTTTAATTGCATAATTCTTGTATGGTTTGTTCATTGGCACTACCGGCATCTATTAATATCAATTCAAATCACTAGGTTCATTTTAATTCGCAGCCAGCGTTGCATCAAAAGAAATGACCAATGTAGTCTGATGAGTTTGAGATTCCTCTACCACGGAGGTTTGGAAATATTCAAGAAAATTTGTTCTTGAAATTACGCATGTGTGCTTTAAAAATAGACAATAGCTTTAAAGGACAGACATATCCAAGAAAGCAACTCTGCTAGTTTTTGTTAGATTTATTTGGGAGTGCCAGTTTTATGAAGATTTTTATAAATAACATTCAACTTTCTTCAGAACTGGGCCCAATTTCAAAATGAAGAACAAAAGTACAAGTACAAGTGTAAATGTTCGTTTTTAGAGGTTACAGGTTACTTATCGTCACTAGATAATAATAATTTTATTCATTTTTTTTTTAATTTACTGTTTTGTAATATAACTATTTTAAATGTTATCATGTTTCAACATTTCACAGGTAAGCGGTGGACAGTAGTCATTGGACCACTTGTACTTGACTTTATAGGCACCCGCCGTTTAATAATAAAGTACACAAGTACTTTACAAAATACTCGAGTGTTTTGGTGCAGCATTCAGCTCGTTTGATTTTACGATGTCAAGCTACGTTTTTCGTTATCTTGACCTCAGCACATGTTCGCCAATGCTGTAGGAGTCCCTGTGACAGCTGTTTGCTTCCCTGGGGATAACAATTTCATTTAACGCTAAGTTGATTTCTTAATCATGCAATTGGTCTGTTTTAATTAAAGCTAAGGTTTATATTATAACTCGAAGTTTTCAAAAGGCATCGCAAGATCCTAAAACTCCACTAATATCGATCAACTTTAGATTGATAAGTTTTAAAAATTAAGTTCGAGCTTTGAGGCATAGACACCCCACACCCTTTTTTCTCCAATTTTATTTTCTTCCTTTTTCACTCTCAAAATTTAATATTTGTTCTACTGAATCTTAGAGAAGATGGTTAGGTCCCCTTTTGCTCCTCTCCTGCGTGGGCTCATGGGTTATATTATAGATATGATTTATTTGGATCAATAGGAAGGATGTAATTGTTTACGTTAAGACAGCAGGAGCATATATCATTATTTGGTTCCCTGCTTGTTAATTTTAATCTGAGATGCGGATCAGTATCCAAAAGGCTGATTGATTTCTACAAATGCTGAAAAAGCAACTTCACGAATAAGGATATATGAAAATCACACTTACACAACACTAACAAGTAACGAAGTTTCTTTAAATTATTTTTCTATGTTCACAGCCTAATGCTGCGCGTACCCTCACCAAACTCTTCCTGAGCCCCTGGGCGTACGCATACCACACAATGGACAATAGTCCAGACAAATTATGCATCCGACCCTGCTAAAGGTCAAGTAATTCTTTTTAGCATGTTTGACCTAAGTCATTTGTAAAACACCGAATTTTCTACTTCGAAAGACTTTGGCGAACTGCGTAACAGTAAAAGAAACACCGACATTTTGGCACGATTTTCAGTTTCTGATCAAGGAACAAGATCATTAAAGGAATCCTCAAATCGAACAGCTCGTCTCGCCGTTCAATGTAGGATTGGAGATGTCTTCCTCATCATCAGAATCCTCTAGTTGAAGATATTGGATGTTCAGAATTTGACATAATATGCCCGCGCAGAATCGACAGAAGGTTGAGCATTGCAGCCCAGCTTTCCGGCAGCTGCAATATTTTTTCACTTGTAGGAAATCATCCGAAGTAGGATCTGAGGAGCATGATCCAGGGTTATATTGATAAGGGTAAGCCCCTGCATCGAGCTTCCACCCACAATAAGGGTAAGCCCCTGCATCGAGCTTCCACCCACAATAAGGGTAAGTCCCTGCATCGAGCTTCCACCCACAATAAGGGTAAGCCCCTGCATCGAGCTTCCACCCACAATAAGAAGGATTTTTTCAAATCCCAACCATTTTTGAACTTGCTGGTAAGTGCATGGTAGTGTGCTGAATCCTCTGTTGGGGAACTACTCACAAAACTAAAAAATTGACATAATTATGTAAAACTTGAAAATTATCGCTATGTTAAACTGTTTTTTGAGTTACACATTAATGAATAGATAAAACAAAATAAATATTTATTTATGAACATATTAATTGCGTGGTGATAAATTAGAAGAAACCTTAATAATACCAAAAACCCATTATTCAGAAACCCTATCAAAGCACACCATATCATATTTAGTGATTTCTCCAATCTCACAGGCTCTGTGCTTATAAGAAGGCTCAGATTGCCCTAATTAACCGATATTTTGTTCGGATAAAGCAGACAAATTTACATCGTTTAGCCTATTTGTCGCAATTTGTTTGTCGCAAGCGCGTGAATAATGGAGCATATATAGTACCTCTGACACAAGTTCCTGAAGGCAAAAATAAATCAGTCCAAATTTGGAGTCTTTCAATGGTACAAAACTGAAGTATTGGCACCAGGAGTGGTCACTCAAGAGCCCTATTCGAGGAAGACTTTCTGAATTCCATGTAAAAAGGACCGAAATGATAAGTAGATCGATACATGGAATCGAAAGGGTGAGGAAAAACGAGTCCATATAAGAGAAATATAGAGGTTACAAATACCAAGGAGCAATTTAGTCCGCGAGGATTTGGGAGGTCTAAGAGGAGGCTAGCAGTATATATTTGGAGTGATGTCTCAACTTCCCTGTATTATCTATAGTCTATGAAATGTATTGCCATGTCTGAGCCTGGCAAATTGATCATATATATAAATTGCTGAACGAAATATCTTCGCAATTGATATTTCCACCGTCCAATACAGAGCAAGAGGAACATACATTATACTCAATTTTAGTATGACCGACTCCACATTGACAGTTATTCTTAGCAGCTTCAGCCGTTATAATTATTGTTTAATGTATTGCGGATTCGAATTTTTTTTTACTATGTTGTTGCTTTCTCTTGATATAGCTTAGAAATAGACATAGTGGAGTATCCGCAATATTGATAGGATGTGATGATTTAGCGGATAGTTATAAACGAAGTACACAGTCGGACGCATCTAAGGATTCAAATCCAAACTATTATAAAAAAGTTTTATAATATAATGTACAAAAATAAAATTATATATTGATATTATTACGATTTTTTCACAAAACTTTTTTTTCAAGACTAAGAAATAGGAAACGACGCCAACGACATTTTATAAATTCCAGGAAATAAGATATATCGTTGAAATTACTCAGAAATCACACTCCTCCTTGCTCACTCCTTTATAAACCATAGGAAAAAATTAGAACCCCGCTCGTTCAGTCTTAGTCAGTTGTAACTCATTAGCTAGTGAATATGTCGGATGTATTGTGTGCAATTCATAATAAACCTTTTTAAAAACTCTTGTGTGCATTGAAGTCATTTAACTATATATTGCATTTTTAATGCAGTTTATTTTATGATAAATCAACTTTGCCCCAACCTCATATAACATTATATATTTTGTCCTGTTTAAATGCCAAACCGATGATAATAAGCAATTCATCCCCTAACTACTTAGAGTCATCAGCTCATTAGTTGGCGTCATTGAGATATTCTGGATAATATTGCGAGTAGGTATAATGCCTATCAGCTGCTTGAAATGAAAATGGCAAAGAGACACACGTACATAATAATAAAAGGTTTAGCGAACCCGAAGAACCCGGTACCACCAATCGCTGTCTACAAACCTCGGTCCATAGACTAGTGTCCAAACCCAAATCCATTAGATCACCCTTAACACAATCCTCCCACCTACGTTTCGGTCTACCCCTCGGACGTTTACCAGTCGGCTCAACGTTTATTAACTTTTTTGGAATTCGTTCTTTACTGAGCCCAACAACTTTACAAGCCCATTTCAACCGTCGCGATGATATCACTTCGATTATATTAACAGGATACATGCTCCGCAATTCAGCGTAGTGTAACCTCCTAAATTCTCCAGTTGTCTCATCCTTTTTCGGTCCAAATATTTTGCACAATATCTTATTCTCGAAGACCTTAAGGCGTTGTTCGTCCTTCAAGGTTAGCGGCCACGTTTCACACCCGTTCAGAACTGTAGGCAAGATAATAGTTTTGTATATTCTCACTTTTAAGTTTCTGGACAAAATTCGCGACCTAAGTAATGTTGATACCGAAAAATAACAAGCATTTCCCGCCTTTAACAGCGCCTTTATTTCCTCTTGAATTTCGTTTTTTCTAGTAACCATAGACCCCAATTACTTAAATTTTTCAACGTGTTCAGACCTATTCCCTCCTATATCTATATCATCAAAATCGCCACTGTTTCTGTTGCTGACCGTATATTTTGTCTTATCCGTATTTATTTTGAGGCCAACCTTTACCAGTTTTCATCAACGTTGTTGTATTTAGTTTTATAGTTTCCGCGTCCTCACTTAATAATACCAAATCATCCGCAAACCCAAGCACGGATATTTTACCATCCAGATCTAAACCCCTTTCGGTACGCATCATTCACCTTTCTAATGACATACTCCAGTACTAAATTAAATAGGACTTGTAAAAGGGAATCTCCTTGTTTTAAATCCGAGCGAACTTCAAATTCCGAGCGAATATTTTATAACATACCGGGAGGAGTGATATCCCGCGATAGTTATTACAATCCGTCCTTGGTCCCTTTTTGTGAATCGGAATAAGTATAGATTCTTTCCATTCTTCGGGCATTTTTTCATTTTCCCACACATGTAAGGGTGCTAAAAATTGTGACTAATGATTTCCTATAATAACATCCACCACATTTATTTGTCATGTTTTATGATATTCACACAAGAAAAAATTAAAAAAAAAAAAAAGTAGTTTATCAACAGTTCATCTATTCATTTATAACAGTATATGCAAGTCAATTATTTTTGTACTGGCTAAGCTTAAGCTTCCAAACAAAATTGGAAAAGGATGAACTAGCTCTGCAAGGACAAATTAGGTGATAACGGGAAAGATCCCTAATCCTTAGGACTGTGGTCATCCCTACTTATCCTCTCACTAATGAAATCTCCCCTTTGTTTGTTTAAGATAGAACTTAGAAAGTCAAAGTTTTCTTATTGCCGCCTAAGTCCCGCTATTACAGCGGGATTATTAAACTTCTTCGTCCTCAAGTTCACTGCAAAATTCATTCCCGTTCAAACATGTTACCCAACAACCGATAAAATGTTTACAGTCTACTCTCGAAAGATTACAAGTTTTTTTTTGTTGTCTATAATCAACTTATAAATTTAATAGCAAAAGTTGAAGAAGGTATTATAACCTAAGATAAAAGTTGAGAAATACAACTCAAAAGTTGCTGAAGAAATAATACAGTTTCTTCATTAAAGCTAAATTTTCATTTATAATTCTCGTTAACTTTGAGCAGATTTTGCATTACTTAACTTAGACGATCGATAGTTAACGAATGCAGACGCTTTTCTAAAAACATTAAGGAGTAGAGAATTTTTAAATAGATTATCCATATTCAATTAATCTTTTGAGAATCATTTCTTTAACATGTATTTTCCTGCCAGAAGTGTTTTTAGAAATAGCGTTATGTGGGTTAAGTGCGTAATTGTCTCCTTAAATCCATATCCTCTACTTGTAAGAACTGCCCTTTACGGATCATAAAGTCTAAACCCTCATGTATCTCAAATCAGGCACGAAAGCTCGCTAAGGTGAAGGATAGAAAGCCGCAAAAATATCAATTTCAACTTGTTGATTAAGTTAGATCTTTCAACTCTTGTATCGGTCTTTATCTACCACTAGGTTTCTATTTTTAAAATAAAAATTTGCTGTAAGCGGAACCTTGAGAAGCTGTTCTTCAAAATACTTTCTGATTTACATTTCTCCTTGACATTTATTGTTTAGTAAGTTTTCAAGGGTAAATTGAGTTTAATAATAATCATATATTTTCAAGCATAATTTAACCCATATTTTTACATTTCTTCTTTCATATCATCTTTCTTGGTCAACGTTTCTGACTCTTTTGTTCATTTTTAAGACCTTCCTTTTAATCCATTATTGTCAAAACTTTTATATACTTTATAGCTAAAGTAATTTGGGGTAAGTGAAATCCAAACTCTCAACAGGTAAGAGCTGTTGGCTAACACGAAAGTTGGCTAAAGTAAAGTATACCGAGTAGCAAATATACTAGTTCCAAACTCTTAATAAAGCTCTGTCTTTTAATTTATACTGTACAATTGTATCTGTGTATACCTACTAGTAGGCTGGTTTTATACTGTACAATTGTATCTGTGTATACCTACTAGTAGGCTGGTTTTATACTGTACAATTGTATCTGTGTATACCTACTAGTAGGCTGGTTTTATACTGTACAATTGTATCTGTGTATACCTACTAGTAGGCTGGTTTTATACTGTACAATTGTATCTGTGTATACCTACTAGTAGGCTGGTTTTATACTGTACAATTGTATCTGTGTATACCTACTAGTAGGCTTTTTTGTTTTTTGCCATAAGTGGAACAACCTATAAAAGGTGTTCTTCAAAACACTTTCCGATTTGCATTTCTCCCTGACAGTTTTTAAGCGCTTGTCCGCATTCACCCAGCAAAACTTGATAGTAGGGGCAGGTTCAGACCTTTGTTGTGTGACAAGTGTGCGTGATGTACACTTGCCCTTATTATCATGTTTTGTCGAGGCAACTACGGACTAGCGAATTAAAACAAATATTATTTATTTCAATACATTTATCCAATTATAAAATTTAGTGCGCACTAGCCACACGTATCTTGCATATCAGCTAATGATATAAAATTTACCTTGATTCATTAATTGCTTTTTGGACAAGGAGTTTCTGGTATCAAAGGAAAGATGGTGTGTAAATACCAATATAAATTTATTAATAGATAAATAATTGTGAACAAAAGCGATTTGATAAGAATATAATAGCTGCACTCAGTCTCGTGAGAAAAATGCTTGATTAGGCCGCTTCTATTAACACAAATAATACTCAATATTATTATTATTAATATCATAATACAAGATCGATAATTTATAAATATTACAAGGTATATTTTAAAAATAACTATATTCTTTGTAGTGATTCGATTGAATTGGATTTTAATATGAACTCATACTTGACAACCCCAGACTTCGGGTAAGAAATTCAAACCTTGTGGAAGAAACAAAGCAGCTTCGGAACAAAAAGCGTGCGAACTTGATTGTTGAGTTGAAGTAGGCCACGAAGACTAATGATTTGTTAATGGGAACGCTCGAAAAGGAACTTGCCTTGGGGGTGAAGAAAATAGTTTTATCCTAAATAGTTATCATAAATAGTTTAGAAGAAAGCGTTTGCTATCGTCCTGGAGGTGGGTTTTCATTATTTTTTATAAACAGACGGCCTTTTATGATTTGTTACTCGCGACTGCTAGTTTAGTCAAAGTCATCATGAAGAAACCAAAATGTATAAAACGTAACCAATCCAACTCTTATATGATTCAATACTTAAAAAAAAATAGTAACTACCATCAGACATACAAGAACAGAAACTTGAATTACAATGATGAATTAATGATGATAAGTGAATTTCTTATTTATATAACCTAATCAAAATATGTGATAAGATTTTCATACCAATCTTTCTCCTGTGATTGTGATCCTGTGATGATTGTGCAATAAATATTTTTTGATATTGTACACGAAACTACGAACATCAAAATACAACAGTTAAACATAAAAATGTATGTGCTTTACATAAAATTAGATAGACATTAATTGTAGCCTCCTATCTCCAACTTTCCTTATGAGAACTGGATTGTTCTAAAACTGAAGGACTGTACTCAGAAGAGTGGACAGTGGGAGATCTGTTTAATTCATGGCATGCCACCCGCTCCGAGTGGAGAAGAGACCAATTTAGGTTGAGGTGAGTCCGCTACACCGCTTTTCCATTCCATCTCCACACAATCGCCACTAAGTGCCCCTGTTCTCGTACTTATGTGACGAATCTTCGATTCTCTCAACCGCTTCAATTCTACCCCCACCCCCATTTTATCTATATCTCTCTATATATTTACAATATACGTATATATCATATAGTATAATAAGATGGAGTAATGCGCCATAAAAAATTGTATTAAATAAAGAGATCTAATGTAACAATTAAGGCATCTCCGTATAAAAAAAAAAAAAAAATGGAAAGCCATTTTATGAAAATCAATAAAACTAATAATTGTTTAATAGTGGGAACAAATCTTATAAAAGCTTATAAAATTGAGAAAAATTGTATTAACCAATAATTTATTTATCAAAGTTATTGTTAATTTCTTGGATTTAAAGAATTTTAGATGCTAAAGATGTAATTTATAATTTTTAAAACAAACGAATTCGCCAGTGAATATAGATTATATTTTAGTAAATACTTGTTTCTATATTGTAATCATTACAATATATTCTGTCTATATCACCTTAACCATTCTGTCTATATCACCTTAACCATTCTGTCTATATCACCTTAACCATACAAAACACATTTTTCATCAGATGATATCCTAATTTGCCTTATTGATTTCATTGTACTAGTAGGTTCAATAACAATTGCGCTAAAATTGGAATTAGCTTTTTTTTTTCTTTTTAAAACACCATTTTCAAAAAAAATTAAAATAAAACTATAATTGTAATTGCTCAATAGATTATACATACAGGCAATGAGCAAATACACAGGAAATTGCTCAATAGATTATACATACAGGCAATGAGCAAATACACAGGAAATTGCTCAATAGATTATACATACAGGCAATGAGCAAATACACAGGAAATTGCTCAATAGATTATACATACAGGCAATGAGCAAATACACAGGAAATTGCTTAATAGATTATACATACAGGCAATGAGCAAATACACAGGAAATTGCTCAATAGATTATACATACAGGCAATGAGCAAATACACAGGAAATTGCTCAATAGATTATACATACAGGCAATGAGCAAATACACAGGAAATTGCTCAATAGATTATACATACAGGCAATGAGCAAATACACAGGAAATTGCTCAATAGATTATACATACAGGCAATGAGCAAATACACAGGAAATTGCTCAATAGATTATACATACAGGCAATGAGCAAATACACAGGAAATTGCTCAATAGATTATACATACAGGCAATGAGCAAATACACAGGAAATCAATTGCATTAAGTAAAAAGGTGAAGTCTATATCCACGGGATGTTTAGAATATTTTTCCAGTAAAATGGATTAGAAAGCTTCATATGACTGCTTTTCTTTTTTCCAGTCTTAAGCAATTTTATTTTCAGAATAATAGGTATGAATTGATCTATTTGAATAAATATTTATGTGTTAAATTTCTTAATTTTTTTTTAATGCATACAAATGCAGAATTCTTTAAAGTAATGGGTTTCAAACATTATTTGGACATTATTAATAGGAAAAGATATTTCAGTTTAACCGACCATAGAATACAATGTATTTTCTCTTCATGTTAGCTAGATTCCATCTGTCACCCGAGGTGCATTACCAGTAACATTTAATGCCTACCGTTTACACCGGTCAATAGCGAAATGTCATTAACAATGCTATTACCAATGTTTCTAACAAAAATGTTGATAGCATTTTTATGCCTACTTTTGCACCAATTTGGCAATAGTAAAATGTTATTGTACTAGCCAGTGATATAATATCGAGTAGAAAGAATTAACAATTAATTGCTGCGCATAAAATTTATGCAATAATAAAGTAATGAAACAACCATAAATCAAAATGTTATGGACTTGAGTGGTTTCACACTTTTGGTGACACTATTTTAAATACATTTATGTTCAACACTTTCAATTTACAAACATACGTTTACATTTACTCGCATACGTAAATATATATACTTTCTTGCACAATAATTTAATAAATCTCATTATATAAATTACAATTTTTTTTCATAACATTTTTTATCTAAGTTTTCCCGCGATGATCACATTATTCCGGATAAACCGGGCTGTATAATGTAACGCGGTAACTAACCGAAAATCAGCTAACAACTAGTTCAATAAAAAAAACTATATAACTGTAATAATATTTTTATTGAGGTAATCATTTTTTAATTTAATGTTCTTATTGCTTCATTCACAGTTTATTTTTTATTTATTTATTTTTTTTTTAATTTCATATCACATATTAAAAGAGCCAACAAAATTTTATAAAACACATCAAAGAGCTATTATCTAAGTATCACTGTATTGCTATACAACAGTGGTAGTGATAAAATATAGATACATATATATTTCTGATAGAGCAAGAGATTTCTTGTAAACGGTAATTAATTGAGATTTTAACATGAGATCACATTAATAGAAAGAAAAAAATAAAAGTATTTTCGATATACCCTGGACAGCCAGTATTTTAATTTCGAGATGGAATGCTGACTATTGTATTAATAACTTATTTATTTCTAATTTTTCATAATGAAAAGATAATCTAAATTCCTCTGCTAGGTTTTTAATACCACCCCCGTCCCTTAGCGACCTCGTTTATTAAGATACTCGAGTCGCCGGCGAATTAGATTTTTTTTCCTCTCTCAGCTCGAACTTCTAACGGTTTAAACAAACGACTTAATATACATCGGAGGTAATGCCACCCTACTCCTTTAGGATAATGGCCGGTGTAGGGAACGACATGGGGCGGAATTACTTAGAAATCTCATTTAGCCAAGGGGGTTTAACTGGCAACGGAATTAGGTTAAGGAAGGAGATAGTGGGGGAAAGAAACCCACAACCAAAAGTAGGCACACCTATTCATGGCTATCTTATCATACAAGCATACCCTATTCCAAAAAATTTTTTTTTTGTTTTACAGGCCACTTATTCCTTTGATACCTTTGTTAGTTTCAGCATTTCAAGTTTGTTCGTTTTGTTGTTTTTGGCATTTTGCTCTTTATTATCTTTGTTTATTCAACTGGTTATGGTCCCAAACGTGATCCCTTCCGAACAACTACTAAATTATTCATAAAAATGTAGCGACAAGCTTCTATATATACTATAATATATCTGGTAGAATAAAGTGAAACGTATATTTTTCGGGATAACCTAAAAATAAAAAATCTGGTGCAGTGCGCGCCATATAACTTTCAATCAACACCCTACTTGAAATAAATTTTAAAAGTTTCCATTAAATTTCCATGGATAGTCCATTAAGTTTTCATGAAAACATTAATTTCCATTAAATAATATAAAACTAGAAATTATTAAGAACAATCACTTTATTTGTGCGTTTTTCGTCACTTTCCATTACCTCCTAGGACTTCATATGTTAGATATTAAATTTTCTAAAATCATAGCTTTCCAACGGCATATTGTATATCTATATCACCACTCTCATTCACCGAAACTTTGTTTTCAATCTGGAAAAATATTTCTCCTTTAGTTAGTAAGAAAATGCTTTCATGCTTAATATTTAACCATTTTTTTGTTACCATTAACAAGTAAAGACGTTTAATAATTTCAAATAAACAAAATTAAAAGTGCTTTAGAAAATTCGGCATTTAAACTCTATCAGGCTATGTCAAAGAGGTTAAGAATTAGGTGATAATAAAGACCATTTAATTGTACATTGATGTAGCGAGTTAGATCAAAATGGTTAGAGCCTTTTTGAGAAAATTGTAAAGATATGTAAACTCCATGATTAAAGCGGTGCTACCGGTAAGTCGATTTTGGCGTAAAAGTTGCTGTAGCATCCTAAGAATATGCCTATCTTAAATACGTAATTTCAGTTAGGTACAACTTATCGTTTTGAGCAAGACTTGCCACACATACACACACACACACACGTAGACTGCTTGTCCAGATGCGCTGATGGTCACGACAAAGGAGGACTCGTCGTACGCGGACATCCTCCGCACGATGAAAAGCGATCCTCAGCTTCAGAATTAGCCCTATATTTTCGTTGTGAAATCCCTTCGTAAGGCTTACGGTGGTACACAGACAGCAGTGGTGGTACTGACTACTGACCTGGGGAGAAAAGCTATGGAAATGGATAGCATTCGGGTTGGCTGGATAAGTATCCATGTGAGGAAAAATGTCTCCCCCCCCCCCAGAGATGCTTCCGATGATTCGCCTATGGTCAATTGGCAAGGCATCGTAAAGGACCCGACAGAACAAAGCTCTGTTTGCGATGTGGCGAAGAAGGTCATGCAGCAAAAGAGTGTACTGCCGAATTATGTTGCCTTATATGCGTTAAAGGAAGAAATCGCAAGCAGGCAACGAGTAGCTTTAGTTGCCGAGTCTACCAGCGAGCTGTGGAAGCAGCGACTAAGCGCGGGAAATGAGGTTTATACAGCTGAACCTTAATCACTGCGAAGCTGGCTAGAACCTATGCTGGCAAACAATCAGTGAAAAGAGCATTGACATTGCTGTGCTATGCGAGCAGGATACAGATGTTGATGGGCCCTGTCGCTGGATGAAAGACAATACTGGACGAGCTGCTATTTGGGTCAGAAAAGACCACTTCATTCAGGAAGGATGAACGACGTCAACCAACTCGGAAAAAAGGATCTGTATAGGTCAAAGTTGGAGACATAAATATACATTTGAAGTGCTTACGCATCACCGAGAGCATCTCATGAAGAATTTGAAGAACTGCTGGTCAGCATTGAGCAGGAATTGTGAGCTTGCTATCCTCTCATCATAGAAGGGGATTTTAAAGCATGGGCTACTGTATGGAGGAGCATGGAGACCAACAGGAGGGGAGAATGTCTTCTTGACACATTCGCTGCGCTCGATGTTGGTCTCCTTAACACTGGCTCAACCCCGGCGTTCTCAAAAAATGGTAGTGCATCGATAGTCCATCTGACTTATGCAAGCGCAATCCTTGCTTATAGTGACAACGATTGGCATATCAGAGATCACTATAATCATAGTGATAATAAGGCTATCTGCTTTGAAGTTATAGCCCCAGGTCCTGTAAGAAAAAAGGTTAAACCGGAGCCAGCAGGATGGAACTACCGATCCTTCGAGAGAGATTCCTTTGTTACTATGATGGAGGGAAGAGTTGACGTATTAGGATCAGTAGAAAATAGGGTTACTCAACCGATGCAGTTTATTACTGATGTCTGTGATGTGTCGATGACGAGGACTTATAGTAAAAATCGTCAAATGATAGTATACTGGTGGAGAGAGGAGATAGCTGTTCTACGAAGAACATGTCTTCGTACCAGAAGAATAGCCCAGCGAGCGAGAGGTCGTCTGATTTACGATGCTCGGAGAAAGGAGCATTAGGGAGCTAAAAAGAACCTTGTCAAGGCAATAAAGGAGAGTAAGCGCAACAGCTGGAAGAAGTTGTGCGAAGAGGTTGAAGAAAATACATGGGGAAGACCCTACAAAACAGTCATGGTTAAACTGAAAGGCGCAAGGCTGTCACCTCCGAGCTCTCCTGAATTGTTAGAGAAAAAAGTAGCCGAGTTATTTCCAAGACGGTTGAAAATATTCTTTGGCAAGGTTCAGTGTCTCAATCTGGAACATGTGCAAGAAATCACTCAAGAAGATCTGTACCTTGCCTGCAAAAGAATAATGGAACCCAAAGCTCCGGGACCGGATAATATCCCAAATGTTGCCTTGAAAGTGGCTATTAAGTCAAGGCCAGAACTCTTCCTGGATATATACAACTCTTGTCTCCGAAAAGGCAGATCAACAATCGATGCAGTCGATTTTGAGATTACAGCTGCTAGAGAGGCAATCGCAGAAAAGAGGTGGAAAAGGGGTGGCAAGATGTACTGCGCCATTATAACATTGGACGTACGGAATGCTTTTAATTCAGCTCGGTGGGATCTGGCAATCATGGTCCGTGGAAAGCTACTAGAGGAAATCACTTATAATGCGAATAAGGACGTCGCTTACCATTCGCCAGTTCATCGGTTGGCCTCCGGCTAGCTGATCAAAAGACCGAGGCGCTTTTTATCACCAGCAGGAAAGCAAGGGAGACGATCACTCTTACCTTTGGGGATTATGACATCCAATCTAAGCCATCAATTAGATATCTCAGTGAGCAGATCGACGGCAGACTTCAGTTTGATGAACATTTGCACATAGTTAGCAATAAAGCAGCCCGAGTGATTAATGCACTGGCTCGGATTATGCCAAATATCGGGGGGCCTAAAGAAAGTAGGAGAAGGCTTCTGGCTACTGTGGCCAGTTCCACAATTTTTTTATGCAGCGCCAATCTGGAAGGAAGCCATTCTAGTAAATTTATATGCCCGCAAGGCTATCAGTGTGTACCGAAGAAGCGCCCTGCGAGCCGCTCGAGCGTTTCGCACTGTCCTATGACGCAGTGTGTGTTATCGCCAATCTGCCTCCGATAGACTTTCTGGCAGAGGATCGGAATCGGACATTCCGACGAAGACGAGAAAATTTGGATGCTCACTGGGCGATGGTAGCTAAACAAGAGAGAAATTATACTCTTGAAAGATGACAGAGACGCTGGAATGCCTCATCCTCGGGAAGATGGACCCACCGCCCGATTCCTGACATTGCAGCGTTTTTCACGGAAACATGGTCAGCTTGATTATTATCTAACCCAGATGCTTACTGGACATGGGTGCTTGAGAGCCTACTTAGCCCGCTTCAAGCTGGAGGACCAATCATCGTGCCCTAATTGCGCCAGTGCGGATGAAACATTGGAGCATGCGTTCTTCTTTTGCCCATGCTTTGATTAAGAAAAGGAAGAATTAAATAGGAACCTTGGACAGCCTTCAGTTCCGGAAAACTTAATCGCTCGAATGATGGTCAGGCAGAAGAACTGGAGCGCTGTTGCAGACTATGCAGCGCGTATCGGCAGACAGCTCAGAGCACAGGAGCGAGAGAGGAGAGGCCAGTCAATGGCTTAGTAAGAGGTACAATGAAGAAATAGGCGCATAGCCATCCTGCCCCCTCCCCCCTCTCCCCTCGAAGTAATGCTTGACAGCAGTTTCGCTAAAACGATGAATAGGGAGGTGGATTTTTAGTGAGTAGGAATCTCACAATGTTGTAGACGTTAAGTCACGCATCGTCTTATGAAAGATTTTTCCCATACTCTTATATAAAATAAAAAAACAAACAAATTTAATGTTTTAATTGTTTATCTCGAAAAATTAGATACAAAGATAGCAGTTCAAAATGTACACATGCGATAAAAAATCCGAATCAAATAACGGAATCAGAATTCTCGATTTCCTAATAAATGATCAAAGAAAACTTAAAAATTAGAGTAAATCGAAATACGCAAGCGCTATCAAAAATCAGATTTAAAAAAAAAGGAATCAGAACCCTCGATTACCTAATTAATGATCCACAAATCGAAGAAAACTTCAAAAATAATCGCAAATCGAAAGGAGCATGCGCGATAGAAAATCCGATATAAAAAACGAAATCAGAACACTCGAATACCTAGTAAACAATTCATATATCAAAGAAAACTAAAACTTTTTCCAATTTTGGGCCAAATCAGACGAGCCGTTTTCGAAGTATAGATGTTTCAAGGTAAATACGTTTGGTCATGCATAAGCAAAAGTAGTAGATGAAAATTAATAAAATTGATCGTAAACCATTTTCACCCAATTCCTCAACTCAGCTTTGAGCCAAACCGAACGAGACGTTTTCGAAATATAGAGAAGCCGAGGAAAATACGTTTCCGCTCACAAAAGCGAAAGTGGTGGATGGAATTTGATAAAATTGATATGGGACCATCTAGGTACCAACCCACACAATCCCTAAAAATTTTGTCAACATTGGATTAACGATATTTAGAATTATGATCGTCTTATGGATTTGGTTACAGACAGACAGAACAACTTTGTTCCTTGATGTCTAAAACGTAAAACGCGAGTGGAAATTATCTGAGGATTTAAATTTTTTTTCAGTTTCTGCATGAATACAAGGCGACCCTACCTTCGGTAGTAAGGAAACAAAAATACCTACACAAAATTTAAAAACGTGATTATTGCATGCAACAATGTTCTATTAATAACCATAAACAATAAACAACTTTAGAAAAGTGTGAATGAAAGTTTAATAAATTTTCTAAGCATTTTATATTTCCTGAAATAAAAACAAAAACTCACCTCCCGCATTTCAAAATTCTGAGAGAGAAGTTTTAGTCGCTTACCTGAAAAAACAACAACAAAAAAACGAATTAAATAAATAAGGACAATATTTCTTATAAATTTAAAACTAACTATTAAATGTATTCCAAATTCTATTAAATTAATATTGGCTGGTAAATAATATCTGTAGTTTTATGGTACTTGGTAAAAATAAAAAATATCGTAGAGTATATAAAAATGATTCTGGCAACTTTCCTGAAAACAAAATGCTCAGTTTTGCTTTATTTTTGGGTACATGATTTACAATATAATAAAAATAATAAGCTAAGCAAATAGAAGTTTCATTCATTTATGTTCATATTATTTTTTTGTAATATTGAAAAATGGTTTGTGATAACCAGACTTATTCATTCTTCAAATAAACTTTATTCAGTAATGAGTACCGATTGATTGTAAATTAGTTTTTCGTTCTTCAGAATATTTATTACCCATTTCCTACATGATTAAATTATTCGTTGAATGGCATTCTATGACTATTCAGCTTACTTAAGTCCGCCTTAAACGGTCAATATTATTTAACGTGGTATATATATATTGACGGAATTCGTTATTGACTCAATAATACTGACCGTGTGGACATAATACAAGAATTGTTGAGCAATGTTAGTCGGTGCAATATCTTTATCCAGTATTAAATCCCACCTGCCACAATCCTTGATTCACATAGAGTTCTTATTACGCCTCAAACATAATTATTCACAAAGAAGAATCTAACTTTAGAAAACTTATGTATTAAAAAAATAAATTAATTAATTTTAATAGAAAATGGACTGGGATAAATAAGTACAACACTCGATACGTAAAAAATAACTTTAACCGTATTCAGGAATCTATGAATCTTATTCAACAGAAAATTCAATGGTATAGACATATCTATATAAAAGAACTTTACAGAAAATTAAGCATCCATAGTTACCAAGGCATCTTAGGATCTTAAGATATTGTGATCATAGCATATCGGTTGTACAAGTTGTGATCATAGCATACCGTGTGTACAAGTTGTGATCATAGCATAATGTATGCAGAAGACGTTGCGATAGAGATCCAAATCCATAAATAGAAATTTTCTTAAACTCGCAACTGATAACACAGGCCAACGATGAAAAAACTTTTGAGCTGAAAATAACTTATTTCTATAGTTTTTAGGGTGCTGAATCCAAATATGATATTAAAAAAGCTGTATCACCCACAATTTCTTCGCATTTTATAGTTCAATTTATTAAATTAAGCGATTTTTAAAGAATTGAACAGCTTTAATATTTAAAATAAATAACTGAAAAACTAGGTCTATTGGTGTGGATGAAGTTGGTAGCACTGCTGAAACACATTTACTGGCCAAAAAAGGTTGATTCTTTTTTCTGTTAACAGCTGTTGCTTTATTTACTGTCAACCTACCCTCACTTTCACGTTTCCTATACATGTGCTCAGTACAATGTCTAATCGCGGTTGTAAAAACTCTGCTGACAGTTTTTGTTATATTTGTGGTGAGTTTGTGATTAAAAAACACCAAAGAAACATTACAGACTTTGTCAAAAAGGTTTATCTATCATACTTTGGAACTAAACTTAGTGATCAGGATAAATCATGGGCCCCGCATAAGTTATGTTATGTATATGTCGAAGATCTAAGAAAATGGTCAAAAAAGGAGAAAAAACCCTTTAAATTTGCTGTTCCTAAGATATGGAGGGAGCCAAGAAATCATTCCGATTATTGCTACTTTTGCAGTGTCGATATTACTGGTCATAACTCAAAAAACAAGAAGGTAATAAGCTACCCTAACCTTCCGTCCGCCATCCGACCAATAGGGCACGGTGCAGATTTACCGGTCCCTGAACCACTAGATGATTTAAATTCTATTACAACGGAAGTATTTTCTGATGTACAATCGAAGTTATATGAACAAGATGATGAAGAATTCCAATGTTTTACAGAAAATGTAGAGCCTAAACAGTTTACTCAAATCGAGCTTAACGACTTGGTTAGAGATCTTGGCTTAACGAAAGAAAAAGCTGAATTGCTTGGCTCTAGACTAAAAGAAAAGAACTTGTTGGCGGTTGGAACCAGCATTTATGTGTACAGGAAGAGAGAGCAACAATTTTCCAAGTTTTTTTGAACAAGAAGGTGATTTAGTGTACTGCTCAGACATTCCCGGTGTGATGAATGAGTTTGGTATTGAATACAAAAAGGAAGACTGGAGGTTGTTTATTGATTCATCGAAAACTAGTTTAAAGGCTGTTTTATTACACAATCTATTGCTGTTCATTCTGTACATATGAAAGAAAACTATGAAAACCTAGAAACAGTGTTAAATCGAATAGGCTATTCTGCTCATGGTTGGATGATATGTGGTGATTTAAAAATAACATGCATGCTCCTTGGTCAGCAAGATGGTTTTACCAAATTTCCATGTTTCTTGTGTGAAAGACAGTAGGGCTGGGATCAACATTGGTGCAGAAAGAACTGGCCTGTGAGGAAGTATTTAAAACCTGGTGAGAAGAACATTCTAAGCAAAAACCTCGTAGATCGAAAAACCGTGCTTCTACCACCTCTACATATAAAGTTAGGCCTTATGAAACAATTTGTAAAGGCTTTGCCTAAAGATGGACTATTTTTCAAGTATCTCTGCCAAAAGTTTCCACGCCTTTCAGAAGCTAAACTAAAAGAAGGCGTCTTTGTCGGACCTGGCATTAGAAAAATGATGTTTGATGTTAACTTTGAATCCACAATAACCTTAAATGAGAAAGAATCATGGGTATCATTCAAGCAAGTCGTTACAAAGTTAATGGGAAATGAAAAAGACCCAGAGTATGTTTCTATTGTAGCTAACATGTTACAGAAGTTTAAAAAGTTAGGATGTTTGATGAGTCTGAAAGTTCACTTTTTGAACAGCCACCTTGATTACTTCCCGGACATTTTGGGAGATGTTAGTGAGGAGCAAGGTGAGCGTTTTCACCAGGACGTTAAAGTGATGGAAAAACGCTACCAGAGCCGCTGGAACACCTACATGATGGGGCACTAATGTTGGTCACTTCACCGAGAAGTTCAACAAGCGACTCATCGTAGAAAAAGCTACACAAGAAGCTTCAAAGAAAAAAGAGAAAGAAAGTATGGACCAATTCCAGTTGACAAGTGAAATCTGTATTAGCACATTATATCACCGTTTTAAGTAGCCACTGTAAATACAAACCATGCTTATGATGTAACATAGTGTTTCATTAATTCCCCCGTATACCGTATAGGGGTTTATACTATATAATACAAAAAACACTGCTGGAAAACTATGGGTGATACAAAAAAAATTAAGGCCAGATTTAGATTCAGCACATAAAAATCTATAAAGATCAACTATTAAAGTTAAAAAAGTTTTCAAAAATTTTTTTTTGTTGGCCTGTGTAATTAACCAAGACGCTTAAAAAAACCAAGGTGATTTTCTCCATCGAATAATGATCATTGGAGTGAGTATTAGGATTGCGATGGTATTCCAAAAGTTATTTACAAGTCATTATTTTTCTTAAGCACACTATTGTATTTTAAATATTGTAGTGAATCTAAATAAAAAAAAATAAAAAAATGAACAGCATGAGTTAGTCCAATAGAATATTGCATTCATTACCCAGGACGTTGCAGTCCAGTCATCCAAGGTTCAAAAAGGTTGTCATTGGACAAAAATTATAGAAGTTTTTTTCTCAAAGATTCTGTATGTTTTTGAAGTGCTGAATCCGAATTTCAGGTTTTCCACATCGTCAGCTGCCAGCATCACAACGGAAAAAAAAAATGTTGAAAATTTTGACAGGTTTTCGCTTATAACTAGAAAACTAAACATCTTTAGAAGATAAACATTGTAAAAAATTGAAGTAGATAAAATTGTCTACAAACTGCGAATGCCACATTTAATTTTCGGCCAACCTGTGACGCCATTAGAGCGCGCTAAAAGAATGTTACTTTTTGGCTCTTTATGAAAACGGTCCCGTGGTGCCCTAGTATCAAGGTTATATTCCTCAAACTAATTATCTTATAAATTCCTGGTATGCCTAGGTCACATTAATAGAATTAACGTAGTCAATGAGATATCTTCGGCAGATCTAGCGCCTTTTTTTTAACGCGCTCTAGTGATCACAAAGATTGACCAAAAATTAAATGTAATATACGTAGCATGTAGGCAAGTTTGTCTACTTTAATTTAGTATAATGTTCATCTTCGAATAATTCTTATTTTTCTAGTTATAAGCAAAAAACTATTAAAAAATCCAACATTATGAGTTCTTTTCTCTATGGTTTTTATTATCGACTGGCGAGGTGGAAAACCTGAAATTCGGATTCAGCACCCTCAAAAATATAGAATCGTTGAGAAAAAACTTCTTTAATTTTTTCTTCGGAAAACTCTTTGTTGACTGGACTATTGCTAACCTATAAACGAGTAGTAATCGCCCTCCAACGATATTACCTTTGTTCAAAAGTTAAATCGATTTAAGAGGGAAAGAAACGCAAATTCCCTGTTATAAATGAAATTAGAATAAGGGAATGGGATAACATTTGCAAGTCAGAGCCAACGGGTCGGAAGAGTTTTTGAAGTGGGAGCACAAAGGTCGGTTATAATGAAGGGACCAGTTGTGGTCAACTCTGTTCCATATTATAACCCCCACTCCACAAACCTCCCCTCCCGTCCACCTAACACACTCTCCACTAGCGCTAATTGGTGGTGTGCTCTGCTCAGTTCCGCATTTCGGTTGCTTGTACGTCCTCTGTAGGGTCATTAAAGATAATTATCGGAAATTTTTTTTTTTTATTATTAAACATATTTAACCATTTGTGGTTATAAATACTGAGAAAACAAATTATGTGCGTTTTAGTATATATATTTGAAAAAAATTATATATATACTAATTAAACCCTATTTTCAAGGCTCAATTCACTCTCTCAATTGTATTTAATCCTCAACTGCCCAAACCGTCTTGAAATCGAATCTTCCTCATCAACTTCAATACTTTTCCAAACGTCGTTCACAATTTTTTTTTTAAATTTAATGTTTTGTTTTTAATGATGTGAAATGGCACGGAAGAGAGCATCGAACAACTATAACTATTATTTATAATAAATGTTACAGCAGATAAGGGTTCGGATGTAAACCTCTTATTCACACCGTGGTTCCATAGGCCGAAAAAGGAGAGAGAAAATAAGAATGGTTGAAACGAAAATAAATGAATGAAATGTAGAATTAAACGGAAAAAAATAATATTGGTTTATTGAAAATATTAAATTAAAATACTTCCTTAAAAACAAAAAAATCATTGATAATATGGAGAATTACAAAAAAAAAAAAAAAGGAGAAAAAGGATGATCTTATTTTGAATTTTTGCTCTTTTAAATTAATTATAACTTTTATACTGGCATAACTATTAACTACTTACAAATTTAAATTTCTAGCTGGCTACAATCAATAAAGTTCAAAGGCTTACGGGTCTGAGCTCCTAGATCTATTTACGGAAAATTAATAGAAGGAAAGAGTGAGTGAGGAAGCCGTTCCGCTCCAGCTACGCCCTCAAACCAAAGAGTACAGAATAACACAAAGAGGCCTTCAGAGGAATGGATGTCGGCTCACTATTCCTACTCTCATAACCTACAGGTAGCTAACCCTAACATTAAATACGATTTGTGTTGTGTTTTTTTCCCGCTTATCTCCAATTTTTATTGTCTGTTTGTTTTTTCCCATGATTTTATCATCATTTTATTTTTAAAACATATATCTGTGTCGCATATGACTGTGGCAACGGCAGCAGGAAAAGATGAAATAAAAGATGCAACTGAGACAAAAATAAGTTACAAAGAGCTATTGTTTTCAACTTTATTGCTGGGCATAGTTGAATATATTGACAGTATTGAGGATTATTGCTGGGCATAGTTGAATATATTGACAGTATTGAGGATTATTGCTGGGCATAGTTGAATATATTGACAGTATTGAGGATTATTTTTTTATTTTAACTTCTATAGTGTTTTATTATAAAGCTGATATCCCATTGTCAGGATATATTGTACGAAGACTCCAAACAACAAGTAATTGCGAAGAGTTTTTAAGGCAATTTCCAATGACGCACAAAATATATAGTAAAAATTTATTTAAAATAAAATATAGAGGAGGTATAGTCCAACCTGTATTTGAAATTATTAAAATCTATAGAATATGCGGCCAAATATTCACAGCGTCATCGAAATGAGATCTTAGAAGTCATCGAAATGAGATGTTAGAAATATCGGGCCGTTTTTGTAACAATTTAGAGCGCGCTTACGGAATATGAGGTATATAAGGGGTAAAAAAATCATAAGCAGTGGTCAATTGAAAGCGTGGGTAAAATTTACCTTTTTATGAAAATAAAAAAGCATGTCATTTAAACGAATTCATTCAAAAACAACAATTGCGACAGAAATCACACAAATTCATTCATTTCAAAGGACAATAAATTTTTGTAACCAGTAGGTGTCATTAGTTTATTTGATTTAGTACCTAAGTCTCAATCAAAATTTTATTAACGTAATAACAATAGGTAATAAATAACAAATTAATAACAATAATAAAAATCACATTAAAACAATTACAAATAATAATAACAATGTAAATACATTTGAAAGGAATAGAGCAGTAATCACTTGTAGTAGCCATTAATACTGTTTAGATTTAAATAAAAATTAAATTAGACAAAATCTACTTTACCTGCTTGAAAGCCGACTGAATTGTTACCTACATGCTTTTATGCTATAAAATAAAGAATTTAGAGATATTTTAAACAAATAAATCTATTTGATCCTACAGACCAGAGGTTCCCAACCTTTTTATACCTGGGGGCACATTTACAGGTTATACTTTTTTTGTGTTTTTATTCAGTGTAAATTGGGTCAATAATGATCAGATTTAAGAGAATATTTCATATTGAAAGTAGCTGTTGGAAGTGACGCTGAAGGTCATATTTCTTTGCTATTGTAATCCTACTACCGCAAAACAACAAATCCTTTATCCTTGAAATCGAAAAAGCAGTGAAAATCCTCCCAGTCGTTTTCAAAATTATACGTTGGTTTTCTTATATCAGATTCCTACATTTTGATATTAGAATTAAAAAACGAACTAAAAACAATATGGACATATATAAGAAGTATCGATTGAAATTATTATTATTATAGGAACGCCAGCAGCTGAGGAAAAAACGATTAACTTTGACATTGCATATTCCTTCAATAAGGAAGGGACAGATGATGGAGGTGGGAAGCATTGACGGAGTTAGCAAAGCAGTCCCGCTGCCAAACTTCAATAAAGGCCCCAAATGCAGAAGATGAATTCTAGCAATAGATTTCTTTTGGAGGGAAGAGCTAAAGGTATGCAATGGAATACGACAAGCTAATTCCTCTTAACGCATGTGTTACTGACAATATTATGTTAATTATATCAAGAGTCGGGAAAAAGTCTGTTCGGAGAGGAATAATTAACTCGAGAGCAGTAAATTGAATGTGCCGGATAAGGGGGTATTGGAAAGCGGATTCAACTTTTGAAGAGGAGCTAATATCAGAGATTTTTCTTCTTCGTATCGTCACCCAGCCTCATCTTTCCTCAGCAAAAGATAATTATATTTTTTCAACTAAAGTAACATGTTGGTTGGCTTATTTAGTAAATTGAATTATGCGTATTTAAATTTTTTCAATTTTTAGTTTTAGTTTTCTAATACAACATTTTTTTTTGTTTGTTGAGTATTAATTACTTATTTTTCTTGACTTTGGGGAGAACCTCCGAAAAAAATAGAGTAGGCCTCAGTTCAACATAACTATATATTAATATAGCCAACTTTACAAAAGAAATTATAAAGAAAAACATTTAATATTCAAATTAAAAAATAAATGAAGTTGTAATTAACAAAATTATAATTTTACAATTATTTATTATGGTTATTGTTTATTTATTTATTTTTTCTTTAAGTATATTTGTTACTATTGCTATTTATCTATATCTTTTTATTTACCTATTATTTATTGTACTAATTTGATGCTTAGGCGTGCGTGTCTAAAATGTGAACATTTGATTAATTTTTAAGTAGTTTATTATATTAGCTATTTGTTTGTTTTTTTTTCTTAATTTTTATTTATAAAAAAAATTACTTCCACTGAACCCCTGCAAAACCGAAATCTAAAGTCAGCCTTACCACAATCCTACGTCTTAGTTTAGACCTTGGTCGTTTAACAGTCGGTTGCATTTTTCAACCGTCACAGACTGTTCTAAAAGGTAGACAAACATGGCCAAAAGAGGACCGTTTCGGAAATATATAAAACTGGCTTTATAATATAAATAAATGGATAAACTAAGTTACAGAGCTATAAAAAATTGTCTTTTAAAGGGAAAAGTAGGTTAAGAAAATTGAAATCATAAAATATTTAATAGTTAGGTAATTTTACAAATTAATCATACTTAAATAAATATATGATAAATCAATACCCACAAGCCACAGAACTTGCTAGCAATTATATATCAGTGATGACTCCCCACAAGACGGTGCCATTTTATATGCTATGTTTTAATTAAGTTGATTTGATTTACATATTAGATGATAGTATTATTCTGCATAGGAATACAACTGGGCAATCATTGAGGATGATTAACCCAAAATTATTGAAGAATACGATTAAATATTAATTACCTGTGGAGTCCTCTAATTTGGATACCTTTCCAAGGGTCTGAAAATTCATTTTATTTCAATAATTTAATAGATTATTTGTGTAGTGATTTTGAACACGTTTTATTCTCAGCCATTAACCGATTAAAATGTGACCTATGCCCATTGGAAATTTTTTAGATGAACTGAGGCTTAAAATGAGAGTCTAAGGTTGTATGTCTAAATGTGCATTACGGGTTATCTTAACTAAGAATTTCAAAACTCATAAATTATTAAATGCTTTTTGATCATTTAAATCCTTTGGTTTTATTTTATTTTTTTTTTATCAGTCAGGGTTTGACTATGTTTAGTCAATATAAAGTGGGTACCGGACCCTTCAAGTACAATTATTTATTAAGAAATAGCTATTATCAAATGCTTAGTCCAAGATTGAAATACATGTATACCATTACAATACATCTTATTTTACCTAAATAGAAACATGTTAAAATATTTTTATATGCCTTATTATTAAATTTTATTCATTTTACTTTGTTGGCATATGCATATCATTTTATTCCTAATTGACAATTATAATCTATAATATATAATATTATTTTGTAATATTTTAAAAATTAACTATTTTAACTTTTATATAATAATAACTATTAGGAGCATCAGTTATAAATAAGTAAATATTTTAATCATTTCGTATCATGTTTTCCGAACTGGGGAAATAAGAGATTTTTGATTGACTGAAAAATGATGGAATTGAACTAAATTATGATTCAGCTCCACGAAACGAATGAATGTCACAGAATAATTTCCAATAAAATAAAATATTTAGTTCCAGGTAATTAATGAGAATATTCAATTGTCGTCGATAATCTAGCAAGATAATTACCGAACAGATGCTCGTTGCTTGTAGCCACGTCAAGTTAGAACAGCCATTTCACAATGGGAACATGAAAACGGGAAGGGATATATTGACTTTAGAGTCCTAAGCAAACGCCTCTTTTCTTGAAGTTACCCGCTGAACGTAATAGCAACGTCGGCCACCACCATCGGCTCAACAACTTCTAGCCTCGACCGCAATAGGAGAGGGGAGGGGGGTGTTTTGCTTCGTTGGATTGTCGTTGACCGCTCCTAATTTCCCCTTTAGTGAATTATTTATAATCTACTGCTGTACACTCTATACACTATTCACCATAATGGCTATAATCACACAGTAATTTTCTCTTCCTATGTAAACCTTAGCAAATTATGCCATTTTCAAAAACAGATCATAAAAAAATCAAAACCCAACAAAGCTGCTAGTCGCGTTAATAATGCACAGGGATTTAGAGATAGTGTAAATTATGTAGTCAGGGTTGTTTATTAAAGAAATTCCTGAATAGCAACTGAGAAATAGTATTCAATATTTCGCAATTTCGACAATTATAAATAAATAGGGACCGAAAATTAGAAAAAAAATAATCATCAAATGCCCGAAAATTAAAAAAAAAAAAAAAAAAAAATCAGTATTAATACGACGGTCAAAATGTTAACGATTTTAATGTAAATTATTTATATTTAAAAATTAAATAAATTATATTATTGAAAAATATAAAAAAAAAAAAATAAAATAAAAAAAAAAAAACCTTGAAACTTAAAAATCATCACAACTGAACAACATCACATAAATATACACATGGAAGAGCACATCTCATTTTAACAGACTAACTAACTAAACAGAGATAGCCTCTAACTAAGTGATAAAACAATAAACTATTAATCTGAATAGATTACTTTTTTGAGAAATGAGAAAATTGAGAGATCCAGTCTAAAATAGAAATATAAAATCATCAAATTCAATTTTTCACAGATTCATATTTTTGTAACATGACGTGTTCTTCCACTTAGTTCTTCAATTATGATACAATACATCACAAGAAATGAGAACAAGAATATTTTCGACAAAGTAACACTTCACTGCTAACACCCTTCTCCAACCCCCACCATCCGAGCAGGTCGTAGCACAAAGAAAAAACATACATTTACAAGGGGAGAGGCTCCGCCGGCCTTCTGCTGTTTGAACAAATATTGTCTGAAATAACTGAGCATCATGATGATTATAAAAATAACCAGCTATTGTTTTAACATGTTATTTTCTAGTTCAATTAAAGTCATAACGAGGCTGGAGAAGTCACAAATGTTCCTTATAAAAAAAAAAGAAAACCTGGAGGCGTTGCTATTTTTTAATGGAATAAACAGGATAAGTTTGATTAAAGTAATGCACCAAATCATCAATTAATTTGGAAATTAAATGAAAACGTGTCTTATTTCATTGTTATTTCTGAAATTAAATAGGTGAATAGACTGTTATGAGTTTTTTTGGCTGAAGAAATAGATAATTTAATTTCAATTTAAGATTATAAGTTTTCTCTTTTTAGTAAAAACATATACTTAATAAAAAATAATTAATTGATTCATTAATAAAATTTAATTTTGTTTTCAAATTATTTCCTACATAGAAACATTAGAACGAATGAAATAAGGATGGTCAGAACAACATATTAGACACAGGCAGATGGTCGTAGACCAAGAGAGAGGCTAAGAAGAAGATGGGAGGAAGGCATAAAAGAAGCCTTTGTAGCCAGAGGAATGGACTGGAGAAGGAGAAGAGAATTGGCAGGAGAAAGAGATCTTTGGTCCAGGGTTAGAAAGGGAACCTTAACACTGCAACGGCGGTAGGTAGGGGCTCGACGAAGAAGAAAAAAATTTAAAAGCCAAAAAACGATTTATTTGATTAGGAAATTTGTTCTCTCTTTCCCCAGAATAGTGCAGAGGTATGAGAAACTAAGCCCCCAACCTCTTCATTCGATAATATCGATAGCTACCTGTCAAAATTATCGGAACTATAGAACTATCGCCACCCCTACTATCGCCACCCCTAATCCGTATATCTTTTGGACAGTCTATTAATTAAAAGTATAGAATACCACTCTTCCAATAATTTAGAATTGACTAACTTTTTTAAATTTTATACGGCACAGCGACATTCTTGAGTTCCGTGTTTAACGCATTCCGATTTTATTCAGATTTGCAGGTAATAAACTCAGTCATAAAACTGAGTTTAGAGGAGTGGGAGATAAGTGGGAACTATACCCTAGCGACGTCATTGTAGTGAGTGTTGTATTTACTTGGAACTAGTTCGGGTATAATGAAGTTATAAGCCCCGAATTGGAATCCCATTACTGCCCCACCTCATCCGCTTGCATAATCTAAGCCCCCCCCGCCTACTGTTGCCATCCCACAATAACCACACACTAACGGTAATATATACAAAATAATAAAAACAATTCCTTTAGTTGACTGCTGTTAGTTGACAAATTCTCACACAACTCCATGTTAGTGGTTGAATAATCTAGAATAGCTATACTACAAAGCAGCTAAATTACGTGCAATAATTTTGATATTAGGTATTCAATTATTGCAGCCACACCCAGCCTATGTAAAGAGGGTACCTGACCCTTCATTGGATTGGAGATAAATTAGGAATTTTAGCTTGGATGCTGACTCAATCACCTCCTTGTATAACCCAAGATTGGTAAGAGAAAAAACTGTGGATGTAAAGGCTAATAATATAATACTCTTAAACTTAAACTGGTATAAATCAACAGTTAAAATATTTACAGATTAAAAAAAAAAAGTTTAATAATTTCGGTTCAATGTTTTCATAAATAGGGGCTCCGATAACCTAATATTGGACCTCAATATCGAGTATTTCCGGAAAGTTGAAATAAATTGATAGGAATACCATATGAAAAGGATCCAGTTATTTAAAAAGGTAATTAAAATAACCATAAACAAGAATTATGTAAATATGATTTATATTAATTTTTATATGGAAAAGGTTGAATTTGACTCGGAAAAGGTTAAATAAGACTTGTAAATGCTACATATAAATAGTAACGAGTAAATTACATAAAAAATAAAATAAAAAATAATATAATGAAATAAAAATATAGGTGCTTAAGATAAATAAAGATAGGAAACACAAAAAAGAATAATTAAAAATATAAGAATTAAATAAAAAAAAATTTCTAGTAAAACAAACCTATGTGTGATGAATGAATAACTATTAATATAACCTGGTTATTTTAAAGCATTGGAATTTGTAAATTTCAATAACGAATATTTCAATTTTTTTTATTGTACACTAAACAAACTATGTATTTGTTAAGATGGATATTTCAAATTTTACAAACATATAATTTTTAGTTATAAAACTAATAGAAAGCCCAATAAAAAGAACCAACCCTGGTGTTACGAATAAATAACAACTATGTTTGTAAAATTATACAAATAAATACACATATAATAAGAGTTTAATAGCTCTAAGAATAAGAAAAAAGGAAGTGCGTTAAAATGTATTATTATTAATTAAAAAATAAATAAATAAAGCAACAGCTCATATTTTAAACAATATTTTAAAATCAGGATGTAGAAGAAAATAACGGAACGGAAGCCAAGAAGAAAATGGGAAAGGCAGTAATGTAATGATGGGCCGCGCTCCAACAAGATACAGTCGACCCCCCTCCCCCCATCCCATTCCAGAGATAATGTTTCTATGGACAGAAATAAGAAATTAACAGAAAAATAAATGATAAAGTTGTAATTATTATTATTTCTTACAGCATAGCCCTAAATTACATAATATATAGAGACGTGGCTAAATTATAGTAATTTGATTTTATAAATAGATGGGTATATTATGAATGGCAAGAAATATTTAGCAATGGAAATATTATTTACAATCGAATTACTTCCTGAAATGTCGTTTACTTAAAAACCGTAGAATTAGTTAGTTTTCAATCATGTAAAATTCTCTACAGTGCCGAAAATAACGAATTAGAAAGTTCATGGAGTCAATATATAACGAAAAAAAAGTCAGTTTTAAATCAGATATAAAAAAATATAAGCATTATGTTGACATCTTAAATAACATTAACATTATAATAATGTATTAGTAGGATAAATTCTTCCACATATCACAATATTCCTTTATTGACAGCTTTTACATTGTTTCACCAGCGTTTCGGGCTACAAATATACAATAACTCAACAAAAAAATATCTATATAACAATATTGCACATGATTTCATTTCATAGACCATAAATACCTTTATACTCTTATTCTCTAAATTTATCTATATTAATTTCGTCGGTTAATAAAAAATAAAAATAGAAAAAAAAAATAACTGAATTCTATATGCTTTTTGAAAAACAGTTAGGAGGGTGCAATCCATATTTTCATCACTGTCTCACTGGCCTGGTATTAACCCTTGTACTGACCCATATTCATATTACATTTTTACAGTTAAAGTAAATTTAAACTAAGTATTAATTAAAACTACTATAATTAAAAATTTTAGCTAAGAAATTATAATGAATAATATAATTTTGAAAAACGGAAAATTAAGATATGACAAAAATTACAATAATTTTGTATGAATTCATATTAATTTCACTTACCAATCTATGACATATATAGTAAGGGAAAGTATTGTGATCGTGAAAAAATTAGAATCCGAGCTTTAATCGGAAATACACGATTTAATTTATAAAATGAGAACTGAAAAAAGAAGCTAATTATATTAATAAAAATTTCAAGTGTAATTCTAATGGTTCTCTTTACTCTCTTTTTTAAATGTTATAATATAATATGGTGTTAAAATTCATACAAAAAATGTATAATACGCTGTTTTTTTTCCTTTTTATATAATTGAATGATGCTTTGAACAAATGTAAAATCATAGTGTATGAATGAATTAGTATAAATTGAAAATATTTCAAATGCGCATTCGACTGGTTGTAGATTTGAAACCTGAGAATGAGCCAACTGGACCGGAACGTCGTAACAATGGAAAAATAAACCATTTTTTCAAGTTTGAAAGCTGACATACAATCAACGACACCTACAGTGAGTGCTTGAGGAATGGTTTTACTGGTCCAGTTGGATTCAATTCGAAATTCCATAATAATAATAATAATAAGATATAGATTCAATCAATGACATGTCCAACAACAAATCATGCAAAATGCAAATAGGAAAACTCCTAAAGTTGAATGTTGGAACAATGTTGACATATCTAACCTACCTGCTGATGTTCCAGCAAACCGTTGAACAAACGGGCCAGGCATTCTGGAATCTCCTGAACAAGGTTTACTGGAGTAACATCTTGATTACAAGGCAGTTGGTTTTTGCTCCTCGCTTGATTAGCTTCCTCCGATCCGAGTTAAATTAGACTACGGTGGGCTCTAGAGTCTCTTTAGGCTGTCTAATTAATAATGGATTCTAAGGCTGAAAAAATGTGCTTATCTTACCAGAAATCAAGGCCAAAAACAAAGGAACAAATATTTTATACATATATAACTTATTAAAATCCATTCAAGGGAAAATGGTTTTTATCAGCATGGAAATTGTATTATGCAAACCAACCATTCATTTAGATTGCCAGACTCTAACATTTCACACCTAAAACATTGCTCATCGTCATTTCATATCTAGAAGAAGAAACGCAAAAACATTGGACTGCAGGCAGACAGACTTAGCGATGGTCAATTTTCAGATCGGAGAACGAATCGATATTTTTAAGACTATAAAATATAAGTTTAAAGTTATAAAAATATTTTTACACCTTAGATTTTGAACAAGTTTCTTACACCCGTGTGCTCAATAACTAACCATCTCCTTTTCAATATAAAATATTGTAGATTTAATTTTATAGATATATTGGCTTATATTATATTATGTAAATGTAATAAAGTTGAGCAGTATAATTTTTTCTAGTATTATTTTTCGTGCTCCAAAATGAAGTGTTTATTTCCTTTCCTAAAGGTTGAAGAATTTTGATCAAAAACTTCAACAATCTCACTTGATCAAAAAACGTAATCGTGTATAAGGATATTGACCAAAGAGTAATAAGGAGGTTTATGTATGATCTACCATTGGTGGCCGACAATCAAGCTACTAATTTCTTGGATTGGATTACAATTAGATCACAATTCTTATTCCTGCAAAAGAGCCTTAATGATTATTACATTAAGGATAAAATCATAATCTAAAATTTGAACGTAAAGAATAAATAGCAAAAATCCTGATATTAGTTCTAAAACCATCGATCTAAACGAACGAATTTTTAAATCGATTTTTGCCTGACTATTGCAGGTTAGTGATTGAATAGTTATTTTAATAAATTAAAAATTAAATAAAAAAGGTGATGTTGAATAGTAATTTTACCTTTAAAAAATGAGGACTGAAGAAATATACAATTGTTGGGCCTTGCAACGTAAAGCTACAAATTTTAGCTTTACATTATTCTTGTTAAACTTGGTGTTATGGAGTTCTTCTAAAAGTTTAAAAAAAAAATTTTTCCCCCTAACATAATACACTGATAATAATAATAGTAAAGCCTAAAAACCGAAGGTTAATAATAACTTTTTACCCAAATACCTCTCTCTATCGAATCCTGATCCTCCCATATATGTTTCGGTGTATCCTAAGAAGGTTTACTCGTCGCACACGAGGGCCATGTACATATTAAACTAAATTAAACATATTTAAAGGAACTATACCAAAAATCAATGTAAATATAAATAAGAGTCACAGGGAATATAAATAAAAGACATATTAATTGCTTATATTTATTACTTAGTAAAATGTTCGTCTGGTTCTCAGTCTAGGTTAGGGATGTGTTGAAAAAATATCGACATATCGTAACATCAATATTAAAATTTAAGTATCGAAAATCAATATTTTTTTCAAAAACAAAAAAAAGAAGTGAAAAAAATAAAAAAATCTACAAGAACGGCGGGTTCGACAAACAAAGAACCATAAGAAATTGTGGTGTGATGAGTTCGTGTTACTATCTATAGTGGCTGTTTTCATCATGAAATTTCAGCATCAGGAACATGCGAAAAACTTGGTGGAATCGTCTCAGACTTCCACTAATGTGAATAATTCATTGAAAGCTGACAAAGTTGTGGAAACTTTTCACAAATCGGACTACTAAGTGTCAAAATCGGAACGATGAATATAAATAGGTGGAATCGTCTCAGACCACTACTAAAGTGAATAATTCATTGAAATCTGACATATTTTTGTAAGATTTTCACAAATCTGACAACTAAGACAGTTTCAATATGTGTGAAATATAGGGATGGGATGTCTAAAGCAAAATATCGATATTGATATTGATATCGATACCGGTAAACAATATCGATATCTTGATGATATTGGCATAAAAATATTGATATTTACATATATCGTTACCATTTTTCTAAAATTAAAAAACAAAAGTCTGAACGAAAAGTCTGAATAGGAGGGAGATTAGGAGATAAACTGTTTCTTGATATTTAAATCCTCCTGGAAATGAACTTAATAAAAACAATATCTTAATTACATAGGAACAGAAATAGCGATATTTCAAAATATCGTAAATCCTTCTATTAAATAAAAAAAAAAACCTAAACAAATGAAAAGGAGATTAAGATATAACCTGCATCTTATTATTTAAATCCTAATGTTAATGAACGTAGTAAAATCAATATCATAATGATATCGGAAGAGTAATATCGATATTACAACAATAATATCTTAATAATACCGGCAGAGAAATATGTGTATTTCAAAATATCGTCAATTCTTATATCAAATTAAAAAAAAAAAAAAAAAAAAACCCTGAACGAATCGGAATGAGGATAGGAAATTACCTAGTTCTTAATATTTGAAGTATGCTGTAAATAAATTTAATAACAATAATACCTTAATGATATCGGCAGTGAAATATCGATATTATAAAAATGACATCGGCACAGAAATATCGATATTATAAAAATAATATCGGCATAGAAATACCGATATGTGTATGTCCCTTTAAAAGATTAAAAATATCGAGGATCAATATATCAAAATATCTATATTTTTTTTTCTCGATACATCGAACTACTACTATTTTGATATATTAAAAACTATCGATACGATATACATCGATATTATTTTACTTAATCCAACCTTATCCTCTTGGTCTCATATCAGTCTATTTTTGAGCCTCTAATGAGCCTCTATTGAGTCTATGTTATCATTTTTCGTTTTTGAATAAATGACCTAAATTAAAAAATTTAAAATCCAAAAACAGGTATATAGGCCCAATTAAAAAACAAAAACATTAAAACTGTTCCTTAGAGGCTCAAACATAGACTGATATGAGACCAAGAGGATAACGTAGGATTAAGTGATAAATATGAACAATCAATATGCATCTTATTTACATTCTCGGGTATGATCTTTTATCTAGTTTCTATAAATATGATTAATTTGTCAAAATAACTACAAATAGAAAATAAGGTTTGGAGCGTGATATGACCACACTAGGCCCCAATGTGTGTCGCTTCAAAGCTAATTACCTTTCTTCACCCAACCCGACAACGTCACACGTTCATTAGTACAATGAAAATGGATCAGAATATCTATTTTAGATTTTTAGTAGTTTTTTTTTTTAATATTTATAGTTTCGCATAGTTACATTTATAAGTTAGTAAATATTAATCTAACCTCAAATCACATTCGGCAGTCGTCCTTTCAGTATCACCATTTCCAATAGATATTCGATTAAGAGGAGCAATGCATCGGTAAAGTTGAAAATAATATTGAATAAAGTAAACACAGGCAATTTCAGCAACTTCACTTGTCTTAAATTTTCAAATATTAACGCGGCTATTGCCGAGGATAGAATACACCAGCGGAAGATGTGGATCTTGGAAGATAAAATACTAATACACCTCAGTTGAGGCCCGATAAATCACTAGTCCAACTCCGTCTGTTCGGATTTATCGAAGAAGTTTTCAGCTTACCGGTGGATGGAAATTCTCATTGCCCAAGTTGGAGAGAGGAAAACTATACCCATTGGCGTCTCAGCTCAACTTGTCCGGATAAGATTCTTCGGTGGGGAGTGCTAAGGTTTTTAAGGCATAGTAAAGTAAAAGGTAATTACAATTTGAAAAAAAAAATTGGAATGATTCGATCAGTAGTTTTAATGAATGACATATAGTTAAGGAAATTCATATACTTTATTCGTATTACCCAGAATACAAACGCGGCACACGATTCACAAGTAGCATACGCAACGGAATCATTCCTTACTGGTAAAAACATTCGATAATTACTATTAATTTATGAAAAAAACAAAACATTATTTTTAGGATAGTATAGGAAGGTTCCTAAACAAACCCTTGAGTTTCCTAAATACCAGTAAATAACTAAACGTTGATTGGTTTTCGCCAATTCAGGTATCATCAGGAAAGAAAAAATGCAGACCATAGACAGCACATCTCACATCAACAGTCTTTTATTACAAAGTGAATAGCGAGATAGTGCATCACTCCAAGAAAAATTCAACTTATCGTCTCGGTTTAGACAAAAGTCACTAGCTGGCAAGTCTGATTTTTAGTTTAGGGAGACCGCTGTCCCTACAAACACTTCAACACTACAAAAAAATTGGATGAACTTGGTAAAAATTGCGTGTTGCACTGTGAGAGACGTAAGCATGACACTCCTACCCGATGTTTATCGAGTTCACCCGCTTTTTACGAGAAGTGTAAGTAGATACATCAGCTCGGAGGTACAGTGGTCTCCCCTAAACACCAATCGATGCAGAATAACAAAATCTACAGAGGTAAAACTCAAAAAGTCATTAAATTCACTTCAATATATATATATATAGGAACTCACTTCACAAAAAAAAATTGAATGCGTTTCATGCAAAGTTCACTATTTCAGGTTTGGAGATTTTTGCCAGGATAGAGACAAAATTCTAATATACGTTAGCTATATTAGTTCTGATCTATTATTTTAAAAGTTAGATTAATTTTCCCTGTTTTACAGATCCTATGACTCCATCCCGACAAACGTCTAACGTGAAATCCTCACAAAGATTGAAAGTATAAGAAACTGCTCACCGTTTTCGGCTATTTCAGATCGGAGGTGAGCTTTGGTGCTCCACTAAACCATCGAATCCTTCGTTATTCAATCCTTGCATTGCAAAACAAATCCTCAATGCTCCTTTCTTCGTCACGAATAAAATCATCCATAATGACCTTGATGCTCCATATGTTGCCGACCCAGATAGCTATCCTTCCATGACAAACTCCATTCCCAGTCAAGCCCACTCACTAGTTTCAAACCTTGCTTCCTCTTTGATTCCCGATAATCCTACGAGGCGTCTGAAAAGAAGATTACCTTTTGATCTAGAACTGTTGTTGGAGTGGTCCCAATGAGTAGTTTCTCTACATATCTTAGTCATTATTTCAAAGTTTATTCACATCTACTTGTTTTATTTTTTAGTCAACAAACAAACTTTTTTTTTCCTCTAAACCAATCCCATTTTCATGGATGTTTCCTAGTTATGTACTATATATATTAATGGTTTCCTTATTTTACCAGGATATGTCTTCAGTCAAAGTAGTAATTCGTATTTGTTATGTATCTGTTAAAAATTAGCAATTTTATTATTTACCCATCTTTCATCATATTTTAAAATTTTAATTAAACTTGAATTAACTAGTAAATATTATTATTTTTTCTTAGTATCATTTCTTAGTACCGTTACTTTTAGTTTTACCAAGTTAATTTGGAAGATTGGCCTTAGATGGGATACTAATCAACATTTAATATAGTTAGAAGGGGTGGAAGGGAGTAAGGAGCTGGAACTTAAGTTGTGTAAGTAACTTAACAATTTATGACGCAATGATAATATAGCTTTATTAAATTGTAGGATGGGAGGTATATAAGGGCTGTTACTTATGTAAGGGACCAAGTCCAGGCCTTATTGAGTTCACACTGGCCATTCTACCGACACAGTGGCTGGAAGGCGGAAAAAAACAACTTATTTTTCCATGGTATTGGAAAAATTACTCTGTTTTCACTAATGATAAATATATCCGTTACCTAAAACATTTTATTAATCCAATCGGAAATATTAAAATGTTTAGATTTCTAACGAGCCTTTCAAATCCAATCATGGAATGTTCGATTAGTGACGAGTCTTTCAAATAAAATCATGGAATGTTTGATTCAAAAGAAAAAATTGTGGATGTTATTATTATTACTATTGCCACTCACATTTTTTTTTCTTGGTGCGATTTTTCTTAATAATCCACAACAGCTACACCACACAATACACTAAGTGAATCAAACATTTTATCGTTTTTTAAGCCAATATTACTATCCAGAATAATTACCGAAAAAACAAATACAAAATATTTTCTTAGAAGATATCTTACGAAAGCAGCCGACCGTAGATCTAAAATGTACTTTTTATTAAGACAAGACCCCTCCCCCCCAAAAAAAATATTAAAACAGAACCGCTGCTGGAATTTTTTCGTTTGTTTGCAAAATTTGAATTTATAAATTGAATCGCTCTTGCCATTTGCTTATTTTTGAAGGGGCGTTCGTTTGAAATGAAAGGATAATAATAATTTTATTATGATAAATTAATTTGTAAAGGGCAACTTCCCATTGATCTTTAACTTTATATTTTAAAAGAACATTTTTAGAATATAAATTTCGACGTTTCGAAGTACTTTTTCATCAGGATCTTTGGTTTCTACAATACAACATAAAACGATTAAACTAATAATTATTCACACCTTAATTTACAATATATCTTGTTACTATTTTTAAAAAAAATGAATTACCTTTAAATTACACAATTCCCTCCCCATGTCCCGACAACTGTATAATTTTACATCGTCAATCATTGATCTTTTCATTATAAAAATTATCTGGGGAGTGACTTTTCTTTTACATTCTTTTCACACAAACTGTATTATCATTGGAAATGAACTTCGTACTAATCCCTGTTGTTATATTCCTCCCTACTCATTCTCCTCACACTTACTATTATTATGTTTGTTTTACAATTTTTGTTGCTATTCTATACTATATATTTAAATTAATGTATCTTTTGTTAAATTTTAAATCATAAATTATTTTATATTTCGTTTATTAATTATGTCCGCGTAATGACTTTTTAAATTAACCGGATCTGTCTAGAAATTAACTACCTTATTTATGTTTTTCGCAATGTGTATTGCTTCCAATGTTTTTCTATTTTTTGTATTTTATCGGGTCCTAATATTTCTGGATTATCAAAATTAAATTTGTGGTTACTTATTATCCTATGATGGGCCAAACTTGTGATATTTTTATTGTTTTTACAATTACTGATGTGCTGCTTAATTCTGGCTTGTAATTTGTCGAGGTTTTTCCTATATAGATCATCTCACAGTTGCCACAATCTATTTTATAAACTACATTTTTTCAGTCAATCATTTTGATTTCATCTTTCATTTTGCTTAAATGTTTTTCTAGTTTGTTACCATTGTATGCTTCTAGTTGTGAGTTTGTGCGGTGTCTTTTTCAGTGTCTTTTTCTTTTTCATAGTTCCGGTATATAATTCATTTTGCTTATATAATTTTTTTTAGGATCATTATTATTTGACTAACATCCTTTTTATTGTTTTTATCTTGGTTATCATTATGAGTATAGTATTCGGTAATAGTTTTCTTTTTTGTTTTATTTTATTTAAATTTTTCTCTTTATTGCCTATATGTTTAATTATTTTCGCTTTTGATCTTATTTCATCTTTGCCATTTTTATTATCGACACTACCCGTATCGTTACTGTCATTGTTATGATTGTTATTACACCATATTTTATTTATTATTTTCTTGGGATAAAAATTCTCATCTATCATATCATAAATTATTGCTTTTATCTCTCTTATATAATTTTTATCAGTTAGTTCTTTAGGCCTTTTTATTAGATTGTTAGCGACGTGGAAGCTCTGCCAAAACGGATGGTTCGAGTAAAAATTCAGCATTACATTACTATTGGTATTTTTCTTGGTCCATTTTGTACTTATTTTATTGTTATTTAGCATGATTTTCATATCTAATAACTTAGTGTTGTTATTTTGAGATTTTTCTCAAAATAACAACAAATTTTATTCTATTATGGTAACTATTTAAATGTGCCAGTATTTCTTCATAGTTTTCTTTGTTTCTTAACACTGTTATATCGTCTATATATTTTTTTTATTAATAGTGGTTTTTTATTCACTAATTCCCATTTCCTATTCAATAAATTGTTCATATAAATACCGCTTACATTTACTGACAGTGCTCCACCCATAGGTAATCCGTGCAACTCTTTATAGAATTGATTATTATTAGTGAAGAAGTTGAATTTTATACATAAGTTTAAACCTTCCATAAATATGTTTTTGTCCTTTATGGTAGTGTTACTTTTGATTTTATCCCAATTATCTTCTAAGATTTTGATACAACCTTCTAATAATTTTATTGATCTGGAGTTGTTAAAAAAAATGTGGCTCACGGATTGGGCTTGCCAGGATTCTATTTTTAACCCTCCAGCGGCTCTAACTCTGGAATTACCAACGGGATGTTTTTATTTATTTTTTTTTATAGATTCTGATAGGAAATGAAATTTTAAGACATATTGATATCGGGAACTTTTTCGATCCCAGGGCGCTATAAAAGGTTTTTATAAAAAGTTCCAAATTTCTAGGAAGCAGAACTTTTTTTAGAAAACTATTCCAGTAAACTTAGTAGGAAATTAAAATAAATTTGAAACGAATCTACTTTCATTCCAGAATGCTAACTACTAGGGTGGCAATAATAAATAAGAAAACAACGAAAAGTGTCAAAAGTTAAAAAGATTATCTAGAACAATCTTCCGGGTATATTTTTTATTAATGCATTTTTAATATCCAATAATTATAACAAAGACAAATAATAATAATAATAATCCAATATTCAAAGGGATTTTAATCTCTTAATTGAATATTTTATTAAAAAAATGCTTTTAAAAATTTTTAAAAATGCTTCAGAGAAATTTGGAACTATGTACAAAAAAGTTGTATGCCATTATCGCCTTCGGATAAAAAATAGGCCCGATATAAATTCGTCTTAAAATTTTATTTCTTATAAAAATCCATAAAAAAAAATTACCCCATCCTTTGGAAATTCCAGAGTTGGAGACACTGGAGCAATACTCCAGATGGTTAAGAAGTCGGTAATACGCCTCAAACTAACATCAGGTTTCCCAATTGGAATCCTCCAAATTCCATTCCGGTACTCTTAATATTCTAGAATTAAAGGGGGGGGGGTGGAATGTTGAATGGAGCATCCTGTATCTGATATATGAGAGGGGAAATTTAAGGCCAATTTCCTTACTTACTTACTAATCCATATAATACTTAAACTCAGTAAATAATTTAGAAAAAGAACGGACAGACACAATAGCTTAAATTAATTGTCACTTGAAGTTGGAATTCCCACTTAATTGTACGAAACTTATCGACACAAACTGTTTGATCAATATAAAGGTAAAATAGAATATTGAGAGATGATTAAAAGAAATAGGTAAATCATTTGTTACTATTCTGAAAGTATAAAAATGTGAATAAGAATCTCACAAGATTATTCTATTGCTATTCGATCCCTTTGATTACCTGACTTCATTATGTTTTAAATTATATTTTTTGTTCAAAACATTGAGTGAGAAAAACGAAAATCCAACTGGAAGGGTTGACCACACAGTATATCAGTTTGGATGTAGTTCTTGTCAAAATTTTAGATTGAAATAAGCGTATAAACTTAACAGGTTTACGACCCAACTAATTACTAAAAAGATAATGGATGTTGGGCGAGGGAGGGTGCAAGGCGAGGAGGGGAGGATTACAATAAGGCCGATCTCATCAAATGGGTCTCCGGTGGTCCACGAGGGGCAACATGCAGACATCGAGTTTTATAGACGGTGAGTGAGTGTTTGAGTGGTTGAGTGTTATTTACTTAATTTTTCACTTTCAGTTACCTATATAGGAAATATATAGTACTTAAGGGAAAGTATTGCGATCCTGAAAAATTTCGAATCCGAGATTACAACGTAAATATACGTTTTAAGGTCCCCTGAGTCCAAATAACAAAATTCCGACAAAGTTTTTTTTTTTTTTTTTTTTTTTTTTTTTTTTTTTTTTTTATACGAGGGTGGGTGGAAATCTTCAAAAGACACGGATATGCCCGTACCTATCCGCGTGTGGGATTTCTATCCACTAAAACCACCTCCCTACACCTCTTTCCCATCCTCCACGGGACCACCGTTAGGCATTACTTAATGGAAGGTGATTGGCTGTGTGCCGCCTCATTGTTTTAGGCTGCCGCTATTTAGGCGCGCCTCTCCTTCTCCTCCTTCCTCAGCTTCTTGATGACCTCTGCCGCTACGCGCTGGCCTGCCATCCAACACTCCTGTGAAAGCAGCATCAGGCTGACGATGCTGTCTACTGTGGCTCCTGAGCCACAGATTCCTAGAAATTCTTTCCTCTCTTCTTGAAAGCGGGGACAGCTAAAGAATACATGTTCTACAGTCTCATTTATTGTTGGGCACCTTGGACATTCAGCGGTATTGTCCAGCTTGAACTGTACTTGGTAGGCTCTGAAGGAGCCATGTCCTGTGAGCATCTGTGTTAGGTAGTGATCTACTTCCCCATGTTTTCTATCCAGCCAAGGTTGGATTTGAGGTATCAGCTTACGGGTCCACCTCCCTTTCAATGTCGTATCCCAGCTACGTTGACATCTCTCGGCCGTCTGCTTCCTTTCCTCGGTCCTGGGGGTGTGGTCAACTCTCTTATATGAGCGTCGCCTCTCTTCTGCGACCAGCTCTATCGGCGGCATCCTGGCCACCACACATGCAGCTTCGTAGGAAACTGTGCGGAACGCGCTGATCACTCTGAGAACACTCCGGCGGTAGACAGATACCATTGGTCTCCTGTAGGCCAGTGGGTCCAAGGCCCCACTTCATATCGCGGCTGCGTAGAGCAGAGTAGATGAGACCACACTTGCTACCAATAGTCTCCGACTACTTCTGGGTCCGCCTACATTGGGCATCAATCGGGCCAACGCTGTGCTCACTCTAGCAGCTTTATCGCATGCTTGTTGGATATGCTCCTTAAACCGCAGCCTCTCATCGATTATAACCCCAAGATACCTCAGGGAAGACTGGGACCTAATTTCTTGTCTACCCACTCTCAAGGTTATTTCTTCCTTCCTTTTGCGACTACTAATAAGAAGGGCCTCTGTTTTCCTGTCTGCCAGCTGGAGCCCCACCGATGCTAGCCAATCTCGGATCAATGAAATGCTCTGGTTGGCCTTCAAGGTCACTTCATCTTTGTATTTTGCCTCGATCACCACTGCGATGTCGTCGGCAAACCCCACTGTCTTGGCACCCTCTGGCAGACTAAGCCTGAGGACCCTATCGTACATGACATTCCACAGTAGTGGTCCAAGCACTGAGCCCTGGGGTACTCTACCAGTCACCTTAAACCTTTTTGGTCCATCCTCTGTTGAATAAATCAGGGTCCTGTCCCTGAAATAATCTCGAATAATGCTCGTCAGGTAAGTGGGGACACCCATTTCCTGCAGGGCATTCAGAATACAGCTCCATCTCGCCGAGTTAAAGGCGTTTTTGACATCAAGCGTGATAACTTCGCAATAGCATTTCGCACCTCTCCTCCACCTCTTCCCCGCAATAGCCTTCCGAGCCGTTTCTATCACCATGGTGATTGCGTCCAGAGTTGATCTTGCTTTCTGGAAGCCAAACTGAGTCCGTGCTAGGCCCCCACACCTTCTGTGGTCTCTTGTATCCTGCCAGCTATAATTTTCTCCAAAGCCTTGCCAGCTGTGTCCAACAGACATATCGGTTGATATGCTGAAGGGTCCGATGGGTTTCCCTTGCCTTTCAGGATCAGCACAAGGCGCTGTCTTTTCCATGGCCGCGGAAAGGATCCTTCACTTAAACAAGAACTGAAGACTTCTTGAAAAATATTTGGCCTTGTCTCCATTGCCGCCTCCCGACAAAGGGTCTGTGTGTGTGTGTGTGGTAACTCTAGCTAAATAGCGAAAAATTGTTCGAAACTGAAATTAGATATTTAAAGTAGGCATATTCCTAAGACCTCACAGCACTTTATACCATCGATTTCACATATCTTTACAAATTTTTCAAAAAGGTCCAACGATTTTGACCAAATGAAATTCAAACTCGTTATATCAATGCATATATATTGATTATATATAATGGTCTTTAATATCAACTAGGTCTTATTCTCATTGATATAGTCTGGGAGGACTTAAATATCGAATTTTCAAAATGGCTTCATCTAAAGTACCTTTAATTCTGTTAATTTGAAATAATGAAACGTCTCTCGTTGTTAGTACTGACAAAAAATGTATAAATAAAAAGTATGAAAGAATTTGATAATTAACTAAAGGAGAAATATTATCTCAAGTTGAAAATAAATTTTCGGAAATAAGAGAAGTAATATAGATGTATAATACTCATATACCGTTGAAAAGTAAAACATTTTATAAATATAAACATCTGACATATAAAGTCGTTGAACGTAATGGAGAGTGACGAAAAACGCATAAACTTAAATGATTGTTGCAGTAATAATTTCTATTTTTAAATTATTTAATGGAAAAAATGTTTCCATGGAAACGAAATGGAAACATTTAAACTTAGTAATAAATATTATATTTATTATATTATAAGTATAACATTAAAAATAAGTATATCCCCCGTTAAAAAAAAAGAGTAGTACTACAATTGTTTAAAAATATTGTACTATTTCATTGTACTTTTGTGAGAAAAAAACGTGAAGAAGCGCATGCTGCTGAAAATATTTCAATTAGTGTTTATGTGAATTCCTTAAAACTATTTTTAAAAAGTATAATTATTATAGGGTGGCAAGTGAAAGTTGCGTGATGCGCCCACTCCACCTGATTTTATAAATCATTACAGCTATATATTTGAAATGTAAGTACAACCTTTTCCTGACAGGAGGTTCCAGATGATGAGGTAGATTGAGGACTACTCAAAGACATGGGAGCCGTAGCGGTGGAGGGACAGGAGAATACGCCATTCATTACCGCCCTACGTGTTCCGCTAACGTATAATAGTCGTCCTATTCCTGTCATCAGTGGCGACAATAGACACCGGCTTAAATCTTCTCCAGGCTAAATAGTGTCCTGGAATCTAATATAGCCTAATGATAGCTTCCAGCTCCAGTCCCGTTCTCTCGCTCTCTGCTATTAACAAATATAAATAACAGGGCTGTCTCACGGTTTCGTGGCACGCCATATATATATATATATATATATATATATATATATATATATATATATATATATATATATATATATCTCAGATTCCATATGAACTAGCACCTTCTTTTGAGCTGAACATAATACCAAGCCTACGTTTCTTCACCAGAACTTGTGGGATTTCGTGACCCTGGGAGTTGCCTAATTACATTTTTTACAAACTCAATAGGTACCCTAACTGAACAACCTTTTCAGGATTCTAATCAGGTTTTATAAATCAGCCACCCATTAGGAATCGATTGTACTCAAACTTTTACAATGGCTTGAAAGTTTCTTGAAACATTATTGTTCACAAAAGGTATGACGAGAGTTATGAGAGCCAACCATTTTTTTTTTTTTAAAGGACATAAATTTAAAAAACAAAACAAAAAACCTATTCTACTAGGTTGTTAAAAAGTCCTGTTGCATGAACACAACCTTATTTCCAACACACATAATTAATCCTTTAAGAATATTTTTGTTCCTACTATTTCGTCAAAGTTTGCTATAACTAATTCTTTACTTCCTTGTGACTTGAGTTGGCTTTATGGGCTCATTTACATTTTTAAAACGCACGTGCAGTGTCAGAAGAAAAAATCGTGTTTCGCTGTCTTTTGAGACATACTGGAAAAAAGGTTTAAACACAAAGGCAGCCGCCGAAGTAATTTGCGCCATAGAAGGAGAGTCAATTATTCATCGAAATGCTGCCGTGCTTTGGTTCAGGACCTTGGGCTTGGTCCTGAACCAAAGTACGGAGGATATAGAGCGAGCTATGTTGGAAAAACAAGTGGATATTGGCACGATTCTGGCAGTCAGGAGTCTCTACCGAAAAACGAGAAACATTATAAGGACTGGCAACCACACCTCCAAGGAGTTTGAAACGACGCAGGGAATACGCCAGGGATGCAGCCTAAGTCTCCTACTTTTCATATTGGTGCTGGATAAGGTGCTGAAGAGAGCCAAACCCAGATTGCGGCGTTTTCAATTAGGACATAGGAACCTACAGCCTACTTTGTATACAGTTCTCGCTTTTACTGATGACCTCGTAGGATTCACTGCGGATGACCGGAACCTACAACACAACGTAAATATCATGCAAGAAGAGTTGAGTAGCATTAACATGGATATTAATCCAGATAAGACCAAATGCATGAGAATAGGAAGACGTCCTCAACGTGTTATGAGAATATTGAGACTGAAGGGATCAGTCCTAGAACAGGGGCAGGATTTTAAATATCTAGGTGCCTGGATCAACGAAAGCGGTTATATCGATGGAGAGGTGTCGCAAAGGCTGGGAGCAGCTGGTAGATTGTTCAACGCAGTCCGGAAAGGTTACCTCAACAAAAGAGAGATGATGAAGAAGACAAAGATATCCGTCTACATTCCTGCCCACCCTATCTTACTCCTCCGAATCATGGACCCTTATCTCGAAACACAAAGGGCAGATCCAGACAATGGAAATGAGATACCTAAGAAAGGTTTAAGGAAGGACCAGAAGAGATAGGATCCGCAACACTACAATAAGATCGAACCTTACAACAAAATTGAACCTTACCTTATAAGGTACAGCCGGTAGAAATCACTCTTGAAGAAAATAAACTAAGATGGTTTGGGCACCTCCTGAGGATGAGCACAGAGAGAACGGCCAGGATAATGTATGAGACGAGAGTGGACGGAAGAAGACCAAGAGGAAGACCACGGATCACCTGGGAAGAAGGCGTACGGGAGGCGTTCAGGAAGCGAGGGCTGGACTGGAGCAGAAGGAGAGAGTTGATTCAAGAAAGGGACACTTGGGTCAAGCTCTAGGGCATCCCCCTACTGCGCAGCGGTAGGGAGGGAAAGAATATGATGATGATGATGACTTTGGTTCAGGTGTTTAAAAAATGGAATATGAGCCTTACAGATGAACCCAGATCAGGTCACCCATTGGTCGTTCATGACGACGTTCTTCTTGAATGAGGAACCAGGAACCAGGACGTAAAAATTGGATGCGAAGACTTTACTTTGAAGAGTAGTATTCAATAATGTTTAAAATATGTAATCTGAAATAAAGCTATACTAATGCACAAAGACTTTTGTAACAATTTAATATTAATTTTCATACGTTTTATTCAATACAGCATACCTTCATTATTTTCTCCCCATATGTTAAGGAAAACAAAATTTTGACACAAGACGAAATTTTTAGTTATATATATATATATATATATATATATATATATATATATATATATATATATATATATGTCAGACATCACAGTATACCTATGCTGACAATAAAATAAAAAAAACTAATCACATTAGATCAGACTATCTTTTTTAAAAAAAAATAATGGAAATATAAGAGAATAAAGTGAATGATGAGTGGAAAGAAAATGGACAAATGAGCGCTGTAATATACAGACAACCTCTATTTGATAACAATAATAATAATTTAATTCTCCAAAGGCTTCAGGTAAAGTAAGTCAGATTAAGCCAAGCCCCGTGCTGCTTCATCAGTAATCCTATTATAAAGTTCAGAAGGAATGTATTTTCGGTAGGGATGTAAATGTAAGTACTCCTAAACAGAAAATCCTCAATCAAAATTAATTGTTGAATAATTATAATGTAATATAATGTTCACAGTATAAATTACGGACAATAAGTGTTTCTTGCATGTAATTTAAAATATGACTAGCTTAAGTTAAACATCTGAAGTGCAATACATATTTTTTGTAAATTAAAAAATATGTACACAATTAGGTCTGGATTTATATAGAATAAAAATGTCTTTGTTGATATAACTTTTATTATTTTACTATAGTTAGATTTAAAGGAAAAATGCATATTAAGTTTGAAAAAAGAAACATTGTTAATTTTCAATTTTTTTTTTAATTTTTATTCTTATTGATAGTGGTTTATCTCATTGATGGGGGAAATTGCTATTGATTCCCACATGTTTTTAATAAGTTTTAGATGTGGTCCGAATTCTCCCAACCTAACCATTTGATTAAAAATAAATAACATCAACACAGTCTTGCTCTTATTTTTGGATGTAGCTGATAAAGCATCTAATGTCATAATTTAAAAAATTCAAAATGACAAATCGAACATGGTGACCAATGAAGGCGTCTCAAACTGGATTGGAGTACAGATTTTGAAAATTCAGGCCAAAAGCTTTGATTTCCATTTTTCAACGAGTAATCAGTCAGTAGCTTCTACTGTTGGATGTGAATAAATGATAAAAAAATAAGGATGAAGTGCATAACGAAAAAAAATGTGAGATGAAATCAATACGCTAAGGTCAGATGTTGAACCTAAATAAAATAAGAGGTAAAATTGGCCTTACAGGCTTGGAGTGGAAATAGACACGCAAGAGTTCGGGACAGAGTAAAAATA
>OX411307.1:20617528-20732383 GCA_948150685.1 Rhaphigaster nebulosa
AATAATATAATGCTTTAAGTGAAGACCGGATTTGTATGCAAATGCATATTTTTCCTGATACGCTTTTCAACCAAAATGATATAATATCATTACTAGAGCCCGGATTCTCGAGCAATTGCATTTTTTTCGGTTGCTAGAAAACAATCAGAGACAAGTTATTTACACAAATTAAGGCATCCGGATTAACATATGTAAGTTTTATTTTGTACAAAATTGCACGTTTTAAACAATTATGGATAATTTATAAATTTAGCTGTAATTAAAAAAAAATATTTGCAAATTACTAGAAAATGAAAACATTGAACCAAAATTACATAGGACGGATTCAGGAAGTAATACCTTCTGTTTCTAACATATTACATATAATTCAATTTTCTGGAAAATTCTGGGACTAAAACTGAAAATTGAAGTTTGTTTTGCTCTTTTTAGATTCGTGTAAAGCCAGTTAAACCTTACCAATCCATTCACTTCCTCTTATGTTCTACAGTACAAGAACTCAGTCTATAGTTGGCAAAATAATTATGCAAACACACAGGTTTTCGAACAAAAAAATGTTCAATAATTTATTGAAAATAAATTAATTAGTGCATATGAAAACAAACAACATCCCGCATAAATGATCACGAGTGAAGGGGATTAAAAATCCATACAACCTAATTAAAAAGAAATATCAGAAATTGGTCGAGCAAAAAAAATTATTCATGCTGTAACAGTTGTGATATCAACTAATTAATTAGTTATCTGCTCATGTTTTTTTCATCTAATTAATTATATCTTATTCAAATATAAACCCAAAATGGGAAAAATGATCAGAATTGAAAGACAATCCACCAAAATGGATCGTAAATCCAAAGATTTAAGTTCTACCGCCAAAGATGAATGGTTCCACTTTTTCGACAAGGATTAAGTTATCGATATATCAGCAAAAATTGAGATTGTCTCACTTGACCATGCGATACCGATACGTTATTAAAAAAATTATCAGTTGACAATAAAAAACTCCTAGGCAGAAAATGCGTTGCCGTAGTTTGTGAATCACGTATGATCGTGCGAAACATAGCAAAAAATAACCTAATAAAAAGGAAAAGGAAGAAAGTGAAAGAATGTATTTTAAATGATTTTAATTTTTAAGGATTATTTAGCTATAAAATAATTCTGTGTAAAAATTTGTTTTTCAATTTACCAATGTGTTTTCTAATTTATATTATAGATTATAACAATAATTGTTAAACAAAGCTATTTAGACAATAATTATAACCTTTAGTTAATTTTCTAAACATTTCTGACATTTATCGTGTATATTTTCCTTAATATTTCTTCAGGTTTCACTGCATATTTGAGAACATTTTTATATTTTTCCTCTATCTTCATAAGTGGCCGATATAAGGGCGTATGAAACCTTTAATCAGTCGCCATTTTGAAACGAAATGGTGGATAGTAATGTCAAGTTCCGAGGATCATCCTGAGGTGACCTGTGACTTCGGTGCCAAATCTCAAAAGAATCGAACCAGTGGTCCCGGAGAAAAGCCGCGGACGGAAGACGGCGGCCGATGGATTTTATAAAAATTCAGTTTTTTATTTGATGTACCTTGAAACGTAAGACATCAAATTGTGATGGGGGTTAAAAAAACACTTTTCTTTGTTGATTACAAAGATTAATTATTGAAAAAAATAATTCAAAAATTTGAAAGAAAAATAATTTTATCCAGCACTGCGAATCATATTTTTGGACTGCCTTGTTCAAGAAAAGGAACAAATCATTTGAGCAAGCCCATCAGGATTATTTAAAACATCTGCCATTAGGGAATGTGTTATTCTTTAAGGTGGCGAAATGAATCACTGGGTATCGCAGTTATATGATATCATTAGGATTCAGTTAGATTTGAAGACTCGAAAGAGATTCTTCATGGTAAAAAAAAATGGAAGAGAAAACTATACCTCAAATGGAACGATGAGCACTCAATAATGCTTCTAAGAGAAAATTTTATTACTACTAACAATAAGATAAGGAGGCTTAGAAGAGGCCATTTTGAAAATTCGACATTTAAGTCTTGTCAGGCTATTTCAATGAGGATAAGACCTAGCTGATATTAAAGACTAATTAATTGTACATTGACAAGAGTTACAACAAAATCGTAAGAGCCGTTTTCGAGAAAAATGTAAAAAAAAAAAAAAAAAAAAAAAAAGTGTAAAATCGATAATATAAAGTGGCACTTATGTTAGTCGATTTTAGCGAAAAAGTAACATCCCAGGCATTTACCTACCTCAAGTTTTTGAGCTAGGCCATTCACATACACATATACCATTCTGCGAGACTATTATTTGGACTCAGAGGGCCTCAAAAGGTTTCGAAATTTTTCACGATCGCAATATTTCCTCATAATATATATTTCATATATGGGTGATGTTCATTTTACGGGCAAGTTTAAGTCCATTAAAATGTTAACTCAATTAGTTAAGTCTAACCTGAATTTTCATCCCAGTGCTATACGGCGAAGAAACGTTTCTTCATAACAAAATGTTAAAAATGAAAATATTAAAGAATAATTATAGAGTATACATCATTATTCAAAAATTGTTCATGAAATATATAAAAAAAAAATGTTTCATGAAATCTAGTCTATAATCTTAAAAAAAAAAAAAAAAAAAAAAAAAAAAAAGCTCTTGAAACATTTGATTTAGTAGGCAACTTTTTTTTATTTATCAACGTTATCTTTGACTTAAGAATCTTAATATAGTCTTTTAAAAAAAAAATCACCGAACTCACGTGGTAATAATCGCGCTTTTGAAAATTTTTAATTTAGCACGAGAAAAAAAAAAGTCTATTGATCTTGGTAATTTGTTAAGATTAATATCTGAGCGTCGGTAGAAAATTAGAAAATTTTGTTTAAATGCAGTCCAATTATTAAAACTGTTATCATGAAAATTACCCGTAATCTGAGAACCACCCATACAGCTAAGCGAAAGTAAAAACCGAAAAATGCAGCGCAAGAAATGACAGCATTTGATGATATTATCCACAATCATAATGGTTCAAATGATAAGAGCAAGAACACTTATCCACAATCATAATGGTTAAAATGATAAGAGCAAGAACACTTATCCACAATCATAATGGTTAAAATGATAAGAGCAAGAACACTTATCCACAATCATAATGGTTAAAATGATAAGAGCAAGAACACTTAGCCGTGTTTTATTTCGGTGAAAACAACTAAGTACCTACGTCTTTTTTGGGTTAAAAAATAAAATATTAACTAAAATTATTCCAAGCTGGGGTACTTCATAATATTATATAATTCGTGAAAACCTTTTGGGAAATTTAATATATTAAATTACCTTTTGGGAAATTTAATATATTAAATTACCTTTTGGGAAATTTAATATATTAAATTTCACGATCGCAATATTTTCTTTTACAATATATATATATATATATATATATATATATATATATATATATATATATATATATATATATATATATATATGCATATATATATAGGCATGTGAAAGTAAAAATTTTCATTAAATAAATCGAAAATACTTCCCGGATATAACCATTAATAAACGGCCGAAGGTGGGTAATCTGCAGATATTAATTTAAAATGACGATAATAAAAGTAAACTTTTCTTTCTTTTTTTATTTTAAGGATGTCATCTAACTCTGTATGGCTAATAAAGTTTTACAGCTCAACGATCAGTTTGAGATATAAAAAGGAAACCGAATTCAAAATTAAAAAAGTTTAGTAGCGACTATCAAAACTTTTTCAACCTGCAAAAAAATGAGGTGTAATTTGACAAAACTCTGCAGTTATAGTATACTCGTATAATTAAACTTGAGAAGAAAACTAACAAACATTAAACCAAAGCGATAGTGTAATAATTAATTGGCCTATATTTAAAACATTAGGCACAAATATCGTACCTGATAAGTTTTTTGAACTTTTTTATGCTTATGTTAAAAAATTGATAGTTTACATGCCTATAAAGCTGATTTCTCGCAATATAGAGCATGAATTTATATCGCTTAAAAGCCATTTCTCGACCAACTACTTGCCCCGCCCTGATTCGATCTTCGAAGGAACTCGGTATGATACTTTCCAATCATGTAACCAACCATCTTTAATTTTTAAATAAGTAAACCTGTCCAGATCGATCAAAACATCCCCAGCCACTTCATTAACTTTACAAACAGCGTTTAAGATGTTATGTTATGTTATAGTATTGCGACGGCGTTGCATGAATTTCAAGACGTTCAAAGCTATAACTATAAAATACGTATGTATTACCTTTCAAAATATGTTATTCATATACCCGATAAATAAAAGTGGAATAAACATATAAATAGCTTACCCTCTCAATTTATAACCGAAAGGAGGAGCTTTTCCAAACTACCTAGGAACAAATTGATGGGCAGTAAAAGTAACATTGAAAAAAAGATAAAAGGAAAGTAGCTTTTCCAGGGGGTCCCGAATTTCCTGGATCCCTTGATGACCACCATCCAAGCTACAAGGGCAGAAGGAAGGTACAGACAGATACCTACAGAATATCAAATAGTCCTTTCACCACCCCGCAGTATCTCTGTACCATCCCGACATGACATAAAACATATGCTTCTGAACACAAAAAATAAATTTAAAATACACCGTAAGTGAATTGAACATTAAATATATATTAAAGTTAATAAATATTCTTTTAAAATTATATATACCTACATAAATTCATAAAATATATATAAGAAATCTGTGAATCATCCTAAAAAAAAATCAACAGATAAAGCAACACCTTTTAAACAAATCCACAGTAATTCTAAAATAAAACTGAAATCCAAATGAAAATAATAAACACAAGTATATGACAATGTAGTAACATTTATTTAAGTAAATATGATATAACTATTCGGCAAGATGTTTCATAAGGGAAAGTTCGAAGCCCTTTTATATACAAAATCTTCAAAAACGCAATTTAACAGTAAAATTTATAAACATAGAACATTGAATAGACGATTATTCCATTCAGTAAGCTCATAATAAAATTAAGTAAAATATTGGGTTTATGCTTTAAAATATCAATAATAACAATACAGATCAATGGTTAGGCAAAGAACCTACTCAGAGTAAGAACTCAAGTTCCATAAGAATTTATCATTAAGTTTGCTAACATCGATTTTTATTTTGTTAGAAAAAACATGGTCTCGGTTTAGACGGTTTTCCATGTTCTAGAAACACAAGCAGAGCAATGTCAAATCAAGTCTAGCATCACTAATCTCATTGCCAAATGCTGTGTTAGAATTATTAGTGAAAAAAAAAAATACAAAAACAACAACATACACCGTACAAATTGCTATGTAAAATATATCAAATCTACAAGTAATCGAGAATGTTAGAGAAATTTTGAAAATAATGCAAATATTTTTGTTTTCTCATTCGAAGCTATCGCTATCCTTTGGTGAGTTCAAATCCAAGGCTAAAATATTTTTCAGGCCCATACTTATTCTTTTGCAGTCATTTTAAATTAGCTTCCTAGATGAAAACAAGTTTTGGGAAAATGTCTCTAACTTTGATAATTTTTGAGATATCAAAACAAAACAAAAACTAAAATTATGATGAGGTTTTGTGGCCTCACAACACATCACCTAAGCATCACCGATGCATTATAACTCTGGAACCAGTTTAGTCTCAGTAACTAAATTTGAGTTATGTTTTCCTATTACATAGAGATATAAACTCTGTCAGTTTCATAATTTTACTCCAAGTCCTTTTTGAGACATTCTCCCTTAAATGTTGTAGAAGATGACATTTGGCCATGTTTGAAAATTTGTATAAAAAAAAAAAAAAAAAAAATTTGAGATTGAAATTTCTATAGCTAGTAGTGCAATGAAAAATCTATACACAAACAAATCAAACGTGATTCTCGCGCTAAAAGTCTCGTTTAACGTCAATTTTCCTGAATTTTTGTAACCACTTTCCTCACTGCTTAGGTGATGTGTTGTGAGGTCACAAAACCTAGAGCGCACCCTCATCGTAATTTTAGTTTTTGTTTTGTTTTGATATCTCAACAATTATCAGAGTTAGAGACATTTACCCCTAAACTTGTTTTCATCTGAGAAGCTAACTTAAAATGGCAAAAGAAAAAGTGTGGGCAGAAAAATATTTTACCAATGGTTTTGAACTCACCAAATGATAGCCAATAACTGTTAAAAAAATCACATAAATCAAAAATGTCGAGCTACACAGTCTGGCTGATTTTGAATGGATTGGCCCATACCTCATTTATATTCTATTAAGTTTATTAATTATACCTGCGTAATGAGTATTTAGAATATTTTTTCGTATCAGTTTTAACATTAACAGTATTCTTTATGTTCTTAGATAGGTACTTAGAAAGTAAATCATCTTGGCGAAACGTGATTTTTCCAGAGAAAACTTTGCCATATATATATATATATATATATATATATATATATATATATAAATATATATATTTTTTTTTTTTTAAACGTTTTCATTATATGATGAAAAACACTTCATTCATACACTTAAGGTGACCGTCTTACGGTTAAGAACAATCAAGAGATGCCCTATTTCACTAAAATAGCTTATAAATATAAAAAAATTGGCAGTTACAGCAAAACGGAAGTGAACTGAAGTAATTACAGCTATAGCTTTTTTTAGTAACTCGGGTTGGTTAAAAACATATTGGGTAGGATTAAAGGGACAAGTTGATAAGCAGACATCTGGGCAAGAAATTCTCAACACAAAAGGAGGGGAGTTAAAAAAATCGGAAAGTGGTTACCAATGCCTTTGTTTATCTTGGTCTTTTTGCCGCGGCTAGAAAGAAGATTGAGAGTGTGCTCGTGTGTGAGGGCAGCCTATTCCAAAAGGGTTACTTCTTCTCCGCATCGTCCCTATTTATTTTTTATTTTATTTTTTTTTTTTTACTCTTTATCTTGGTCACTTTTACCTCCGCATTTCTTTTTTTAGCGACCTAAAACACAGTAAAATTCCCGCAAATTAGAGAAAAAATTAACGGTAATATGGTAATTAACGGAGTGTTTACTTTAGTACTCAAAGCTCTTTTAGTTTAGAAATTCGTCAAGAGTTGAATTCAGAAACTGACACGAGGCCACGAAAACGAATCATTGTTTCATTTAAAAATTATTTTTAAATTAGGATATTGTAAGGGATAACATTGATGATTTAGTTCAATCGATGGGAAAATTGTCAGAAGTTAATAAACAAACAAATTAATAAATTATAAATTAAAATATCAATACAATTAAATTTAACACAATGAAAGCTAACGCTGAAATCGGGAATAAATTCTAATTTAAAAGTATTTTATTTTTACATAACTTTTGTGTCCCCTTGAAGACAGATAGTTTACGATACCGAATGTACAAGAAATGATTATTTTAAAAAGCTTTGTTATGATTGAATTGAGTTCCAAAGTTGGTGTTATTGTAAGAATGAATTTGAATGAAATAAGATCAATGTAATTACATAAAAATACACAATACTTTTTGTGTTCCCTATATGTACGTTTGTTGCATAATATTTAATCAATGTAAAATGTTTAAAAAAAAATCTCGTACTTTAAGAGAAACGACTACACGTTTTTTCAATTTTATTAATGAATAAACTAATGTTTTAATCCTAGTATCCTCTAAATGTGAGTTTGATATTATGAATGAGATAGTAGTAAACATGTTCTGCGACAAATTAGCTGGGTCCCCCCTCCATCCTTCCCTTTGTCACTGTTTTATTATTTTTCCTCACTCAACCCCCTAACAAATCAAATAACATTGAATTAGAGGAATTGTATTCATCGGAAAACCGAGGTTTGACTACAAGATGAAACGGTGAGCAGAAATTTTAATAACAGATCAGGAAATATATACGATAAACATGGAAGGGCAGAAAGCTTTAAACAAATATTTATTTATGTTTTATTCGATTTTCAAAGATATTTCAGTCATCTTATTATTTTGTATATTAGCATGGGTCTCCCCGGACGGACAGACAAGAAACCAAATTGACCACGTATTAGTGGATTCTAGACACGCAACACATATTAGAGATGTCCGAGCGTATAGAGGAGCAGATTGCAACTCAGACCACTTCCTCAGCATCATCAAATACAAACAAAAAATAGCGAACCCCTAGTAGAGAAACAGGAGAAAAGATCATCCCGTACAATATCATTAAACTCAAGAATGAAGAAGTTAGGCAGGCATATAAGGATAGCATCAATAAGAAAATCTCTGAATGTCGTAATGGTATGGACGCCAGTACAAGATGGACAAACATAGAAGAATAATAAGATCATCTGCTGAGGAGATTCTTGGCTATCGACAGAAACAAGGAAGGACAGAATGGTTCGATGAGGACTGCATTAGATTAATGCAGGAAAGAAATGAAGCCAGGATGAACTATCTGAAAAAGAAGACGAGACAGGCTTACTATCTTTATAGCAATAAGAGGAAATTGGCTAGTGTACTTTGGCGACGTAAAAGAAGAGAGTATGAAAGAAAGAAATATGAGCTCATAAAATGCCAATATGAAAATAAGGATGTACGAGGTTTCTTTGGGGGAATACGACGGATCAGACAGGAATACAAACCAAGACATAACCTTATGAAGGACGAAAAAGGCGATGTTCTGACGGGCAGGGACGATGTCATGAATAGATGGACAAGACATTTCCAGAAACTACTGAACAAGGAAGAAGAATTTAATGAAGATGTAATACAGTAGCAATTCGACCTGAATCGGACACTAGAAAATGACATGGACGACGATGTGGAAACACCACCTGAGAAGGAGGATATATGGGAAGTACTCCACAGCATAAAGCTGCGGGGGTCGACTGTATACCAGTAGAACTGCTGAAGTATGGCGGAAGAGCAGTATTCGACGAATTGTATGAAGTAATTTTCGATGTCTGGATAAATGAAAAAATACCGATGAATTGGACTACAGCTCTTTTATGCCCCATACATAAGAAGGGAGACAGACTAGAGTGCGAAAATTACAGAGGCATAGCCCTACTTAATGTAGCCTACAAAGTTCTATCGTCCTTAATTTGTAAAAGAATGAAGGCGTACATGGAGAAAATTGTTGGCGACTATCAAAACGGATTTAGACAAGGAAGGTCGACAACGGACTGCATGTTTGCCCTGAGACGGCTCTTGAAAAGGCGCATGAATTTAATGTCACTCTTCATCATCTCTTCATCGATTTCCAGCAAGCCTATGACCGCGTTAATAGGGTAAACCTTTTGCAGGATTTAAGAAGTTTTGGAGTCTCCAAGAAGTTAGTACGTCTGGTTCGATTGACAATGACCAATTCTAAATGCAGGATCAAATCACAGGGCACATTGGGACAGGAGTTTCCAGTCAACAATGGACTTAGGCAAGGAGATCCTCTGTCGGCAATTCTCTTTAATTTTTCTATGGAGGGAGCAGTACGAGGAATAAGAACCAATCCTGGAGGCACTATTTATGACAGATACACACAGGTATTGGCCTATGCCGATGATGTCCACCTGGTAGCCAGAACACTGCAGGCTCTCGCCGGAGCGTTAGAAGAGATGGAGCGAGAAGCAAACAGAAGAGGTCTCCAGATCAACGAGAAGAAGACGGAATACATGAAGAGCATGTATAACCCTACACCGAAACAACCGCATACGATTAGTATCAATAGTCATAACTTCCCAGTTTGTAGAGCTTTCAAATATCTTGGAGCGCTGGTCACTGAAAACAATGAAATATATAAAGAGATGGAGGCCAGAATTGCATCATGAAATCGTTGCTTTTTTGCAATTCGTAAAGTTGTAAATTACAAAGAACGTCCTAGGAGAGCCAAGGTTATCATCTACAAGACAATTATTCGCCCAACAGTCACCTATGGCAGTGAGACTTGGGTTCTGACAAAGGAGGTGGAGAAAAGACTACGTGCATGGGAAAGAAAAATGCTCAGAAAAATATATGGTCCAATCCACTCTGAGGGACAGTGGAAAATTAGAGATAATGAAGATTTCAGAGCATTATATGAGCAGCCGGAGTAAGTGTTGTAAAATAGGGCAGGCTAAGGTGGCTCGGGCATGTGGAGCGTATGGAAGAAAATCGTCTACCAAGGAAGCTGCTTTTTGGAAAGCCAGGCGGTACCCGAAGACGTGGACGTCCTCGAATGAGATGGTTAGACGATGTTGAAGCGGGCATGAGACAACTTGGAGTGAGGGGATGGAAAGCGGTTGCGGGTGATAGAACAGCCTGGCATGCAATCTGTGATGAGGCTCATACCCTACGGGGGTAGTAACGCCAAATATAATAATAATATTATTTTGTATAAGATCCTATTTTTATTAAATATTTCTCACAAGCAAAATAACTAAAACGTATATAATTCAAATGCCGATAAATCAAACATGTTGCGAATATTCTTCAGTTACTATATTTTATTGCATGAAGAATTTTTAGTTGTATTTTAATGTCATAATTTTTTTTTTAACGGTAGTGGTGACATACATCGATATACTGAAGCTAACGATAATCCTGATAAATTTACTCATTATGAGTTCTGTTCTTATACGTCCCAATCACTGACTTCATAAAAAACATTTATGTTTCAATAAAAAAAAGCAGTAAGCATCTTGCCTGGTTTTACAACTATTTTTTTAGTTCCTTGTACGCAGTAAAGTTTTGACCATCCCTGAATTCGTTTTGACAAATTTCGTCAATTTTCTCTGTATCTCGCATAACTCAAAAACGGTTAGCCATGGAAAGTTCAAATTTCGTATTGAGATATTTGTACCATCTATTTGTGCATCTCTATTTTTAAAGATTAACCTACTAATTAATACAGACTGTTACGATTGATGTTTTTTTATTAAATCTATAAAAAATAATTATAAAATCACCAACGAGTAATTGTTGGGCTAAACACTTAAAATGGGAAACACGTCCAACGGATTGAATTTGCCAAATTTCGTTTTTGGATATAAATTATACCACAATTATTTAAAACCTTATTTTGTTTATATATCAGGAGTTTTCTGTAAAAATTAATCCTCTCCTCTGAAACGAAATTTTTTTAACGAATTAATATTCTATATCCAAAAAGTAATCAGTTAATTTCAAATCTTTAATTTTCCCCAGTCAAATCAAGGTGTTACAAATCAACATTTTCAATAAAAATTTTCATCATCTAATAATTTTGTTGTTATATTTTTCCAAAAGTGGATATATCGACTTCTGAAAAAAAAAACAACTCCTCATATGTGTTTAGTGTAACGAAACCCTCCCAAAAAGTTTTACCTGATTAATGAGTCAAAACTTTTCACCTCCATTTTTTTTTTAAACAAGAAGCAAGTTAGATAAAGTGGTTAGCCCAAATTATAAAATCAATGGTGAATAATTTCATTTAGCGATTAAAAAAACACAAGTTGGCCCTCCGACTGCATTACTATTCTCAACGATAAAAATTTCAACAATATACTAATTTCATTATTTGAACTTTATAAATATGCATTTTATCAGGCAATTACTTTTAATATTTAATATTATTAATATTTAATATATTTCCCATAAATTCGGAAATGTTATTTTTATCAGGCTCAAGGTGCGCTAAAAGGAATAGCAAGCAGATGGTGGATGTTTTCAGTACTGCCCAGCACTGCCATTATTTTGGTCCACTTATAGCGCATTCCGAGAAATGCGCTATTCCCAGAAATTGTTTAAACCGAACAGTTGGCAGTAACTATCCGAAATTAATTTAACTTAAAATTGATTAGCTTATTTATTCATTAAAAAAAAATGAATGCATATATTCATATTGTTAAAGGAATTACTACATAAAAATATTCTTATATAATAAAAAAGCTTATATGAGTCTTCCAGTTAACACTCTTGGGTCCATTTTCCGATTTGATCAGGGGAAATGTTTTTATATCTTTTCGCTATAGAAAATTATTTCATTCCTGTAAGATATAAATGGTTAAAACATGAAGAGACTTAAATTTCTGGAAGTAAAATACACGTTTTAAAAAAACAAAACAGGAAGTGGTTTTTTAAAAAAAAAAAAAAATTCTTTTGAGTGATTTTTTCAAAATAATTAGAGATTTAATTAGGGTTTAACATATTTTTTTCTAGGATAGTCACTTATGTGTGTAGTTACTAACAAAAACTTATTATAATCTTATTTTACAGACTTAGTCAGACCGTTATCTAAATGGCTCTTATAATAACATAAGCTTCAATAGTATATATAATACAATCATATATACTATGATAATACTGCATAAGCTTAAATAATATATATATGTATATATATATATATATATATATATATATATATATATATATATATATATATATATATATATAATAAAAGCTTAACTGTGGGGTTTTGAGATGGGAGTAGCTGCAAACATACGTTTGGAAAGATTTTGTAGCGTTAATTCAAAAAATGAATACTTTTTGAGTAGTGCGCAAATGAAGTTTTATTTTCTTCCTGTCATTTTTGACTGCTTTTTATCGGGAATGTTCGTAAAATCGTAAAATTAAAAGTGTTAGGAAGATCTAAAGGAGAAGATTTAAGGAATTTTTCATAAAAATTGTTATAGGCTTTTTTGCGCCACAGTCTATAGTCTCGATTTCTATATCGATGAAAAATTCAACAATGAAAGCAAATCGAAATGCGCATGCGCGCTGATAAATCCGATATCAAATTCTGAATAAGCGTCCTTAAAAACCTACTTTCTCCACTTTTCGGCGAAATCGGACGAGCAGTTTTCGAAATATAGATGTCAAGGAAAATACGTTAGCGCATACATAAGCGAAAGTAGGGGATGGAATCCGATAAAATTGATTTGGGACCATCTAGGTAGCAGACCGCACAATCCATGAAAATTTCTTCTAAATTAGATTAATAGTAGTAGTTAAGATTAATAGTAGACACGAGACCAAATTTGTTCCTTGACGTCTAAAATCCGAAACACGAACGGAAATTTTCGGTTCTGTAGACATTGATATCTTTTGATTCCTGCATGAGCACAAGGCTTCCTAATCTTCGGTAGTGAGGAAGCAAAAACGATAACGATCTTGTGAAACATTCGTCTTGCAATTGATATTTTCTTCAAAACGACAAAGGCAGAGACCCGGTCATGTAACCTTAGATGTGAGTTACATCCATGGATGTGAGGTAAATCCGTGGATGTGAGGTAAATCCGTGGAGCAGGTGATAACGGTAGTGTGAATCTGCGGAGCCAATCCGAGGCGATTGGGTTATCTATTAGAGCTATAGCAAAAGGAGTTTTATTCTTTTTTACGCTTTGCCTATTTTCTCCATCGTAATCCGCTAGAATAGGGTAGGCTTTTTTCCAACATTACTTTTATCTTAAAGGAGCTTATGGGTTCAAGATATCTCTACACCATAAAAGTGTAATAAAAAAATAAATTATTTCATCAAATGAAATATAAATTTATTTTTCCTGAAAGTGATGTCCTCTTAAAATAAAAAGTAATGATAGAGACGCCATAATTAGTTAAGAGAAATATTTTTCTTCATATAGTGATACAAATAAATAAATGAAATAAAATAATAAAAGCTTATATTATTATATATTATTATATATTATAATATATATATATATATATATATATATATATATATATATATATATATATATATATATATATATATATATATATGACATATTATTATATTATTATTTACAGATATTCACATTGATTCAGAGCAAAAGAAATGGTGATTCTAGGAGAGATAAGACAAAGACTAGGAGACCGAATGTAAATGTAGAACGGGCTCTTTCTGGGTTGAGATGGATTTATCTTTTTAAAAAAAATCCATTAACAGCGCATTGGATAACGAATTTTCGGCTAGAATCATAGCTGGCAATAAATTTTTCAAAAAACAAAACAAAATAAAATTATTTTAAGCAACAACAAAATACGGCTGAAGAGTTATGCTGACCATATCGTTTCCGCTCTTCGAGTTTAACCTAGTGCTAACGATATATTTATGTTCGTAAAATTTTAGAAAAGATCCAATGACAAATGAAATATTATTTTATTATATTATATATGATATAAATAGTGTATGTGATGGCTCAATATTCGCATTTTGCGTTTTATCATAACAAATTAATATAAACAAATTCAAAATAAAGCCACAGTTTTGGTCGACACTAAAACTTATGCCCCTTTATTATGCCCAGGCCAAATTATGCCCCTGAAGTAACAAATTTCACTAGGGGGATCCTGAGATACAGTTTTCAAAAGTTTGAAATAGTATTTAGGAGATTATAACATTCTTAAACACGAATAAGTTGGAAATCTTACAAAAATACAGCGTCTTTTTTGCTAAATAATTTTTCACAATACCTCAAAAATTCATGAAACAGCCACTCCACAGTCTATAACGACATACCTGAAACAAAATTCGAAAATTATATAATTAAAAGCATATATCGTTTAAATTTATAAATAACTTATTTACACAATGAAAAAAATAAAAATAGTAAGTATCAAATTTATCAATAATATTAATGAATAATGCAATTTATTTATGAAAAAAAATGTTTTAGTAAAAAATGGATCATTATTTTTCCAGGAAAATAAGTTGGACCTATAGGTACAAACAGACACATGTACCCATATTTAAGGGTTGATGGAACGAAGAACTTTCATTCAAACAATGGTCTCCATCCCTAATTATCATTTTGAGTAATTTAAATTTAAATTTAGAAAAGACAGAGTGGAAATGTTAAGATTAATTTCGCACGAACGCTAGAACAAGGCGTTCGGCAACCCTCCCTCCAAGGCACACAGCCAACCGCCCTCCCTCCAAGGCGCTCAGCCAACGCCCTCCCTCCAAGGCGCTCAGCCAACCGCCCTCCCTCCAAGGCGCTCAGCCAGCCTCCCTCCCTCTAAGGCGCTCAGCCAACCCCCCTCCCTCCAAGGCGCTCAGCCAACCCTCCTCCCTCCAAGGCGCTCAGCCAACCCCCTGCCTCCTAGGCGCTCAGCCAACCCCCCTTCCTCCAAGGCGCCCAGCCAACCCCTCTCACTCCAAGGCGCTCGGCCACTCACCCTCACTACTTCCCTCCCGTATTTCTGAAGATAACTATGTTAAAACAATTAAGCGTCTGATACAGTTCACATAACAACGTCGACCGCCTGCGCGGCAAAACGGTTGCATCAATCACCCAAAGAAAAATGATTTTGACTCCTTGGAATCCGATGAACTAAAGCAGAGGTCTCAAAAGTACGGCCTGCCACAAATTATTTTGATGGCCATGTAAAATTTACAATGTAAGTAAATCGTGTAAAATAATAATAACATGATTCTTAACGACCAATCAAGAAACACAATAACTAGCATACATAAGGGAACTGAAAATTGTTACAGTAATAAATGAAATGTGTATGTTTGTATGATGAGCTAGCTTAGGAGTCAGTGTAGGGACATGCGGAGTCAGGGTTGCCCTTAGGCTAAAAATTTCAATGAACCCTGCACTAAAATAATGTAGCGGTTGAAGTGATGAAGTCTACTCAGTCTAGTAGCAGACTGAGTAGCTTCACAAATAAATAAGTAGCAATCCTGTATTCGGGACCGAAATTAAGTTCGCCAGGAATTATACATAGAGCTGTTAGCTACAACACGATGCGGCTCAGTAGTAGTTCGTGTATCACTGAATACTCAATAAGAGGCTATTATTTTAGAACATGTTTAAATTACAAATGTACGGTGAACTTTGATTATGTCCCTTCAAAACTATCAAACTAAGATCAAATGCAAGCGTATTTTCTCAACACGTCAACGTTTTTCTTCATTCATTCATGTTTCCATCTTTCAACATTAATTGTCAATTATTTCAAGTTTAGTATAAGATTCAATATTTTTGTTTTGACTTTTTTTTAAATTTATGATGTTTATTTTGTTTATTTGTCTTCATAATTTATTCTTTTGTGTATTGCTCTGTTTATATTTGTTCAACAATCAATGTTGTTGCATAATATAACTTAAACATTACAATACGGGGAATATGCCTATTGCAGCATAGAACCTTTAAGTTTTATAAATACATGACCCTCCCAAAGGGTTACTTTGAAGGGCAAAAAAAAAACATTTTTATGTCAGTAAAATACTCTTTAATGTCAGGAGCGCCTTATCCTGATTGAAATAGCCTGACAGGGCTTAAATGACGAATTTTCAAAATCGCTTCCTCTAAAGTACCTTCAATTCTGTTCATTTAAAATAATTCACGGTCTCTCATTGTGAGTAGCAATAAAAAAAAAAAAAATAGATAAATATAAGCTATGAAAGAATTTGATAATTAACTGAAGGAGAAAAAAGGAGAAATATTTTACCACGTTGAAAACAATGAGTAGTAATATAAATTTATAATAAACCACAGGAAAGCTAAAGATTTTAGAAAAAATAATATCTAACATATAATGCCGTAGAAGGTAATGTAGAGTGAAGAAAATTGCTTACATTTAAGAGATTGCCGTAGTTAATATTTTCTAGTTTTATATAATTTAATGCAAAATAAATGTCGCCATGGATACTAAATGCAATTCCCATGAAAACTAAATAGAAACTATTAAAATTTATTTTTAATAAAGCGGTAAATGAAAGTAAATGAAAGCGCACCAGATTTTTTAAGTTTGCTTATCTTATCAGTGACTGGGAATAAAAAAGAAACGCTTTTGGTGCTTCAGCGAATTTTTTTAATGAAGATGCTGTACAAAGTCATAGAAATCATTTAACACTAACTCTATCTCTATTTGAAGAGCAGCTCTCACATATTTCTGACGTTATTAAAAAAAAAACAGGATCAACCTCATTAAAAAGAGGAAAGGCTTATGTATAAGTATATAATTCCATAAAATTTCCTCTTTCTCATTTAATACCATATATTTTAATGTTTTTCATACCACTTACACTTCCTGCTAGTTTTTGCCATCTTGTTTATGAACTATCAGAGAATAAAGTAGGATAGCGATCGCGCAAGATATCAGTCTTCATGTGTTGACATAGTTCTAGTAGGAGGCATGCGCTACGCGCGCGCACAAGCCGGTGTCGTAGCAGTCAGCTCGTACCGTCTAAACGCACGTTGAGGGGGTCGTAAAGCACCCCCTCAGTAAATTAAAGTAAAATCTCAACATTTTTTCTAAGGAGCGATTACTGTAGCTTAGGTAGTGAATGAAGTAACAAGGAAAGTAGCGAGGATACCGTCCCAGTGTTTGCTGCTCGACAAACATAATCAACTATGTACTCTAGATTATAAACTAATAATTAATAATGAAATTTTGAATTAGTTGGTGAGTGGCGATGACGCACTTTGGCCAAGAGAAGCAATTAGTGAAGTTGGAACCTCCCACAAGCGCTTATGGTAAAGATTGCATTATGGAGTTTTCCCTCTCTCCTCGACAAACTTCCACAATTTAGCGCATTTATTAACTGGGTAGGGGAAGGGTTTTCGTTTCTTTAAATTCAAAATCAGATAATTTCTATTCGGAAATTAAAAAAAATAATTTTTAGCCATCTCTTTTTTGACTCCTAACTGGTATCCAAACGACATGTGATGAAATACTATAGATATAGCATATTAATCACTGCCAAAAGTCTGATAAATTAGAATCATGTTTGTAAATCATATGTTTAGATCATATGTTGTGCATTATAAAATATATAAATATCATTGGAAAAGGGTTAAAGAGAGATACGTACTAAGCCGCTTCTACAGAGTCCTAAATCCTTGTCGGAAAATATATATATTTTACTCCAGATTTAAAATGACTCATACTTATTGATACAAATAAATAATCTTTTTTTTTTTAATATTATCATTCCCAATTTTTACGTTCGCTTACCTATATATGAAATATATGTTTATGGAAATTATTGCGATCGTGAAATATTTCAAATTGGAACTTTCAAAGGAAATAAGTTATAAGGTCCCCTCACTCCAAATAACCAAGTTTCCTTATCCGGCTAAGGATTGGTCACTCAAAACTCACTCGCCTTCACCTACTCACTAAAGACTTACCACCAAAATGCCAACACTGCAACATCCTTACAATAGTTCACATCTTCCGTGTATGTCCGTTCTACAGGCTTAAACTAAATGAAATTGAAATACCACCAAGCATTTCAACAGCCTTAGAAAACGGTAGTAGGGCCGACAAAGTAATATCTTTAAAGCAAATTTACTGAAGCATACATAATTAAATAATTAATAAATAAATACATTTTAATATTAATAATAATTTTTAATTTTTTAATAATTTTGTTAACATTTTTTTTAATTATTATTATTTATTATTTAATCAATTTATTTTATTTTGTCTTCCTTGTTTCCTGCAGCAGTATCATTATATGGATCGAGCGCTAATGCACCTAAAAACATCAAAGCAACCAACAAAACCAACCAGGATTCGTTAAGTGGTCTGCGTGTGTATGTGTTTATGCAAACAGCCGAGCACAAAAGTAGGAACCTGAAATTACATATTCGAGGTAAGTATATGTCTGTGATATTATAGCAGCTTTTGACTGAGCTGAAGTGTCACTTTGTATAATTGATTTTACACATTGTTGCAATTTTCTCGAAAACGGCTCTAACAATTTTGATCAAACTCATTATATCAACGCAAAATTAAATGGTCTTCAATATCATATAGGTCTTATCCTCATTAATTTAGTCTGACAGGGCTTATACGGCATCCTCTAAAGAGCCTTTAGAGGATTAATTATTTAAATATTTAGGATTAAGACGGTTAATTATTTCTATTTATTTGAAATAATTAACCGTCTCTCATTGTTAGTAGTAATAAAAAATATGTACCATAAAAGAATTTGATGATTAACTAAAGGAGGAATATTTTCGGAAGTTGAAAACAAATTTCCGGTAATAAGAGAAGTAACACGAATGCATAATATACAGGTGGAAAGTTAAGGATTTTATAAAAATTAATACTTAGCACATAAAATTGTACAAAGTAGTGGAGAATGGCAGAAAACGCAAAAACTTAAATGATTGTAGTGGTTAAAAATGTCTACCTTTATTCTATTATTTGAAAACTTAATTTTTCCATGGAAAATAAAAGCAACTTTGCAATTAATTTAAATGAAAATAATCATAAATTCATCAAAGACTCAGGAGTTAAATTAATACATCACGTTGAAAACAGTCTCAAATTAAATATATATGAAGAACTTGAAATAATAAAATCCTTCAAATCCAATCCAGATTTTCGCTTAAATGACCAAATAAATATCTCCAATAGTCCAATCTTAAATTTATTCCCATCTATAACACAAAAAACAATTACTCACCGGAATTACTAGAAAAACCCCGACCCCTAAACCGTTTACCAATAAACACCCCACACCCAATAAGCCAATACAAACTTTTCTGTTTGATATAATCTACTTAAACCTTGGTGAGTACCAACATGTATTTGATTTCTTGTCTTAATTAAATTCATAAATGTTTTATAATACTGATTTATACAATTTAATATGGATAATAATACCAACTATATTTTGAATTGCTTATTTTTGAATTTTTTGTGTGTTTTTAGAACTGAGGATGAATGTATAGCATTCGAAACTAGTTTTCAATAAAACAAATTTATAGAAGTGGCAAATAATTTATCAATCCCTAACTACTTATAATTGCTTACAATACGATTTGCTTACGATACAATTAAGTAAACAAAAAGAATTATCCAAAAATTCTTCATAAGCATGGTTCATAAACGAGAAATATAAACAGTAAAATGATAATTTAAAAAAAAAAGTACGTAAACACACGATTTAGTGTGAGGAAGGGAAACAACTACCACGATTAAAACCACTGATAGTGATACTTGAAATTCTGTCCATGTCCGAGTTCGGATTGAATTTACTTAATTTAGTGGCAAGAGTGGGGGAAATTTATTCGATTACAGTTTGATGTGTCAGCTATCAAGCTTGAAGAATGATGGTTTTATGGAGTTTTTCATCAACTTCCTGATTCTGATTTTTGTATGTTTTTAAGGTTTAAGTATTCCTTTGTGCATCGTCTGGAATACACAAATTAATTGTACGAATATGACATTATTCCATCAACTCATTGAGAAGTTTCACGATCACAACAGACGCACCAATTAATACACACACACACACACACACACACACACACACACACACATATATATATATTATATACAGAGTCGAACATCTATATATCGAACATGAAGGTTCCGATCCGATGAATGGAAATTTCGATAAATAGAAAGATTCCAATTTTTCATTCATTTCAGGCTAAAAATAATTACAGCTATTCATTAGAGCTTGAGAATTATCAAAGTCAATTTTTTTGGAGTTAATGACATATCAGAGGCAACTTTTTATGATTAAAGACAAACAAAACTGAACGATCAATGACATTTATTTGAACAATAGTACAATTAATTTGTGATTGCGGTTTTTCTACAAATGTACATTTAGAATTAAATAAGAACATTATTAAAAATAAGCAAACATGCATAAATTAATTAATTTATTTTTGTTTTCGCGCAAAATAGCTTCTAATGTCTTTTTGTGAATAATTCATCACCGGACTTCGGTTTAGGAACATTGTTTCTAAAGACGACTTGTCTTTAGATGCAATGTTCCTAACAAGAAAGGGAAAGTTAAAGTGAATTTAAAATGAAAATTTCTCTCTACGTCAGGAAAGGGATTTAGAGAATTTAGGAATTACTGTGCCTCTGAAACTTGATTTTTCCTGAATTTCCATTGCTTTGTAAACAAGTGGAATATTTTTTCTTATTTAATTATTGCCCATTCTTATGTACGTAAACTAAAGGCTCTTTTTGATGGCAATCACATTTTATATTTTTTAAATGGGAATTTTTTGTTTGATTCATAGAAATTTTTTTCGATAAACGGAATATTCTTTTCTAATGAAAATTCAAGGTTGCTAAAAAAAAAATACGATATAAAGAGATTTCCTATATATGGAAGTTCGATATATAGAGGTTCGACTTTATATATATACATACACACACACACACACAAATAAATATATATATATATATATATATATATATATATATATATATTACACCTTTCATTCTGGATTTGAATCTATGTATGTATGTAGTTACATATAGACATAAGGAAAATGCAAAGTTAGAGTTTAAAAAGATATTGGAGAACGATTATGGCTGGTTGCGTAGGTAAGTTTGGAGGCTAACAAAAAAGATATAATTCGAAAAAGTAAAAATAAATATTTTTATCTAATTTAAACCCGATTTTTTTTCTTCTCTAAATTAGTTATAAAAATTTAAACTGAACCAGTAAACACAACGTGGATTTAGCATCTCCATTATATGAGAATAGTCAATATAGAATTCAACTTGGGACCGGTCAGAGGGGGTCCCATTGGGGGAAGGGAAAAATCACCGGGGTCCGGTGTTTCTGATAAGAGTTGACTAAAATAAAATCTACACGGTAAAATGTTTGTTAAACATATGCGAAAGAAAAAAAATCGTTTCAACCTATTATAAATAATATCACATGCTTTTGTCTTACTTTGACAATGTAGCCTGATTTATAAGTATGGGTGTTGTTTACTGTATAAAGAGAAAATGTTGTCTTATGAGTCTAGGTAAGCAATGACATTGAATTTTGACCAAACATTCGCAGAAAACAAGACTAGAAGAGTGACGTGAATAAAAATTAGTTGAAGCTCTACTCGCGTTATCATGAAAACTTTACTTAAGTAATTATAATTAAATTTACTTAAAATGAAATTTTGTTAAAAATGGTGTTGTATTTTATGTACTTCCACGGTGAGAAGCACAAAGGAGAAGGGTAAATAAGAAGAAGCAGAAATATTTTACATAAAATACTAATATTATAATATTAGTATTATTAATCTAGTAATAAGTTTCGTTTTCATAATACCTTAATCCATATATTAATATTATTGACAAAAATAAAACATTGGATGGGACTTACCGTTGTAGTATTTTATCTGAATTTCCCACATAGCATCTGTCAACATTATCTCGTCAATTTTTAAAATTGTAGGGAGAAGAGCACTTGGAATTAAATTTTCCCCTGCATCTTTTGCCACCTAAACATCCTATTCGGACCCTTCCACATGTTACTTCACAAATATACAAATTGGTTATAACATTTATTTAAATAACGGACAACTAAAAATGAACTTTTAGAATTTGTCCGTTAAATAATAATGTTAAATAAGGCTCACAATAATGGCTTTCAGGTCACTTATAAAAGGCTTCTCCAATGCTTGCAATCTGAAATTGACAGGTAGCAAACAGAATCAACCCCTTGGGAGTAAGGCTGTTGGATAACAGTACTGCTTCGTAAACTCTGGATGTAGTATCAAATCCACGAAACGCCAAGGTTGTTTATTTTTCGTGATAGGTCATTCATTCAAATTTAGTTGCGTTTCGTTTTAAAAATTCACTGATGCCTTACCTTTCTAGCATTTTTCCTTAACAAAGAAAAATTATATTAAAAAATTCTCCTGATTTTAAATGGAATAAGTTTTGATCTGCTTAGTGCTAGTTATTGCCAGGTAAAACATGGTCCGTTTAATCTATTGGACTCTGCGCACAATATTCTGTTTAAATATAAACACCAATAATTTTTTTTTTTAACTTTCGATGCCAATTTCTTAAATAACATTTGCATTATCTATCCAAGCTCTACCCTCACTTCGTACGCAACTTATTCCAAGAGATCGTCAAGGTTTAAAAGTCACTCAAACATCACAACCACTAAAGAACGGTTTCATAACTGGAGGATTAAAAGACGAATACCAACGATCACATTGACCCTTCGTCGCAAACCTAGGACATCCTCCCCCACACTTTCAAATTATCTTCAACTAGCTATAACTTTGTTTAGGGAAGAAACCAACATGTAACCCTCATACAAGACCAAAACGACAAGAAACATACTTAGGATTTATTTGAAAAACATCACAAACTTCCAGTTAATTACAAAAATTTCCTCTACATATCTGCTATTAGAGCAATTTGGACATGCGGAGTTGAGTTTCGTGGCTTTGCAAAACCAATAAATTCCTTCGGAGTCCAAACGCCTCGAAAAACCTTTAGTGCTGATTATTACGTCACAAATAGAACTATCCATAAAGATCTCAACTTCTATTATTTGCTAATTAGGCACGGGAAGGAAATAGTTTTATATTAAAATTTATAATAACATTATTTCGCAACTATTCTTCCAAATCTATACCCGATAATCATCTGAAAAGATTACCATTGGATCTTTCATTTTAGTGCTAATAAAAGGCAGTTTTGTCACTGTCAATCACTGTCAATAAATGAACACACAAATCAGAAAAAATTATCTATACAATATGTGCCGACGCTTCGGCCTAAGTTTTAGACCATCATCAGGGCTAAGAAAAAACAAGATAACAAAAGATGTAGCAACAGTGGCAGTACCAGTAATAATAAAAAAGTAAATGGTATTGCCACTGTTGTTACATCTTTTGTTATCTTGTTTTTTCTTAGTCCTGATGATGGCCTAAAACATAGGCCGAAACGTCGGCACATATTGTATAGATAAGTTTTTCTGATTTGTGTGTTCATTTATTGACCACCCCCTCCTCCCCCCAACCAAGGTTCACCTTTATAAATACAATATATGTAGAGGGAGGTAAAAAACAACAAATTTTTACATGTAAAACATGTATTTTTTTCGTCCCTGGTTAATTTGACCTTAACCTCTGGTTCCATCGAGGTCTAGTTAGAGAGGTTCTACTGTAGTAAAAGAATTATAAGGATTTTTTTTTCTAAGACATTTCAGTCCTTAAGATGTGAGAACGCCTCAAAACATAGGCACATAAATAAACCTCATTACCATGTCATTATCAACCCTAAACTTACCCGTATATTTTAGTGAATTAAACGAAACATTACTATATATATATATATATATATATATATATATATATATATATATATATATATATATATACACATATGTATGTATATGCATACACACACACATTATATTTTTAAAATATTAAATTTATAAATTGTTAGTAAAAAAAAAATCAAGTAACATATAAATTTGATATTTTTTTATAAAAAAGAAATATCTCATATATATACATATATCCCGAAATTTAGCTTAAAATTTGAATAATTGAACTGTGTTATGAGCATAGGTGAATATTACTATAGTACTGTGTCGTGTGGGGCACATTGCCGAGATCAGGGTTAAAAAAATATTTTGAGTTAGGAAAAAATAAATTAAAACATTGAAGAAAGAAGGAATATATCTTAAAGCTATAGGTGACTGCGTGTGTATGATATATCCTGGGTATATAGGTAAACGTTGCCACCTGCTAGCAATGGCTAATAATTATAGGGAAAATTACAATTGTAATGGTTAATAAAGGGAAGATGGAGTGGGGACAATAAAGATTGGTGGTGGAGCGGTTGGGAGAGGAGGGCTCCTCGTGCAGGTAACCAAATTAACCAGCTTACAACTTTTGCCCCGCGCTAATTATCAGTAAACAATGTAAAATTACTAATTATAAAACGACATTGTTATTTGCCTCTTCTGTTTGTATGTAGATTGTAATCGGGGGTGATGTATGCTAATTAATGCCCTGTCGCTCTGGCAATTATAACAATTTTCTGTCAGCATTAATAAATTTTGAATATAATTTAAATATAAATTTTAAAAGTAACATTTTTGGGGAATTAATTTTGTTTTGAAATAATTTTCTTCGTATTTTTCTTTTTTAAATTAATTTGATACTATTCAGTTTAAAATTTTTGTCACAGGTAAATTAATCTTTTCTCGTTAAAAAGACATGCGATTCAATATATGTAATAGGAAGCCATAAACATGGTGAAACACGTTTATATCATTTTGCCTCATTTCATACAGGCTAGAAGCTAATAAAATTAAAATAAACAATAAAATAAATAAATTTATATGCCTAAACAGTTAGAATTTTTTTCTGATATAGCGTATTAAACTTTGTACACTTGTTTTTTGTATTCGACTATGCAAAGGAAAGTCGTGTGAGTGGAAACAGTCTACCTATCCAAACCAACAAATCCTAACTATTGTACATTATAAGTGCGATTCTGAGATTAAAAGAGTAAGCCAAAAACATAAATCTCAGATCACTGTATTTAAACAAAGTAATATTTCTGAATGCGTATCCGCAAAAACCAAATTTTTTTTTTTTTTTTTTTTGACCAAATAGACTTAATATTAAAGTATACATTATATATATATATATATATATATATATATATATATATATATATATATATATATATATATGGACTTATATTAAAAATAATTATCCAGAATCATTCATAATTTTTAGTCATTAACAATATTTTTGATTGAGGCGTAATTATTTTGAAGAAAACAAAGTATGACAGTTTTTACAGCCTTTTTCCGCTTTTGTAGCACAATTGGTATCCGTGGATACTGGAGAGGCTGAGTAGAAGCAGGACATCCTGGCAAACGAACTGGAATAAATGGTACCGATTCCTTCAGTAGCTTCGGGCCCACTGCTTCTTTTTTATCCCACCCTTATCGGCTTTTCCAGCGGTATCCCGGGACTCCCTTAATCGCCCCAATCCAGGGATTTCCAGAACTTCCAGAATGGGAACGATCCATCTTCATAAACTATATCATACGAAGAATCTATAAATTCGACTAAGATTATAAGGAGCGAACAATCTTTTTTTTTTTGTTTAACGCACTAGTAATCACCATTTGAAGTTGAAAACTCCAAAAATACTTATATCTTATATGGTATCTCACAATGAAAATCAATTAATACACTTCACTATCAGATACGCGTCAGTTTTAACAGTTCACAAAAAATTAATATGATAAAATACCGCTCTACCTCTATATTAGTAATTGCAGATCAACTTCTTAGTGAGAATTTCACAGCCGTCTAACTCATGAAAACATAAGTATTTCCTATTATATGATTTTGAAATCATTATGCTTAAATATCCGTGCCATTAGTTAATAAAAAAACTTAAGTTTTTTTTTTTTTTTTTTTTTAAGGTATAATATGATACTACACGTTGAAGACCAGCAGGTGTCCAAACTACTAAAATAAAAAAAAATAAAAATCTAAAAGTGGACATTAGTGCGAAAAAATAAAATTATTACTGAAGGAATTGACAACAAAACTTCACTAATGATCTTCCAAAACAGACACCAAAAGTCTATGTTGGTGCCCTATAATTCAAGATGAAAAGGTTTCCAATCATACAATAATTTAGTAAACAATTATCTTTTTACAAACATCTAAATTTAAATAATACAAAATTTCAGCACGAAATTTTAAATAAAAACGTTCATTGAGGGTGTTCGTTTTAAGACGGCGCAAAAGCATTTTACGGAAAAACGGTCGACAGTGTAATTAATTAAAAATAGTATAAGATATCAAAATTTAGTTAGCACCACTTCTTTTTTTTTTTCATTACCTTTTAATATGATATGCATAAACATAGGGGTCCATCCGGTCTGCAATGTTTTCCAATAGCATTTTTCGCTAAGGCCAACCGTTTTTACGTAAAATGCGTTTTGAGCCGTGTGTGTGTGTGTGTTATATTTATGAAATTAACGAAGATTTCCTTTTTAAATACTATCTGGTGTTGATTTTGTTATTTTACCAGCAACATAATTGTTTATATATATAATATGCATCAAATAGTTTTCCGTATATGTAGTTAATTTATTTATTATTGTATATTACTGGAAGGTAAATGGAAATATGACAGTAGATAGATTTTCATTCCTAAATTTATTTTTCTCGCCAGTATTAGTTGAAATTCAGTGATCTATCGATTGAATAAATTTCTCAGTCTAAAATATAATTTATTTTTCTAAATCGCTAAAATTAGTACGTGAACCCTTGTATGCATACAAATAATAAATAAAACCACGAAAGATCAGTGAAACGTACGGCAGCCTAACAGTGTATGCATACAAATAATAAATAAAACCACGAAAGATCAGTGAAACGTACGGCAGCCTAACAGTGTATGCATACAAATAATAAATAAAACCACGAAAGATCAGTGAAACGTACGGCAGCCTAACAGTGTATGCATACAAATAATAAATAAAACCACGAAAGATCAGTGAAACGTACGGCAGCCTAACAGTGTATGCATACAAATAATAAATAAAACCACGAAAGATCAGTGAAACGTACGGCAGCCTAACAGTGTATGCATACAAATAAATATCAACATACCTGACGGAAAAAAAAATTGAAAAAATTAAATTATGAATAGATTAAAAAGGTGATGAGAAATTCCAGTAATTATGAATCGCAATTAAACATGGTTAAAGGAGAAGATAAAACATGTTAGGAGATTGAGTATTTATTACAAAGGACGCTGATCAGAATTTCATTTGAAAAAGAAAAACAATGAAATAATCCTTTTATTTCCTTTAGTTTTTTTCTTCTTTTTTTTTCGTATATAATTGTTACTAAAACTGTAACCGTTTTCACTTCACCCAATTATTCTTAAAATGAAAAAGAATAATAATAAAAAAAATGTAAATGTTACTAAAGATTTCAAGCCTTTTATTTAAATTAAAATATATAATAATTGTGATCTGATCTTGTTTAATTTTATATAAATGTAAATTTATAAATATTTAAATGGGAAAAGCTAAGTTTATTTACATTTTGTTTCTTACTGAATGAATTTCAAATTACAAAAATATTATATTATTTCTCCAGGGCAAATTTGGCTTTCATGCCTACAGTATTAATAGAACTCACCAGAACACGCAAAAGATTGTCAGCTTTTACCTCTGACCCCTAGGCCTGAGGTGAAGAACCTGGAAATAACTGCTCACTACAAAGACCAGCTTCTCCATAAAATAGGACGAGAAAGATAGCTCAGGTGGCAGGAACTAAGGACCAAGAGAGAATGATAAGGTGAAAAACGAGAAGCCAAAAAGCCATCTTCAGCGGAATCACATAGCAAGGACAGCCGTCATTTGGACTCGGAAAAAGAATTGCCGTAGGGAGAACGGAAGGAGCATTTTTATCGAGGAGTAGGGCAGGGGTGGAACACCACGTGGAAACGGTCCAAGTGGTTTTTCCCAGATTGGGTTTCAGTTGGGGGGTGGAGGGGGGAGGGGAGGAAAGGAAATTGTTAACATTTCTTTAAAGAGTGTTGCTATGCCGTTCTAACGGCTCTTGCTACTACATACTGAGAGTGGCAAATTGTTAAGATTCCTTTAAAGAGTGTTGCCATGCTATTCTAACGGCTTTTGCTACTACATTCTGAGAATGGCAAATTGTTAACATTTCTATAACGAGTTGCTATGCTATTCCAACGTCTCTTGTTACTAGATACTGAGAGTAGTAAATTGTCATCTAAATTGAATGATTTGCCCAATTTTTTAATACAATCATCAACAACTAAATTTTAAAGGATTCTGAAATTCTTTCCCCTTTGTTTACGATATTTTTCTCCCACTTATTTTCAATTAAAAATTTAAATCTAAACTACAATGATTTGCCCAATTTTGAATACAATAATCAACAACTAAATTTTTAAATTATTTTAATGTAAATAAATTTTTTTTGAGGATTTATTTTCCTTTATAAATGTCCCTGACTTCAAATAAATAGTAAATTATGAATATAATAGGATGGAGCGAAATTAGGACCACTCCTTTATCCTTATTGGACAGAACTAGTGTGTTGCTATAGAACAGAGCTGCATCTAATCAATTTTTGGAAATTTTAAACTTTTGCTTAATAATCGAAATTTGGAATTTTGCTTAAGGGGACTATATTTGACCACCTTCCAATATCATTTGTTTAATATATTATTAAAAACGCAACCCAGCAGTGTATAAATGTATCGGTAAAGATTAATCAGTTATAAACATAATTGTATCGTCTTTACCTTTCCTTCATAAAAATTGAATAAGGTAAAATATATATATATATATATATATATATATATATATATATATATATATATATATATATATATATATATATATATATATATAAAGATGGGCACGGGACTCTTCCCGAATCTCAATTATACCCATATTCACGTAAAAACTTCTTCAATAATATATTAATGGTAGAAAATATTTTAAAAATTCAAATAAACACACTACTACTAATTAACAAGCATTTGGATATATTTTTTTTACAATTTGGAGAAATTAATACACTTCTCCTCTTATCATTAATAAAAATTAAACCCATGTATGTCTAAATGTACGCTTGTATTGTATTGACAGTTTATCTAATATGAACAAAAATGTTTCAATCCTACACATTCTGATAATTTGATGGAGCTATCCTGAGTTTTTATTTACTCTCACTGTCATACTGTCGCAAATATTATTGTCAAAAATATTTACCTTTCAGGAATGACAAAGATTATTGCTCTGGAATTCGTCCAGAGTGTGTTCAAGACGACTGACTTATATCAATTTTAGTCAACTCGAATTTTCTTCATCTTGGTTTTTTACTTATTTTGTCATTATTTAATTTATCTACCCATTTATTTTCATTTGTGGTACACATATTTTTTAAATCATTTATTTCTTTATAATTATTATTATTTTTTCACTTTATATATATGGTATAAATGGAAACTTACAGCCTAATTAATACTTATTTCCCTTAAGTGTGGCGGCTGGTATTGCTATTCAATAAAACTTTTTATCTTTCAAAACAAAATAATTCGTCCAAAACTATTAGAATGTATTAAAAGTAAATTTGCGATACACTTATAGGTTAAGTGCAGTTATTCAGAAGGCAGACGTCCACACCAGATGTCTTTATTAGCATCACTAATGTCTACTAACTAGAATATCTAATATAGAGATCAATAAATCACAATCCAAGTATTTTTATAGGGCCAAGGGCAACGGTAGCCAACGCAGAGGAAAGGAGGTAGGGTGGTCCCCAAGGGGGTCAGGTTTATATTCTCCAGACGTAGCACTGCCATGTCTTTTAATAAAAGGGTGAGCTCTATTGCTCCAGGCCTAAAATTACTTGACCGCCTCACGCCTGTTGAATAATAACCAACGAAAAAAAAAAATCAGCCACTAACCGATTCCTATCAAATCAGGCTTGATCGCGAAAATTTATCACTGGCTGCGGAGCACACGCATTAAATAGCATAACCTGCCATTTGTTCTTTTACAGATACATCGACCGGGTTTATATGGCCCATCTAGATCATCTTCAATTCCTAGTTCAGTGCGAGAACAAACCAATACCAACTTTTCTGTTTGATAGAATCTACTTAAATCTTGAAGTGAAGATGAATGTATAACATTCGGAACTAGTTTTCAATAAAAACAAAATTACAGAAGTGGCAAATAATTTATCAATCCCTAATTAGATTGATCCATCTTTACAATCATGCGGATGTCAACTGAGTAGAGTAAAACGTCGATTAACCATCACTCGTTTATACGGCAGTTTCTGTTAACCTTCAGGAACGTAGAACACAATAAAATGTGGGGATTATAACTCATGCTTTGAGTATTTGAAGGGAAATATTAACAGAAAAGTAGATAAATAATTAAGTAATGCACAACAATACAAAGAATAACTTAATCACATATTTTACCATATTTTATTAGATCAAAATGGAAAGTCGAATTAGTTTTAAAAGAAGAGAACCATACATAGCTAAGTTAATTAGGTACTAGCGTATAACACGGTCGACCAACATTTGCTGTATAACCTACCCTGATACATCCTTATCACTTCTGCTTGGTTTATTTATATTATTTCTAAAGTATTATTAATTTGTTTCTTAATAACTTGAGGTCTCTTTTGAGATTTTTATTTTTATCAGTTCTGTATTGTTTATTAGCATTATTCGTAAATTATTAATTAATTGTTTGTTAATAAGTTATTTATTTTGAGATTTTATTTTATATTTTAGACGAAAAATGATAAAAGTTTGAGATTGCCCTCTACGGAAGAAGATGCAGTGAAATATTTTTAAAATTTTGAAATATTCCATCCACGTGTGGATATCAACTCTGCAAGAATGAAAAGGGGTTTTTTAATTTAGTTTTTATGAAGTCTGAGGAGTGGAAACTCGCTTTTGGGGATTTGGATTAGGGTGGTTATAGTGTTCCATCAACAGTGCGGAGAAGGTATTCCTTTTTAAATCGCAATGAAATTTCGTTTGTAGTGTCAGCAAGGTCGACTTTGTATTAAGCCACTAAAAAAATATTCATATGCCACCTACTCCTACTAAATTTATCAAATCAATATAGTATATTTTGATATAATATACAAAAAAAAAAAATAAATAGCTGGTTATTATGTTAATAATGATTTTTTAAGACAATCATTGTTTTCAATGAGCTTTATCGGCATCCCCATTTATTACATAATGAAATGCTGACTTTGTTTATTTCATTTATAGCGCTCCTGAACTTAATGAAATTAATCCTATTTGTCTAATAAGTCTGTTAATTGTTTATTATCTATACTAATGAAAAGAGTGTCTATAAATTTGTTTGAGTGTGTTATGAAAGTGCATTATGTACTTAACACTTGTTGCTCAAATTACCTATAAAGCTGCAAACATTTTGTTTTTTTTCTTTTTCTTGCTGAGACACAACAACAACAACATAGATATAAATTATTACTTTTTATTTGAATCTTTCTGTTTGTGTACTGTTTTAAATAAGTTTGATCAGATTTTTTTTTAGAATATTTAGTCAATTGTTCTTTAAAAACTAACTTTTAGCAAGTTTCTAATTTTAGTTTTATTTGATATAGTTTATATCATTATTCAAAAAAGTTTCATGAAATCTAGTGTGTAATGAAATACAATGTTGCCTCTTGCAATGTTTTGTATTTTTGTACCATCATTTTATATATAATTAAGACTTTTTATCTAGTCTTAAAAATAAATAAATAAATAAATAAATAAAATAAATAAAATAAAATAAAAATAAATAAAATAAAAAAAGAAGGCTGTAGAAACTTGCCATTTTTTTTATATGTGTACCCTTATCGTTGTACACCTAAAACTTTTAATCTAGTCTTGAAATAAAAAAAACTGTGACTACATGCAATTTTTTATAAAATAACGGTAATTATTTTTATAAAATTTGTAAATATGGTTTTGTTAAAATGGCAATTTATAATTTCCTACACATAGAGGGCCCTAGTACATAGAGTTCGTCTTTTGTCCAACTGCACTAATTTCTTTACCTCTAGATCTAAAAAAAAAGTAAATTCAAGCTGGTTGCCATTACTCACGCAGTCATATCGTTCTTGTGAAAATTTTATATTTTAAGGTATAGATACTTAAGCTTTTTATTTAAATGGAGTCAAAGTTATTAAAACTTTGTGAACATTTGAAAATTTCCCATATTCTGAGAATCACCCATATACATAATTATTGATGGATTTGAAAGAAATTTATACTGGATCATTCGCAAACTAGTGCACAATTTTTCTCCAACTTTGGGCCAAATCAGACGAGCCGTTTGTGCATACGGAATCAAAAGCAGTGAATGGAATTTGATAAAATTGATACTGAACGATTTTTGCACTAAACCTCAACTTTGGACCAAATCGGGCGTGCAGTTTTGGAACTATGGGTGTGTCAAGCGAAAAAAATGTTTGACTTTTCGTAAGGAAAAGAACTGAATTGATTTAACAAACTTTGGCAAACTTATTAATAAATATTATTTATTAAGAATTATTCGAAGAATTTTATAGAAATAAAAAATTTCTCAGTACTACGGACCCTTCTAATGGAAATTTAATTATAGTATACATAGAATTAGAGTATTGTGTGGATATAATGAAGGGGCAGGTAGCCATAGGTAGGAAGGAGGCAGTAGGCTGGCTGCTAAAGCTATTAGCATACATTGGTCAGGCAGACATAACTGTATTAACCACAGCATATTGTCGGAGCCGTGTGTGGACCCAATCCTCTGCACTGTTCTCTTATATTTCTTCATTTTAACATATTAGGATTCCATTAATTGAAAAACAGATATCTAAACTGTTTAATAATTTTTATAACAGGTGTAAATTGCATTTGCATTACATTTTCTCAGTGTTCATATTAACATAAAAAAAAAAAAAATCTTCTTACCGAATTTCGTAAAAAATTACACAAGAAAATTTGGAGATCTTTAAATTCGTCCTCATCGAATCTTAGCTATCCTCTCCTCTCTTATTTCGGGAGAGTTAGCCATATCATTTAGTGTATGAATAGCTACGCTCTTAATGAAATTTTCACAAATCTGTCTTTCTTTATTTCATATTTTTTTTTTACGGATAGTTCGGATTACATAACGGTTCGGATTAGCGAGAATCCACTGAACATAACTAAATAATCACATGCTGAGCACAGGGTGAGAATGTCCATGAATCCTTTTGGCCATATTCATCCCGAAATGAATAGAACTTTGGCTTATGTTATCTTCATTACCTTACCACAATAAACGATAAGGTAATCGGTTTAAGGATATAGATACAGCACAATAAGTTTTAGCAACTTACTACAAACATTACTCTACGTAGAAAAATATACTTCTTTTTTTTCTGCATGGAAATTGAGGAATAAAATTATTAAAAATATATAAACTTGAATACAATGATCTAAGCTCACACAAACCACTACCAAATGAGAAAAAAAAATTGACTGGGGAGGTTTTGAGGGACAAATTCACATTTCCCTACTTTTGGCCATTCTCATCCCGGTTGACAGTACATAAAAATAAGTAAACTAGATAAATTAAGAAACTGTTAAATATTGCATAATAATTTAATACTGAAGATTGGCAAAAAAAAAAAGCCCCGAAACGCTAATGAAATGTGTGATCATTTATAAATAAAAAATAAATACATAATAAAGTATTAGTTCACAAATGCCTTCAACTTGAAAAAATATTATCAAATGGCTTAAAAAAAAGAAAAAAAAAAAAGAATCTCCTAATCATTAACGGAATTTACAACACTGGATAAGTTTGGAAATTCTTCAGTTTCTAAAAACCCTGGGAGTAGAAACAACGGAGGAGATACATGAGTGCCGTCGCTAGTAACAGAGGGCCTAATCTGGAAGTAAATAAATTTGCCCAAAGCCAATATCCTCAAGCAATAGATCAAGGGGGCCGCTGGGCAACCAATAATGACGGCCCCCGGGAACCCACTGATAAGGGAAGATATGGACTGCTAGTGCACTACTCTACCTCCACCCACCCTACACCCTCTACCTTTCCTACCGATATCAGGGACGCCCATTATCGCAAATGGAAGAAACCAAAAAAAAAAAGATCTAATAAATTACCTACATCCATTAATTATCCGTTAAGTGCGTCGGGTATGGGTGCCCACCAGTCAGCAAAAATATAATGTAGCATGTCTCGAATTCCTGTTTGCTGACAATATAGTGATTTTCCAGCCTCATTTTGTTTCTAATCTTCAATAAGATCCAGTCAATAATCGATAAAATCAGGTATGCGTATCACACAATTTTCACTTACCCATGATACTTGAAATAAACTTTAAAACTTTCTAGTTAGTTTCCGTCGAAACATTTATTCTTCATTTAATAATATTAAATTAGAAATTATAACAATAACTTAAAATTATGCGTTCTTCGTCACATTCCATTAGCTTCTACGGCTATATATGTTAGATATTATTTTTCTAAAATCTTTAGCTTTCCAACGGTATATCATACGCATATTTTACTACTCTTATTTTGGGAAATTTCTTATCGATCTGGGAAAATATTTTTCGTTAATTGGTTAATTATCGAATTATGTTATAGTTTATATTTATACATTTTTGATTACTACTAACAACGAGAGACGGGTAATTATTTCAAATAAATAAAATGAAAGGTAGTTTGGAGGAAGAAATTTTGACATTGAAGCCCTGTCAGACTATTTCAATGAGGATAAGACCTAGCTGATATTAAATGGCATTGATATAACTAGTTTGATAAAAATGGCTAGAGATTTGTGCAAAATCGATGATACACACACACACACACACACACACACACACACCATTTTGCGGGATATGGTTATTTGGACTCAGGGGGCCTTAAAACATGAATTTCCGTAGAAAACTCGGATTCGAAATTTTTCACAAATGCCAAAAAAGGTACCAACTGAGTCCCAGTAAGTTTTTGATGCAGGGTAAATTGAGTCCCGGACCCAATAACTTTTTTCAGGTACCGGGCCCGGCTTATCAGCGACACCATGAAGCTTGCTGGGTAGTTTCCCATATATTGTGTGCGTAAGTCACTAAGTTAGCATAAGTCAGTAAATCCAATTAATGAATTTAGTCTTATAAATGTTTTCTGTCTGGTGGAAAAACGAAATACAAGGACTAAGTGCATTTTGAATGAAACTACAGCCAGTACAGTCGTAAACCGTTGTATGGCTTAATCTTGTTGTCAGGTGAAAATGGTTTGCTACGTGAAGAATTTTACTGTGATTTTTTTTACAATTTTGCTTGAACGCCCTCGATATGTTTCTCCATCACATCAGTCATAAATATCAAGCAACAATTAATGGTTGAATAGCACGCCAGAAGCATAGGATAGATTTTATTTAACAAAGAATAACAAATAAAAATTACATAAATAAAATACTGTATTGTTTTTAACAATTTTAATCAGTCTGGTGTTGAGAAGATTGCAACGGTTTATAAGATGTATACAATTTGAAACTTATAGACGAAAGATTAAGCATATGAAGAGAAATAAATATAAATTACAACTAACAGTAATTACAAATAAATATTTGTATCGCAACCCAGCGCGCCTTTCGGAATAGCTTTAATTTAGCCCCGTTGGCCCCTGCCCCGGATTGGAAATCAATTGTTACGTGGGTCACTACGTTTAGACAAACTGCAAGTTTGACAAAACGAAGAACTGGAGTCCCTCGGCCCATTAGATCACCTGAAAACATTGAGGCAGTGAGAGCTTCAATGTTGCGCAAACATGCGTCTACCCATGGACTTGGAGGGTGCAACTTCAAGAGCATCGATGGTTGTTTTGAGGGAACACTTCCCAGAGTGCCTCATCTCAAATTGGCGATTTGGAGTGGCCCGCTCTCCCGATTTGGCCCCTTGTGATTTTTTTCTATGGGGTTTTCTGAAATCCCGTGTTTTTGTGAACTGTCCAAGGACCCTACAAGATTTGAAGACCAACATCCAGGAAGAAATTGCCAACATAATGCCTGCTATGCTGGCAAGAGTCATGACAAACGACAGAAATCGGTTAACTCATTGTATGGAGAATGGGGCACGTCACCTATCTGATTTGATCTTCAAAACTATGTAAAACAAAACTTTAGGGATGCGCCTACATTATAAAAAACAAATAAAAATGTTCTAATTAATACAATGGGTTTTATTAAATTTTGATAAAAGGAAGTTATGCTGCCGCACCCTGTATAAATCATATGTAATATAAAATTGTAATACACAGAACATTTTAAAAACCATTATATTTGTACATCAAAAGTAAACTGTCGTAAGTCCAATTTCGCTGATTTTGATTTTAATATCCTATTTGCATTATTCTGGCCATATTTTTCTTGTACAAGTATCATAAATAAGCTAAAAGGATAATTAAATATGTAACACTTCGAATATAAAGATTGACCATTAACCACAACAAGGAATACAGTGAGCTTCTTTTTGCTCTTCAGTAAAACTTTGAAATTTTATGACAGTTTACCTCTGAGGAACATATATTTAAAAGCACTGCTGTACATATCAATGTAACCATTTTATTAAAATAAATTTAGGTTTAACTTTTGCATCTCAAATTCTCTTCATAAAAACCAAATAAAAATCTTAACTCTAAAACTGAAAATGTCCAAAAGCGAACCTCAACAAACTATTATTAACTAATGTAGAACGTATCATAACTCAAAATGTTTTAATATTCCTTTGAAAATCGAGTTATTAAGCGTTGTGGAAACTTTTAATTTTTTTTTTTAATTTTAATTTTAGTCATCAGACAATATAGGAAATAAAAATGAGATCGACGACTGTCACAAGACTATAATAATTTTCAGCCACCATCATAGAAAATTGCATATTAGTATTTATGAATGGAAAACATCGAGTAAAGTACTGACCCATTAGATCAAGTAAATAAATATATTTATTTGTTGTTTAACATGAATATATACTTGTCTTTGTAAGAATCATTACAACACATTAAAAAAAAAAAAAGTAATAATAAAATTTAAAAAAAATAAGGAGCAGGATGGTAAAAATAAAATCTGCACTATAAATATAGGGAGGGAGGGAGAGGGAGAGGGAGAGGGAGAGGGAGAGGGAGAGGGAGAAGGAGAGGGAGAGGGAGAGGGAGAGGGAGAGGGAGAGGGATAGGGAGAGGGAGAGGGAGAGAGAGAGAGAGAGAGAGAGAGTGTGAGAGAGAGAGAGAGAGAGAGAGAGAGAGAGAGAGAGAGAGAGAGAGAGAGAGAGAGAGAGAGAGAGAGAGAGAGAGAGAGAGAGAGAGTGAGAGAGAAATGAATCTTGAATATTATTATCGATTTAAGTATTGTCTATAGTGCTTCTTTATTAGCATATGGTTATACCAATACGCCGTTCCACTTGGAGATCGTTTAATTTTGATTGATGGAGAAAAGAGAATCATCAAGGAGAGGAAAAAAAAAATAAGGGTGAAGTTAAGTAGGAAATGAAGCCTGACGAAGATTGATGCTTGAGGACTTGATGTCATGAAGTTCCCCCTTCCCTTCTCCGTTGCTGGGGATAATTTGGAATGATGTGCGCAGGTAGAATTACACCATCAAGCCGACTTACAGATTTAGGCCTGAGCTTGATAGAGGCCCACACTGTAGAACTTCCAAGTTTATAACACTTGGAAACACTTTTCCGAAGTCCGAACTTCGTTTTCTTGAAATAAATCTTTTTAAAATGGATAAATGATACGACTGATAGAACACGTTATGGACTATAAGAATTTATTTATGGTCTCCTGTGACAGTTGCCTTAACGATTAAATTTAAAAGATGCATCTTCTCTCAATGTATTTTGATGAAGATAGTAAAAAGCTTTTAAGTATTAGTCAACTTATATAAAGTAAATAATAAATCTAAAAAAAAAATGAAATATTTAAAAAATTAAAATTGTCTTCTATCTAACCTATATCAGTCGCCCGGAAACTTCAAATACAGGTTTTTATATATACATATTAATATTTTTCAAATTTTGTAGGAAGTTGCGATAGGTCAATTGAAAATAATTGCAATCTTACTAGCAAAATTTGTATCTTTCTTATTCAATGCTAATACATTGTTAAAGTTTCGGGATATTATAATATGAAAATGGCTTACCGAGAACTGAAGAAGAAAATAGAAAAACTGAATCTATAAATATTAGAAATTCTGAAGATGGGAATTAATTCCCCAAAACGTGAACAATAAAGATACCAATTTGGAAGTAAGATTGCCATATTTTTTAATTGACACATAACTTCCTACAAAATTAAAAAAAAAATAATAATTTAGAAATTATAAAAAATTAAATTGGCAAATACCATACGAAAATGATTTACCAAGAACTGAAGAAGATTACAGAAGAACTCCTGAATCTATACGTATTAGATATTCTGAAGACGGATATTAATGGCCCGAAATGTTAACAATGTATTATTATTGAATAATAAAGATACCAATAATTTTCAATTTAAATATATACATTATTTTGACCCTTACATTTCCGATAATAATAATTAACAACAGTTTTAATAAAAGAGTTATAAAAGATGGGTTATTTAAAAAATTAAATCGACTTCTTATAATAAAACGTACATATTAAATTAAATTAAAGTAGAAATTATTAACAATTAAAACCTGAGGACAATACTAAAGAAACCAAAACATATTTTACAAAATCCTTAGGGATCACTTCTGTTTCAAACTTTTGAAAAGTGTACCTGGATAAAAATTAAACTAGAACATTAAAGGGCGTTAACATTAGCGAGTTTTTCATTCTCGACAGTGGCAGATTCAGTAAAATTCGCTATTATAAAGGGAGAGTATATCTAGCACTCTAGCGAGTGAAGAAATAGGACCTCTAACGCTGGTTAGAATAGTCTATCTACTGGTCTATTATTAGAAATCAACATGTTTTGATATTATCAATATAAGAAATACTGAGGTCATGATTTGCAGTACTAATGCAAAATGGACCACTCATTACACAAGAAGGATATACAGTAATAAAAATTATTAATGAAAGTTATAGGATCTTTATTTTTAGTATGATATTTATTATGTTTTAAATAAACATGAACAGGGTCCCTCGATACCCAAGAAAAGAAAAGCAGAAGAGTAAAGATTGAAAATCTCATTGAGATTGAGTTTTCTCATTTTATTAAGATAATAATTTTTCAATCAAAAAAGAAATATGGAATGGAAAGAGCATGAATTGAATGGAATTTACAACCGCCTTATTTCAGCATGGCAATGAATAATTCAAAAGACACAAAAATCGCATGCAAAGTCTGACAAATGGAAATGTTTGGATTCGGACCATCTCGAATTCAATCAGACCTACATTCAATAGAGCCACGGAACCGTGAAAATTGCTTCCTTCATCCATCCACTTCTATCATCGATGCACTATTTTCTTTACCTTGTATTTTCAGGAGGGAAGGAATACGAAAAAAAACTAGATACCAAAGTAAATTTATCTTGCAGAGAAAAATTAGAAAAAAATACACAATTTTAGAATTCATGAACATAACACTTTGGTAACATATATAAGGTGACCATACGTTCCGGATTTCCCGGGACAGTCCCAAATTTTAGAACTGTGTCCAGAGGTAACATATCGTTGTTCCGAATTTTCACCAAATCGGTTAATTTTCGAAAGAAAAAAAATAGTCATAATACAATTTTCTTAATCCCAACTTTTATGTGTTGGCGGTGTTTATACTCTATGACTTGGCGTACACCAAATCAACAAGTCCGCTCTCCTCAAGTTTAGGAATGACTGATTTAGGTTTTCCCTCACGATAGGTCATGTTAGCGCAGTCTAGAATATGGCTTAGGGATGCTTCCCTAGTCTTGCAGTTAATGCATTTGCAGTATGTCTTTTGTTTATTAACAAATTTCTTGAAATCTGTTTGAAGATGAAAATGGCTGTTTGAAGAGTTCGATTAGGGTTTTGAAGGTGAGAGAAGTTTCTACTCGTATTTGGTGGTTTGTACCAGGCAGGGTTCCAGGTTCGAATCCTGGCACGGTCGAAGTTTTTTTTAAAATTATTATTTGCCTCACTTATTCGTTTTCTTAACAATGCTAAAGATTTTATTTTGTTAAAGATTTTGGTTCTAAACTATTTTTACATAATGAGTAAGTTTTATTTTAGTGAAGATCCTTATTTATTTCATGTAAAGTACAGGCTTTATTGGCAAGTTCGGGGGAATTCCCATATGGGCAGGGATCCATTGGAAGTTTATTTAGGTGTTTTTACTAAATTCTTTGATTCTTTAGTGGCAATCAGCTCAGATTTAAAGTTGGAAGAGTTATCTTCGTTTCTTCCTACTATACTAATGGCATTGAAATTCTTCAAGAACAATCCCACTGCCTGTTATCCCGTTCTCCAATTTGCTACCATCTGTAAATATTAATACAATAATGTTATTAACATCAACAATTCAACTTTCTTGTGAACTTACTTATAGTTTCGCGTGGGAATAATATTCCCAAAAGCTGGTATTAAATCGAAAATATAAATATGTAATTTAAACATAACATTAGTTTTACTGGTTTTCACGTTAAAATGGGATCGTGCTCCAAGGGAAAATTTTTATAAAAAAATGAAAAGTCATAAGAAATGTTTCTCAATAAGGCGATAATTTCATGTGGTTCATTGGTGTGCGGGACCCGTGATTTTCCCAAAAGTGTATAAGTATATTTTCCTTTAGTTTTAGATATTAATAAATTCTTTTTTTAAATACAATATACACCACTGCAACTATGACCTCTCACAAATCAAAACAATTCTATGCCTAACTATAAAAAAAAGTACCTTTCTTTAAAAAAAAATATATAAAAATATAAATTAAGTACCCTCTAATCCTTGAAATTTACTTATCTATTCCCTACTTCTCTCCCCCCATGAATAGATAAACCGGTTTCGACTACAGTTCGAACTGTCTGATTAAAAGTGTAAAATAATTGTAATTGTAAAATCTCTGACAATTGAGAAAGGAAAATAAATAAATTAAACAATGTTGCGGTTATGTGCTTTTTATTTATTTTTTTCAATACAAACTTTTAATTATTTTTTTGGTAATAGTTCCAAAGAGCAACTGGTGGGCGTGGTCTCTTGCAGGGGTTGGCTAATGTTTTGGGAATGCTCTGTACATCGAATGCCGAGTCTGTTGAGGCGACCATTGACGATCGTGAGTGATCACTCACCATGACTTTCTTTGCTATTATATATTTAATTTTTATCTTTCTTTTGAATTTGAAAGATCATTGATTCTAAATTTTTTTTAAATCTTTGGGCGAGGATATCAGCCTGAACAAATTTCAGCTGGTTATTATTTACTTTTTTCAATTTGTTTGTCTCTTGCATTTTTTATTTATAATTTTAAGAGCTATTTCATTGAAATAACGGGGTTATGGTTTTTGATTTATCATTCGTGTTGTCATAGAATTTATTTACTTTCTATAACTCAGCATGGTTATATTTATAGTAGGTTATCTTCTTTTTTTTTTTTAATTATTTTATTATTTGTATTTATATTTTAATTATCTATCATTTTATCCCACTTAAGCATTAAGCATTAAACTTTAATAATTTATTAAAACAGGTAAAGGGCCTGAAACTATATATTCCCCTCAACTAGAATCCATATCTCATTTTAGAATAAATAAATGCATTATTATGAATTATGTAAGTTCTAAAACCAAGAGTAAATCATTTACAATCTATAAATTCAGTAAAATAATTATAAGAAGCACCAAAAATATTATCATAAATTGTTAACATAGATAAACTATATTAAATAATAATACAAGGTGGGAGCAATTGGATTTTGGATTTCTGCGGGCATTCGAATGTACAGGCCGTCTCAAAAACTTTAGCCGACCTGTCAAGAAGCCACGCCCACCAACCAATAGCTCTGCGGAACTACTATTTTTTATTATAACATTTATATATTCAACCCTGAATTTCTGGAAATAATGTTATTGAAAGTGACCATTTTTTATTTTAAACAATTTATCTTCATATAAAAAATTATGAAAATTAATTGGAAAAGCAAATAAAACTATTTAAAAAAGTAAATATTTACGAGTATATCATAAAATTTGTTTGGTGATAATATAGCCCGTAATAAATAAAATATTATGTGGCCTCCAAGATTCTAGATAAAACATTTCTTTTTCGACCTTTCGAGATGTTACTTAAGTTGGAAAGCTGAAATAAATATATTTTTTTTATTAATTAAAGTACCAACTCGTAATGGTGTCATCATTAAATGATTTTTTAAAAACTCCTTTCTTTAATGCATATAGTTTTAAATAATTATCTTAATTTAGTGTCGACTGTTTTTTTTTTTTAATTTCGTGTTTTATTTTATGATTCTATCATAATCATTCTAATAATTATAATCATTCTATTCATTTGAAATGTATTACCGAACCAATTTTTAAAGATAGTTCTTTTATCCCTTCTGAAACAGAAACACTGACGGCCATTATGGTACCACAAAACGGGATCTTCATGGGGTTGATTCTTAAGTTTTTAATTTAGGATTTTACGGGAAATGTTACATTCGAAGTTTACAGGAGTAGAGAGAGAAAAAAAATCCATTTTTTTTAATTAACCAGAATTTCAGGGGAGGGAGGAAATTCAGTATCATACAATAATTTAATTTAAAGTATGAAGATATATAAACATTAAAAGCTAATTAGCACTGAAAAACTTTCCTTTGCTTTTAAAAGAAAAACGCAAAGCACATTAAAGCTGATATAGGTCTGAAGCTTGTTCCGAGTGCCTTAGGAAACTGTAACCGTTAAAACGTCACTGGCTGGAGAATTTATTTCGTTCTGGAAGAGAGAGCCTGTAGGACTGGAGATTTAATCCAGTGAGACCTGGAAGGCGCCCTTCCCTTTGTGTCATCAGCAGTCTTCCCAACTCGACCTGAAGGTTCTGCCGACACTGCTCTTCGCCCTACCCTGAACTTCTAGTTAGCGTTCTCCCTCTCTCTCTTTGTCTTTCTCCACGAACAAGAACAAGTTGGCAAACGATATTCAGGCTATGCCGAATTTCCAAGTGCCAATGCGATCCAAATTTATTGGCAGGTATTCGGAATTTTTTTTCCATTATTGCATAATTGAAAAATCGTTTTTCATAATATTAAATTTACGACAACATGGCATTTTTATTAATTCAATATTTTCTTTACCGGCCAATCATTTAAAGTGTTTGTTTAAAATGTACTCTATCAATATTTTATTGCATATTTATTTTATTTATTTATAATGAATTAAATTATAATACTATACCACCAAGAAGGCGACATCCATCAAAACTGGCGGTCCGGAGTAAAATATCGAAGAATTGGGTCTCGGAATAAAATCTCATGGTTTAACAATATCTAAAAGAATTGTCATTCAAGACAAAATAAAATTTAAGGGAAATGCTTGTTATTTATCGGTCGCTAAAATACTCAGTTCATGTCAACGGTCCAAAAAAACTGAAAGCAATAATTTAATATTTTACCGCTTACGCTAATGAAAGAACAACCCTTCCAGGTTTTCAAAAGGGGTTTTGTTGGAACCAAACATCCTCTGAGTCGATTTCATCAAACTTAGGGTTTAGGATAGCCCCTAACATGTGCACGTAACGGTCGGAGTTCACAGTTCACAGTTAACGGTATAACGGCCGACGCTTGGAATTTTTAAAACCCATTGCAATAAAACTGCACTTTTTCAAAGTAAAACATTTTTTTTCTTCTAGGCATTGATTCTCTTTTTTACAGCCCTTCAAAATATGTCAGCTATTTCTGCACCATCCTGTATAATTAAACTTATAGCAGAGTGGTGATTTGAGTGGACTTGCAAAGTTGTCGAGAAAAACCTACAAATGAATCACTAGAAGAACGCTAAAACGACAGACACACGTTCTAGGGATACACCGAAACGTAAATGAGAGATTTTTTTGTAGATTTTGATTCTGAAGGGGCTGAATGGAAGGAGTTATGTAACCAAAGGTTGTGGGTGTTATCGGCATCGAACCTCCGGGTTATTTAGGCCATCTTATAATTATAACACCTATGTAAGACATTGATGGCTAATCGTGTAAACGCACACTCGAGAAAGAAGAAGGAATCGATTCCATTCTTCCTTCCTAGGGCTGACTGTTATTTGGTGGCAAATTTAAGGAATGAATTTCGATATTTCCACTCTAGGACTAGAATAGGTCCGAAACCTGCAGACTAGCTGTCCTAGTTGAGTTATATAAAGCGGCACTTACACGGGTAATAAAAATTGCATATGAAAATATACCCCAGCAATATGGCTCGGTAATATCGTCGGTCATATCGGCAATAGATTTCCGGAAAGTAGTGTTTAAACGGGCCACAAAGGAGCTAGTGGAAATCAGTGCAGTTTTCCGAACTCTTGCGTAAATTTACCGTATTTATAAAATTCATTGTTTTTTCATTCGTTCACTTATCCATCGCTCAACTAAACGTGCTACTATAGGTAATTAAAATTCTGAAATATAAATAATAAAATAGACGGCCGCGAAAAAAACACTATCGAAGCGTGTGAATGACTGTAGAAATAGAGGTGGGAGTGAAAACACTTGATTCAAAACAAACCAACTACTGTTCCAATCTGATAGCAGACGAATTCTTTTATGAATTCAAGCAGGTAATTATTTTAAATAACGAAGGTTGTAGTAATTATTTTGAGTATTTATTTCAAATGTCTGACTTACCAATTATTGTTAAGTTATACTAATAACTAGTTTATTAACAACAAATACAAAAAGTCTTGACCATGCAGAATTTTTATTAAATGAGTTATTTGAATAAAAGCGAAAAGTTGGGGGATGAAAAGTTAATTTCAAAAATGATTTGCGGAGCACAGTTTAAGAACCTATACTTTATTTGAAATAATGTGTGCGAATAATAATTTTATAGTAAAGTAATTTTTGAAATGATCATTTATATAAAATAATATTATAAATCAATTGAAAAATAATGTAATAATAAATAATCGCCTCTAGAAGGAAGAGAAAGAACGAAAAGAATGAGAGGGAGTGAAGAATTTACAGAGACAGAGGCGGGCATGGCTCGGCAACATGAAATAATATCCAACCCCTTTGGGCAAAACCGGCAACCCCTCGGCAATACTCGGCAACTAGGCAATATGGCCGGGCCATTCGTAAATATTGCAGCCACGCATAGCCGGAAAATATGACCCTTAAGGGCGGTAAACACAATAAAAAATTACAATACCAACGATTTTTAAAACAAAAATTAGTTGTTTTTTATTTATTTATTGTAACTATACAATTTATTCAATCACTTAGATAAATTACTAAAAAAATGTTTAATAAGTAATATTAATAATACAATATTACTCGGTAAAAACGTTTTTTTTCGGAACGTATTCTGTGTCAATTAAGGACAATGGTAATAGTGATTAAAGAGTTCATTCACACCATATTTACAGAAAATATGAATATATTAAATAATAGCGAAATAATAAAAATAAAAAAAATTAAATTAAAATAAAATAAACATCAAATTAAAAAAAATATTATGCATGCCACACGGCAGACCATAGGAGAAAATTACATTTCCTAGATAATTTAAAACCACTACATTGGCATGTCAACGTGAGGACTATATTTTCTATCTGGATGGTTGAAGGATATGGTGTCCACTTTTTGAATATTAGAATATAATAGATTTGGCTTAAACCTGAGTGAGTGCCATATTAACCATTCGCTAAATTGGCCGCTAGCCAATATTTCCCATTGGGAACAAGCGTTTGGAAAATTTAAAAAAATTTTTATCTAAAAGTAAACTTCATTCAATATTTTTATTTGCAAGTGTATAACTATTTTTGGATGTAAATATTGAGCATTTTCTTCAAATTTGAGTGATAATTTTTCGAAATACGAGAAATTTGTCTTCTTAGGTTTTTCATTTTAATTTATTTTTATAACAAAGTTTTCATTTCGATTAGTGCAGTAATATACAAATATACAATTCGTTAACCTTTTTCTTTTCTATGTTATCCTGTAGTAGCTCTTATATTTTATAAGTTTTAAAATAATTAAAAGCTTAATAGGTAGCGGAGCGGTCATTTTTATCGCTTCCGAAAAACCTTCTAAATTTTTTTTTTTTTTTTTTACTAAAACTGGCAATTGTTACGTTTAATATGAAAAATTAGAAACGTGAAAAAAAATTTTGATTTGGATTAGGATTCGCTCTATAAAAGGTAAATTTCTTTTGAAATCATACGTAATACTATTGGAGCAAACATTAAAAAATAAAAAAAAAATCCACAGATCACAAACTGTCCATGTTAAACCCACATACCATCTTTTGTTATTTTTTATTTTACTCTTCCTTATAGGTCTTTCTTGTCAAATATTTATGTGCTTGAAAGCACAAGTATTCTTTCAACTATAGGTAAAAAATGATATAAAACAATTGTTTAAAATATTTTTATTAAGAAATTAATCTATACAAAAACTAAAATAAGACACTGAAGCATAAATTGAAATAAAGGTGGTATTTTTCCTTATCCATTCACATCACATCGAATTTTTAAGGGAAAATAAAAAGTAAAACTGTAAAAATTATCATTAAAAAAAAATAAATTAAAAAAATAGAACCAATTTAGAGAATATTTCAAATAAAAAAAAAAAAAACGTTGTGTTTTCCTACGCGGTTTTGTAGTCTCGAAACGATACATACGAAAAGTTGGTTTGTTTCAATTCAATTTGAAGACAAACATTATTCAGAAAGCATTCAAAAGTTATGGGCCCGTGTTTTGTTTGTTGTCTTCCCTGAATTCAGTGATCAATGACTAATGTTTGACCATCAATGCCGACATCTAATGGCAAATTGGAAAAATTTCTTTAAATGTTGTAGAAAAATATAAAGATGTTCGTTGTTGTTAATTAAATGTTTGTAATTTTCAAATATTGGCACTCGCTTTTCTTCAGGCAATGCATGACCTCTAATGTATTGTTCGTAGTAAAACACCTCACAAATCTACTAAATTTTTTGGGTGATTCTACATTGAAAAAAAAGTTGATAAAGTTGTTGACAATGCTTTATTTTATACCTCGTTGATATCGGCATGCTTTTCCAGCTAAACATTTGTTTTTAAAGGAAAAATATAAACAAAAAAAAAAAATTGATATTTTGTCATATGAATTTTAAAAAAGTGTTTAAATTATTATGTAAAATAGCCTCGTAATTTTTTCGCACATTTTTAGATTATAGATTTTTTCAGATCGTATTTATTTTTTACAATGCAAATATTTTCTCTTAAAAATGGAGTTATAGTACAGTCTATCCACATATACTAAAAAATGTGGAATGCCCAAAAGATGAGAGATAATGAAGTAGAATTTAAACTATTTGTACAGAACAATCAGCCGCATTTCATTTCAGTTAGTGAAACTCAACTTCCTCAACAAGACAGATTAACGGTCTCGGGATACAGTATTTATAGAAAAGATCGCAAGAGAGCGGGAGGGGGAGTCATGCTGTTAGTACGGTGAGATGTCCAACACTATTTCATTCCCGACTTGTCGAGCACTGAAGCAGTTGGGATAATCACCAAAATATACAATAAATTAACCACCATTATATCTATTATATTATATATTCCACCGAACAAAATAAACATCAGATATATTGCTAAATTATTCCGTTTAAACAATCATGTACTAATTTTGGAGGTTCTAAATGCGAAACATCTCCAGAGGACTGTCAAAGTACCAAAAAAAATGGCGAAGCCATATTTAACTTTATAATGAAACATAAAATACAACTGCATATCCCGTTTGAGCCTACTTATATACCTACGCAACCTAATTGATCTCGCTCTCACAAAAAATATACAAATTTTATCTCAACTCATCTCACTACCACATCTCCAACTTCCGCACAGCAACAACATTTTCTCCTCACTCTATTAAAAATAAATTTCTATTTAAAAAAGAAGACTGGTGAAATTGCCGGAAAACATTGGATACCCAAATAAGTATCAACCATTCAATAAACAATTAACGAGAAATTGAGAGTAACATTATCAAATCGGACGATAACCTTAAACTCCTGCAGAAACGGTGATGATACATTATGGAAAATTCATAAAACGTTCACAAAACAACCCTCTCAAATCCCTCCATTTAAACGAAATAATAGTTTCGCATACCTGGATAAAGAGAAGGCTGAACTATTAGCCAAAAACTTCCAAAGCGCTCATGATACTACCACAATCATTTCGCGACTATTTTAACATACAAAGCAGAAATAACTTTTCATCTATCTCACCAAAGAAACAGGAAAAAACATCAGAAAACTTGTAAAAAAATAAAAAGCTTCAGGAGATGATGGTGTTTTATCCTTAGTAATAAAAAACATTAGTACAAAGACGATAATTTGCTTAGCAAAAATATGCAATGCAATATTGAGATATAGATATTTCTCCACCATCTAGAATCCTACCAAAACTATTGCAATCCCAAAACCAAACAGAGAACCTAGAGAAGTTTCAAACTACAGACCCATAAGTCTCCTCAATATCTTATCAAAAATTTTGGAAAAATTTATATTACAAAAGAATAAATTGACAAAAAAGATTCATAATAGATGATCATTTTGGTTTCAGAAAACACCATTCCACCGTGGATCAGTTGGCAAGGCTCACAGAGCTCATAACTAAAACCTTCAACTAAAAGAAACATACCGGCATGCTTTTATTAGATCTTGAGAAAAGGTTTTCGAAACAATCTGGCACATGGGACTTATATACAGACTAATTATGTACAATTTTCCTCCTAACTTAATTCAATTTATGCATTCTTACCTTTCCAATAGAAAATTTTATATCCAGATAAATAAATCCATCTCCAATCTACTTCCTGTAAATGCAGGTCTACCACAAGGTTCGTGTATATCCCCAATCCTGTTTAATATATTCATATCCGATTTTCCAAGCTATCCGCAAGTTATAAGGCCCGTTTACGCTGATGACACAGCTCTGTACATCTCTTATCTGATTGACTCCATAGTAAATCGGTTAGACCAAAATTTTAAAAAAAAATCAATAAATACAGTCAAAACTGGAAATTAAAAGTAAACCCCAAAAAGAAAGAAGCCATAATATTCACAAAGCGTATACCAGACACGAATCATCATATTTCCATAATTTTAGTACAGATTCCATATACTAAATCAATAAACTACCTAGGATTAACTCTAGACAGATCCCTAACGCTCACAGAACACATTAATAAAAAACCAGATGTAGCTATGAAGTGTATCTTTAAAATGTTACCATATTTAAACAAAAAATCCAAGTTGAGCCCTCTAAATAACCTCACGATACATAAAAAAGTCATCCGAGCTCAAATCTGTTATGCTTCACCCGTGTGGAGTTCCACTGGCAAGACATATTACAAAAAACTTGAAACAATAAAAAATATACGTATGAGAATCAAAAACGGAAGAATATGAACTTTTTCAATGTATAATCACCGAAAAATATGTTGATCGAAATCGGCGACGGACACATCGTGCACTCCCCTTCTTAGTGAGCAATTACGAAACAAAACAGTCAGTATAAAGGGAATGTGTTGTTGCTTAATCAGAGTAACAAATTCACAATTTTAAAATTAGAACCACAAATATATTTTTATATACATACACTATTATTCACATATTTTAAAAAAAATATCTGTTCAACCAAATAATTCATAATACTTACAAGAGGAGAAACGAAAACTGGAAATTCTATCGAAGACAAAAAATCAATTGTTTATACTGAAGCTAAGTAGCGGGCAAAGAAGAAAGAAAACGGTCCCTAGCACCGTTCACAGTTTATAAATGATTAAGTTTACAAATTTATGCAAAGTTATTCCTAGTTCTTCCACTCATTAGTTTTTGTCTGCTCAAAGATGGCCAAGTTTCTCTGTCAGTGCGGCTTTTGAATTATTTCTTCGACAAAAAAAGAACCGAAAGCGATATTATTTGTACCCGATTTTATAACATTTTTATTTACTGTTCTTTTTTTAAAAAAAAAAAAAATATTTCAAAAAGTTCGAGGTCCGCTCAGGTTCAAAGCAGAACGGTCCCTGTTCGGTTTTATTCAATTTCGCGAAGGAATACATCGTTAGATAATTAATTCGTAATGAAAGATTTTAATAGAAGTAATACCTCGCGACAACTAAAATATGCGTATAAAGTTGTCACTCTGGATAACGCACACGTGGCGATTTGATGTTCCTCTGGGAGAACGAATGAACTAGTGGCAATTCAACATACTTTTGGTACAACTAACGAACAAGTGACAATTCAACGTCTTTCTGGTATAACGAACGAACTAGTGACAATTCAACGTGCTTTTGGTAGAACGAACGAACCAGTTACAATTCAAAATCCTTCTGATAGAACCAACGAACTAAAGACAATTTGATGAATTTTGGTAGAACGAAACGTTGATGGGGTGGATTGGGTTAGGTTTGACCATGTAGATTTTTGATTAGTTAACAGCCTAGCATAAAATTATTGTCAAAAACTGTTTTTTTGTACCAATTTCTCTATTATAATCCACTACAACTAACTGCATCTGGTATATTTTTTGCATCTGGAATATTTTCCAATGGTAAAATATTGGTACTTCCGATTACGCATGCCTAAACGTATTTTCCTTGACACGTCTCTATTTAAAAAAAGCCTCGTCAGATTTGACCTAAAGTTTAAGGAAACTTGAGGACTAGTCTGCAAATGATCCATTCTTAATTTCATCTATCCATGAGTGTACGTGTATATGTGAATGTATTATATATATATATATATATATATATATATATATATATATATATATATATATATATATATATATATATATATATATCTGTTTTTTTTTTATAGTTATTCGAAACATTTCGAAATAAATAATTTAGACAAACAATTTATGTTTTTCCTTACAAAGTTGTTTGCATTTGTTTTTTCTTATGTACCCAATGGAAATGGTAATGGAGGTATAAATCCTGATCTACTTGATAGAAGTTTTTTATTATATCTCGATTTCAAAATGAGATAACTTGATTTTTTTCAGTTCAAATATTTCATACTTGTGGTGTATTATAGAATTATTATCGTAAAATCAGTTTTTATATAGCTCAATGTACTCAAGGTTTTCCTTAACGGTCAAACATATAAAATCAGATATTATCCATGATCATGAAGTAATAACATAAAATTTTGTTGTTATGTACGATAAGAAAAAATAAAACTGATTTTGAAGAGGATCATGACAAAAATATTTGCCCGCTTTGTTTTGGATAAGATCTTATAAATGCCAGCAATAGCAGGCCACGGCGGAACAGAATATTTACGAGGGGTCGCCATTTGGCAGGCCCCACAACATGAAAAACTAGGACATTGCAAGTGAACTTGGCATCAGGCTGCTGATCCTTACATCCTACGGCAATAAGTTAATTAATGTAAAGAAGAGAAGTAGGACTTGCCAGCTGTTCGAATACTTCCCCAGGAATCTTTTACCCATATTCAACAGTCAACAGGAGCGCTTGATTCAGTATATGGACAACGAAGACAAAAAATTAAAAACTAAGAGTACAACACTACGTTAAAAATAAATTAACTAAAGAATAGCGCTAACACTCTCTGCAACTTTAACTTAAAAATACTAGAAACACCTTTTAACTCAATAAATCAGTGATTGAACAAGCGAAGTGGAAGAAACGAGAAGCTACTAATGCTACTACATCGTCAAAAGCAGTTGACCTGAAATCAGAGAATGAGATGGAATGATAAGAACTTCTTCCCTCCACGGCTATGTGATGGTAAACTACAGCTGAAGAAGTTCATATAGTTCAGGAGGCTAGGGAGAGGAGTCTTATGCAAAAGAAGAAAACTTTCAAGGTGTCGAAGAACATTAATTGGAAGCGAGTGAATCTTTGTTGTCTACAAGAAAAAAACAAGTGCAGTCAATCATGGAAGAACTCGAAAGACGCAAAATAGGTAATAAAATCACGAGTACGAAGAATAGGCAGTTTTTGTCTTTGCTTATCGATTTATGAGCTGAATATTTTTAGTAAGGGGTCACAGTTTTTATATCAGAGCACATCGCCACTGATAGAGTAAACAACTATATATTTATGCTACAACAATATTTAAGGAAAGTAGGCAAATAAAAAATGTCCCAACAATTTTTTTTTTTTTTTTACCTGATTTCCCTTAAATATTTTAATTTCCCCAACTATATAATGAAACATTATAATTTATTCTAATCCTTTTGGATTGGAACATTTCACTTACTGCTGCAAATGTTAATACTTTACAACAATATTATTTTGTTTCTATTCAAACACAACATTATTTCGATAAAATCTCAATTTATTAACGCAAAAGGTATTGCTAGTGGTTTTAAATCTTTAAGTAAAATGTTTTACCACAATTTACACAGTTTGGAAAAGGTTCTCAAATCTCAAGTTTCTCAACTTTTTGAGTTATCAAATATGTAATTGGGGGTTCCTGATTAAGTGGTTTTCAGTACGTAAAAGATATATTGAAAGACCAACTAAACCTTTTAAGAAGTGTCACTACAGCTCTTAATTTAATGCGTCTTGGAAGTAGAAATTGTGATCTGCACAGTCCGCAAAATTATCAGGGGACAACCCTGGGAGGGACGAAATGGGGAGCGGGATATTCGCAAAACAATTTATAGAAATTAAGTCGAGCAAGTAATCGTTTCTTATGGGTTTTTTTAGACCAATCTCACGACGATTCAGTCAATAGTTCAGAAGTAAGTTATTAGTGATTTTAAGTAAAGCATAGAGAAGAATCACAATAAAAGGCTGAACTACATTCATACAGGCTATCCCGTAAGTTACGGGAAATATTTTAAGAGTTGATAATATACCTCAAGAGCATATGAAAAAAAAGTTCATATTCACACAAGGTCCGTTTCAACACAGAAAAGCAGAAAATTTAAATTTCGTTTTTTTTTTTTAAGTAAGTCACGTTTTGGGTTGAACAGGAAGCGGTCACTCATAAACAATTAAAGGTAATTAAGTTCACTGCACTGACAAGCCGCGGACATGTATAAATGGGCCCTATCAATGGTATCGGGTGATCGCTAACAGGAATGACAGGATTGAGTGGAAGACAGATACACGTGCCTTCTGTGTCTTCTATGTAACTAAACTATCATCGCTCAATTGATGGGTCTGTTTCCCCCACTATTACCAATACCAATAAATCAGTCAGGTCGCCATCTGCAATATGTGTCATCGAAACCTACCGGTTACTCCTGCCGCAACGAAATAAAAAAATGCAAAGCCTTACAATCCTAGACCGACGGATAAAATCCTTGTCATGAATAAAACTAGATTTAAAAAACAGAACAACTTTAAAATAAGTAGTAAGGAATAATCAAACTATTATTATAAACGAGTACAAATCGTATGACCATGTACCGCCACTGCTTCCGCTGAAGGTCAAAGACGTGAAGATATTTTTCAGGGAAAAAAAAACCCTGATCAAATTTCCGGGAGGGAGCATATAAAGAGCATTAACAATACTAGATTATGGGGGAGGAAGGGGGGAGGGGGAAGCCACTGCGTCAAAGGATTCGTTACACAAAGGGTAGTCAGCCCTCTTTTTTGCGATGCTCTTTTTTCAAAAATAGAAACGGATACTGAGGCATATGCTAACCTTTGAGCCTTACCCAACAGTCGTTATCCCTTTATAATAGACTCGGGCAAATTTCATTACGTTTATTCAGATCTTTTTTAAGTCGATAATGCGAATATTGAAGTATATTGAAGTGCGGAGAACAAAAAATATGGAGAACAAAATGTAAAATCAACTTATTTAAATGACTTAAAAAGTAAGTTAATGCTTAACAAATCATTCAGTTCATGCTGACAGTTTCGCTCCATTACTCCACCAACTTTACATTTCATACAGAATTGAGAAATGTTTTCTATGGGTAGAGTTTATTATGGTACTAACTCAAGGCTCAGTACTGGCTTGAAATCGTGCCCTAAGAAACTTGATTTAAGACGCCATGAAAGTTTTAATTCAATTAATTTCGTAAATTATCTGCAGATTTTTGAAGACATTCAAAGGTAACATGTTGATAATTTTAACGCAAAAACCGAAGCCAAATATTTAAAGGATTCCTAAAATTAAAATTAATTTGTCCCACCAGCGGACATGAAGAGAGTAGGAGACAGGCACTAATAGAGCTTTGGATTTCAAATTGATTGTGGAATCACCTTGCAGCCCATAGCGTTTACATCCTCAATACATTACCAAAGCTACATCTTTGATCATGATACCCAGAGGTATCAACAAGCAACGCATACGCTACGATGCTCTTAATGAACAATTTAGCAAACTATGTAACTTTCATAAGTTCCATAAATTAACATACAAAAATAATTATATTCCAAAGCCTTCAGTTCCATAAATCTCAGTAAATAAGTAACCGGTCAACGTTTCGCCAGTTCAAGCATCAACAGGACTTGGCTGAATCGAAGTTTTAAGGAATAATACGTTAAAGCAGCTATACTGTATGGTATGTGGTATATGGTGTGGTATATAGAATATGGTGCTGCTATACGTATGCTTTCAACTATTGAGGCGAGATATACTATCTATATTTGTTTTTTTGATAGCACTTGGAGCAGAGACCAACGATTTCTAAAGGTTTGTATTGAGTAATGTGATTTGGCAGTGAGTAATTTGGTAATGACTAAATCGGTGAAGGTGGACTGCTTAGCTATCAACTGCTCTTTCAGATACTCGATACTTTGTTTTGCAATTTCCCAAGAGTAATTTAATTATGATTTGTCATTTAATTTGTTATCATTATTTATGATACAAACATTAATAACTGTGGAATAAAAAAATTAAATTTCTTTGGGAGTATTATTTATTCTTTCTTGAAAATATCAACAGCTGTTAACTACAACGTTTCGGGGTCAATACCCCATCCTCAGATCAATTCACTGAAAGTATATTCCAATTTAGGTCTTATGATTCAGGATACAGTCAACTCTTGCCTCATCCTTTAGATTCATAAATACTTGAAGCATTCAAAGTTCAGGTAAAGTGTTAAAAAATTAGAATGACAAACGAGTTGTGTCTTTGCATCACCTTATAGTGTCCGAAGGTACAACATAGGCCATTTTATATTGTAAAGGAGTATAGATAGCAACTCATTGGTTATGATTTCAAAATCAAAAATAACCTTAATATTCACCTTCGGTTCAAATTGATATTCAACTAGGGCTTTGACAAAAAACATTAACATACTTATAGATGGTAGATGAGATGCATTTTATTTTACTTTAACCTTCAGAAAATAGTAAAAATGTCATATTCAATTATCTTGAATCTTTTAAGAACCGGCTTTCCATGAGCAACTGGGTATTGCCAGTTGACATCCACAAGGAACTGCCACTCTACATTTCCTTCAGTCTTCAAATGCTAAAATTAAACGTCCTTAGGTACAACTGCCCTTACGTACAGCTTTTTCCCCTACCTATTAATCCTTTCCAGTAGGCTTTTAAGAATAATTATGTTAAAGAATACGACGAAATTTCATTTATGGAAGTAAGGATGAAGCCAAGAGAGTTGACTGTCTTGAATAACAAGACCCATGCTATTAGTAATTTAATATGGAGTATTAATAATAGTTCTTGGATTAAAAACTAATTTATCATATGAAATTACCACATGTTTTGTAGTACTCTAACAGAATGACTATGATTTGAGCATAATGTTTTGCCAAATAAAAAGAAAAAACAAATATAAGTTAATTTTTTTAAAGAGAATAAACATATATATATATTTTATAAATGTCTTGGTAATGTCCATAATCCCTTAGAGCAATACTTAATGTACCTATTTAATTACCCCAACCGCTGAATGTACCGGCGGTTTTATCAACACTAACTTGGCCAATTAAAATGGCTCATTATAATTCAGGATTCTAATGAATATTTAAATTGCGAAAATTCTCCTCGGCTAGGGGAAGAGGAGATAAAGTCTGCAGGAGGTTCTTTCTCGAACATTCCTGCGGTTATTTTATTGTTGAACAGGTTGTATACAGTCCTGCGTCTAGCAGGAGGGCCTCCTACGATTACAAAACCCAAAATGTATATTCTCATGCATATTAACGAGGAATATTTTCCGTCTCGGCTCTTCTCAAAATCTCCGTTTTAATATTCTCATTTATACAAAACAAATTACTTCATTCACTCTATGCTAATATGTGTGACCAGCAAGTGCTAATTACTTAACCTTGGTAGAAAACAATTTTACGAGACATTGAAGGAATTTTAATTAAATTTATTCTAAAGTATAATATCTTGGATTTTACAACGCTAAAATTTAATTAATTAATAGTAACACTGGCAAAAATAAAAGTTACAAAGAAAAAACGTCTACCAAGTAGGCCAGCACAGCTTCCTCACTATTTCTATAGGCTACTTAAGGAAAAACTAATTTAATGTTTTAATTATTTATCTCGATATATTTCGAAATATTAAACGCAAAAAAAATAATAGTCCAAAATGAACTTAGCGCGATCAAAAATCCGATTAAAAAAACGGAACCAGAACCCTCGATTACCAAATAAATGTTCCCTATAACGAAGAAAACTTAAAAAATAACGGTAAATCGAAATCCTCATGCGCGAAACAAAAAACAATTTAAAATATCTAGTGTGTCCACTCACACCACTTCCCTCACCTCTTTAAATTAAAGTAAAAAAAAAAATTAATATATCTTCATTAATATTAGACCGATCGGTTCTTCTTTTTTTTTTTTTTAATTTTTAGCTTTGTAGAAATTTAAATTATTTTTCATATAGGCATCTGGAATGTCCAGGAGATGTATAGTTTTTGAGATATTAAATAAATAAAATAAGGTGAACATAACATATGTACAACATTTATAACATATGTACAAATTTCAAAACGCTATACAACATTTATAACACATGTACAAAATTCGAAACGCTATACCTCTGCTAATACTGGTCCGATTTGGATGATTTTATTTCATTGTATAGGAAATTCAATAACCTTTCGAAAGGTGTGGGCTATCAAAAAATGAATATTTATTGAGTTATGCACCAACGAAGTTTTATTTTCTTCATAACATATGCTATAAAGGAAAATTAAAAGTGTTTTAAGGAAATGATTTTAGGAATGATTCATAAAAATCGTTTTGGTGCTACAGTCTCGATTCCTATATCAAAGAAAACTTCAACAGTAAATGGAAATGCGCATGCGCAATGATGAATCCGATATCCAATCCGGAATTACCGTTCTAAAAAATCAACTTTCGCCAATTCTGGGCAAAATCGGACCAGCCGTTTTCGAATTATAGATGTGTTAAGAAAGATACATTTTAGCAAGCGTAAGCAAAAGTATGGGATGGAATTTGATCAAATTGATATGTGACCATAGAAGTACCAATCCGCACTACCTCAGAAAATCTCATTAAAATCTGATTAACGGTAGCAGGTGTTATGTTTTACAAGAAGGGTTGAAGATGGAAAATAGGAGTCCGAAACGTCGCAAATAGATGTGATAATAAAGAAACATGAAGTAAAGATGAGACTTCATATATTTCCAGAAACTAATATCTTATATAAAATTATGAGAAGGAATGCACCCCCTCCAAAAAAAAAAAAAAATCATAAATTCTGAGGTACATTAGTATTTCTCATTTTTTCGGGGATATACAATACATAAAAATTTTAAGGGCTTTAAGGATAAGATTTTAGGCAAGTTTTATGTTTTATCAAAATCGTTTGGGCACTGTAGTCAATGAAAAAACACGATTTTCGGCTATTACGCAAAGGGTGCCCAATACCGACATAATTATTGTTAGTTTACCCGTTAACAAGATAATCGTGGCACTGAAACACATACCATTGACCGAGAATGCGTTTTTTTGGACTCAGGAGGCTGGTTCTTCTTCTTCTTCTTTGTCTTCCTCTCCGTGCCAATCCTAGCGTCGAGGAGCCCCGATCCAACGCAGCCATGCCCCTCGGTCCCTGCTAAGCTGCCTCATTTCTTGAAGGATTTTGCCTCTTTTCCCCCCTATTCGCTGCATATATTCCAGGTAGAAAAGTCTGGGACAGCCTCCTCCAGGTGGGTCGAGCTTCTATTGCCTTCCGCGGCTCTCTCTCTCCTCCTCCATTCGATAAACGTGCTCAAACGACTTTAACTGTCGGTCATCGAGTGAGGTCTTTAGCATCGTTACCTTTAGCTCCTATCTTACCCGTTCATTTCTGATACGACCCCTTCTGGTCTTTCCTACTACTTTCTGAAAGAACATCATTTCAGCACTTGTTGCCCGGTTAGCTTGCTTATTCAGTATAAACCAGTTTTCAATTCCATAAGTGAGGGTAGGGAGGTACACAGACTTGTACATTTGCCTTTTAGTTTCCCTACCAACACCTTTGTGCCCCACTATGCTGTTGCAGATAACCTTGTTGCAGACCTAGTTGGCTTTGGATATCCTATTGCCTACTTCTGGGCCATTTCTCCCCGTGTTGCTAATGACTATTTCCAAATAGATAAACCCTTCCACACCTTCAAGTCCCTCCCCATTATAGATCAGCTGGGCGTCCTCTTAATCCTCTCTTGATAGAACTAACTTTGCTCTAAGAGGTGTTAATAGTCATTCATTTCGGGAGGAGCTCCTCCTGCCATTCCATAAGTGCTAGCTACAGCTTGTTTTTCGTATCCGCAATGTGTACAATATCATCTGCATACAATAGGCTCTGAACCATAACATTCCTCATGTTCCATTTCCCGATGACCGTCCAAGTAATATGGCGCTTACAAATTTTATTGATTTCATCCATACATATGACGAATAAGAGAGGACTTAGGCTGTCTCCCTGCCTCACACATCGTTCTGTGGAAAAAGGCTTGGATTCCCTTCCATTGATCCTCACAACTCCTTTTGCTTCCAGATAAGCCGATTTAATCGCTGTGACAAGATCGCCTGGAACGTTTTTTGCCGCAAAAGCATCCCATAGGCTCAGAACCATAACATTCCTCATGTTCCATTTCCCGATGACCGTCTAAGCAAAACGGGGCTTTAAAATTTTTGGATTTCGTCCATAAATATGACGAATAAGAGGGGACTGATACTGTGTCCCTGCCTCACACTCCTTTCTAAGTAAAAAGGCTTAGGCTCCCTTCCATTGATCCTCACAACTCTTTTTGCTTCCTTATAAGCTGACTTAATAGCTGTGGTAAGATCACCTGGAACATTTTTTGCCGTCAAAGCATCACTTATTTCTTTTCTGGGGACATAGTCAAACGCTGCTTTAAGGTCCAGAAATTCCATATATATGTTCTTGCCTCTGTCCCATGCTTTCTCTGCGATGCTTCTTAGTACGAAGATGTGGTCTTGAGTCCGCCTCCCTGGACGAAAGCCCCCTATTTCGTTCTCAATTTGGTTCTCGACTATGAGCCTTTGTCTCCTTTCCAGGATTGAGATGTATAGTTTGTAAGCCACCGAAAGTAAGCTTATCGGTCTGTAATTTTCACAGTCGGTGGAGCTACCATTCTTATGAATAGGGACAATGATGATGAACTCCCAATCCCTTGGAATTATCTTTGTATACCATATTTTTTGGAGAAGTTGCTGAAGAAATTTATTAAGTTCTTGTCCTCCATAACAGTAATTCAGTAAGTTCAGTAATTCAGTATTTCAGGAGCATTGCCGTCCCTTCCTGTCGCTTCCACTTGTTCCCCCGCGTCATTAGATCCTCCTACTGAGAAGTGGCCTTGATAGAACTGCCTCAGCCGTTCAAGAATTTTTATTTCTTCTGTGATCTTGTTGCCGCTTGAGTCTTTGGCGTTTCTTACTGGGTTACTTCTTTTCCCTCTCAATGTCTTTGCTTTGCGCCAGAATTTCTTAATACTCTCAGGGTGATCTTCATCGAGACTTTTTCCAAACTTCTCCCATGATGCTTTTTCTTTTTGCTTAATTGGCTCCTTTGGATTGATTTCTGGTCAGGTGATATTGATTTAGTTTATCGGGCGTTTTATCTTGAAGATAGGCTTTCCACGCTTTCTTCATCAATTATAGGACGGCGTACTACTTCGGTCCACCACTCTGCGCGCTTTGTTATTCTACGCAAGCCACAAACTTCACTTGCTGTTTCCAGAACACAGGTTTTTTAACGGCACCATTGTTGTTCTACATCACCCTCAAGATTCAAGGTTCTTAGTTTTCCTCCCAGTTTTTTTGGTGTAGGAGGTTCTATTTTCCGGTTGGTCTAGAGCTTGTATATTTAACGTTTGTTATCTCTTTTGTTTAATTTGCCGTTTATGAGGAATTTTAGTGTCGCCTGTTAGTAGCAGATGATCACTGCCGATTTCTGCGCCTCTTATCACTTTAATGTCGGCAAAATACTGTCTTATGCTGCAGTCATATATGAAATTGTCGATAATACTTTATCTTTCCAAGTTCGAGAATGTTACTTAATGTATCCTTTTGTGGGGAAAGAAGGAGTTGCCCACTTCCGTTCTTCACTCTCTTCCCTCCATGGAGTCCAAGGGAACCGTAAGCACCAGTTGGGTGGATAATATCAAAGGATTATAGCATGATCTGTTCATAATGTGTGCTTGGGTTGGCAGCGTGGGCTACAAAGAGCCCTCAAGGTTTGTTGTTGAGCATAGCCTTCTATGGTTGATGTATTGACGATAACCGGTTTAGCATATGTTAAACCTATTGTAGTATACATTTTAAAACAATTACATATGTGAAACAAATTATGAATAACAAATCCAAACTTTAACAAAAATAAAAGCAACACCCACGCCCCAAAAAATAAAAATTATCAAAATCTATTATTATTATTATTATTATTATGAAGTTTGATAACTCCCCTCCACCCCCCCCCCAAAAAAAAAAGTCAAAACAGTTTATAAAGGATCTAAATTTAACAACAGACTTCAACATGAGGGAGAATAGGTCCTTTTAATGACAGAAAGTTAAATGAAGAGCTAATTAGGGATCCTATTGTCACCGGGATGGTCTCAGCTCCTAGCTCTTAGGATCCAGGGTTGGATCAAGTCGTCTAAATGGGCCTTAAGGTGGGGAGGAATAATGGCTGGCAAAACGTACAATGTGGCAGGTCATCTTGAGTGTGCTAACCTCTTCGGTAGCCCTAGAATTATTCAAACAATTTTGAGATACTTTTTTTTTTTAATTTAATATATATTTCACTTCAGTACGACGTATTTATTTTGATATAGTTCAATTTAACCTGTCCAACTGGGCAGATAATTCAGCTCATGTCAGTGATGTTTTCGTAAAAATTACTATTCTAATTCACTACGTTAATCTGTATACATTTCATCTATCTACTTTGTACAGTAGTTACTTCCGTTCTATGTTCCTTAACTTAAAGAATTATTTGTTGTGCGGGCTAGTGTATCTGATAGCCCTCCTGGTGTGAAGCGGAACATATGAGACGATTTTCTTGACTCCAGTAGACGCGTCAGGTGTGAACTATCCGTCAATCAAGTAACATCAGACAGATTTCTTAAGACATGAAATTTTCCTTGAAGAAAACGTTTTTTGTCGGACCTTTCTCATTGTTGTTGGTGTTTCCCATTAAGTACTTATATCTGATTTTTATAAAAGATAGTGGCATTGCTCATGGTGATTCTCCCACTTCTGGATTCATTGTATTTCTAATCGTCGCACAGTGGGCAGAAACGCCAAAAACGAAGTTTCGACTTAACCCGATCAAACTAAAAATTATACCCTTTATTGTCGGGCAACTGAAAAATAAAAAATCGGATATGATATTCTCGGAAAGCTCCTCTCTGCAGGTATACTGACTTGTGAAACTCAAAAATTTTAAAGTTACTGAAATGTCATTTTTCAAACTAATTATTTCAATTGCATTTCTTAGTCTTAGGAAACTTGGAATATAATTATAATTTTCATCTGTCTTATGACAATCCTATAATATATCCCAATTGGACTTGGTTTTCTGTGTCTTTTGACAATCCTATAATATATCACTATTGGGTTTGGCTCCCAATCGGCTTAAACTATGTATACTTCACAGGTTCAATTTTAAGCATTTTTTTTTCTATCATGAGTGAAAAAAGTTTTTATAAAAGTTTTATATAAATCGATAGTTTCCCCGCTTAATTAATTAAGGATTTTTTTTCGGGGGGAGGGAAGTTTTTACCTACGGTTTGGGGGAGATAAGGAAAACTTTTTCTTTTTTTTCCACAGAAATACCTCAATGTGAAAGGAATTTATGTAAAAATGCTATTCCCAAGGCTATTAAGTTGGGCATGCGAGCTGGAATAATTTGGATCAGGTTTTCAACCCAATGTGCGTCGCTTAGTGAGGTCAGCTGGCTAATTTTCAAGTACTTCAAAGTAGTTCTTGAGTGAATGCACTTTGAAGGACCATGACGGCTGCTCGGTTGGTTTAGAGTGAAGGTAGTTCGCTCTGCTTCGTAGCTCAGATCAGAATCCCAAATGGAATTTAATTTGTGACTCGTTACACTGGGCCGTAGAGGTGGTAGGGGGTGGGGTGTGGTGTTTAGTATATCGCCGATAATTTAATACTGACAGCTAAGAGAGAGGGGGGGGTGCTGGTGGTAGGGGGTGCTTCTTAGCCCGGGGGTGATTTATAGTGAAGAGAGTGACTAATACCTCTCGGAACGGTATATCACACTCACCTCCCTCCTCGCAACTTTCCACCGAATCTTTTTGCATTGCCTCGTCTTTGTTTTCCCATTTATCACAAGTTCTCTTATCGGTCTTATAAGTTATTTATAGATCTCATTAAAATTTGCTTCTGTAGCATGCTAACTTTTTGCCTGAGTTTGATTCGGTGAATGTTATTTGGAGCTTACCGTTCCAAGTAGAATATATTTTCTCATAAGCGATTATAATTGTCTCTTCGGAGAAAAAATAATAATCACTATTTTGCCTCAAGGTCACAATAAAAGACAATAGTTTTAATTTATATATTCCTCTCGGAAGTTTCGGGAACACTTCGTCCCCCTCTTCAGCATCTAGATACAACAATAACAAATTATCAAAAAACAGGCTCACAATCGCTTAAAAAAAAATCAAATATCATTGGAACAAAACAAAAACTTAATAAAAACAGATAAACTCAAATCCTTAATCATTCAATTCCATCCAAAATTTGTTGGCTGTTTTAATAGAATAAAGAATAACAACTACTCAGCAGGACCGACATACAATTTCTTAATCTCAAACCATTTCAGCAAACTGAAGGAAACTATACAAAAAATGGATACTGTCAACAATATTTATCAACTACATTGTTCATGTGTGAAAATATATATCTAGTCACTTCAAAATTATAAAAAAAAAAACAAAAAAAAACAACACAAAACTCAATAATATACAATAGAAACCACACATCCTTGAGCAACCACATAGCAAATAATACACAATCCCATGAAATCAGTTTTGATGAAGTTAAAATATTGGATAGGGAAAAAAATACGACCAAAAGGAAATGTATTAATAAAAAATCCCAACATAATACTTTAAATATAAAGCAGGATTTTAAGTTTGTTCCATATATTTGGAATAATATTATATAAAAACAGTTTAATACTGAACCGTCTTTAATTTAAACTCAATTTAATTAAATTTAAACTTTGAACTGATTCCACTTATATACCATGTCTCATTAGTATAGTAGTATAAGCCATCAAACAAAAAAAGCCATGACCCATCAAACATTACTGTGATATTACGTATGTTAGAGAATTTTGTTAAATTGTTATTAGAATTTAATTAATTTGACTAATTCAAGAGGACTTCGAAAATAATGTAATAAAGATATAAATAGGAAATTGTAAGCGACTGTGAGCCTGTTTTTTGATAACTAGATATTGTTGTATTTAGATGCTGAAAAGGGGTAAAGAATCTCTGAAACGTCAAACAGAGAAATATATAAATTAAAACTATTGAGTTTTCTTGTGGCATTCAGATAAAATCTTGAAGAACTTATACAAATGGAAGGTCAAAAACTGAAATTAATTAATAAAATAAAAGCATCGTAAGAAACAAAATCTTGAATAAATAATACCGTTATTATTTACAACATGTTTTCCCTTTATCTACATCATATATCACATCCATGTAGTTTTTAAAATGCTAAAGCGCCAAAAATTCGAAATTTAGGTTTCAGTTTATTGTGGGATTTAAACACTATCTATCGATTTCCACTCATTGGAATGGTCAAAAAATCGATTATTGATGACGTAAGCGCCAAATTCTGACAACTCTCAGTCGTCACTCTTATTAAGTTTTGCCATCGTAATAAACCCCGACTGTACAGAATAAAGAATAAAATTTAAAAAAATATATACTGTTATTTGGGGAAAATACGTTCCATGTGTTTCCTGTAAAATTTGCTGAATGGCGCTTACTTACGCCTTTTTAAAAAAATAACGTCGATATAGTGACATAGTAAGTTATACTTTAAAAATATATCAGAAATGAGTTGTATTTATCAGTAGCGACTAAATTACTGTGTTACACCATGCACTTAATTCGCTTAGTTTACGTTATCTGTTGAAGTGAGATATACTGCCTATGGGCTGCCTTCCTATGATATTATCTGTTTCTGTCCCAATGAAGACTGAATCTTTATTTATTAAGTCTGATTATTTATTTACTGGTACCAGCACTTTCAGAAGGAAGTCGACAATCACTACCACAGGGTCCAATAATCTTCAAAATGTTAGATAATGCCAAGGAATTTACAGAAGGTCACTTATGGTTGTTATTTAAAGAAAAATAAGGTTTAAAACCCACAGCCTGGCTCAATAATCTCAAACGGTGTAAGAGCATAAGAGCAGGAAGGCTCCAGTCGACATTATTTACACGAGCTCATAGGATAGGTCTGCTATTTCATCGTCCATATCATTGTTCATATTTATTGTTTTTTTTTTGTTTTTTTTCAAACAGGATTATGATATTCAGTTAACTTTAAAGACTTATTGCTTCGTACAGTAGGCTTACAATAAAAGCTCATCCGAGCAATAAAATTAAGCTATCAACCACGCAATAAAACCAGCAATTCCTAAATCCTAAATCCCTAAGTCGCCAAGATTATATCTCAAGGTTCGATCATAAAATTACTCAAGTTACGGATTCAGCTGAAATCTACCAACCATCAACTCCCTACTAAGAGGTTAATTAAGTAATCTTTCTTTATTGCAGACCAATCAATTTTTAAAAGTAACTTGGTCTCTAAAATACAGTAGAGCTACCGAATCGGTGACTGGGGTAAGGATAGGCATAGAACAGAATGAGGAAAACGAAGCTGAGGGGAATCCTAGCCGTAGGGAAAACTATATTTGTGATTTTACTTTGGATGGGTAGACTAGAGGCAAAACTTGACCGAACCAGCTTCCAGTAGATAAGTTAGTTGGCTGAGTGGTGGAGGCTAGGTAGGCCATAGGATATAGGCTTACCAAGTCCACTTACGGACAGGCGAGTGAGGTTGCATCCCCTTTGTCCAAGCCCAACAGTTTTTGTTCATCCAGAAGACAATATTATAAAATAAAATGTTTTAAGTACATATAATTGCAACACACTACCGTCCTAACTCCAAATAATTTATTTAATAAATTTTTATATTGTAGCCGAATTTCTCTAAAAACTAAACCTTTTTATGACAACAGAAAGCACTAAAATCAATTATTAGGATCTAACCATTGGGTTTAAGGCTTTCAAATGTCATAAACAGGGTGTAGTTTTTAGAGCAATTCGGCTACAATACAAAGATGTATTTAAACGAATGATTTGGAGTTAGGGCCTTTTAGCTTATCGCGGCAGAATAGATATAATAATTTTTTTTAAATATTTATCTCTTATTAAATAAAACAACACCACTACACAAAAAATCTGGTGCGCGTACAATGAAAGGAGGTTAATTATTTCAAATAAGCAAAACTAAAGGTACTTTAGTGGTGAGAGTATGGTTGACCGTGGAAAATGTATGTAGGAGAATCTTGGTTGGGGGTGCGGTCAAGAAATAAGCACACAAATAAGAAAAAACTTATAATAATGTGTGCCGAAGTTTCGACCTAAGTCTTAGGCCATCGTCAGGGCTAAGAAAAAACAAGATAGCATAAGAAATAAAGTAAAATATGTTAATAAAGTATAAATAATGTTAACAAAGTACAAAGAAAATTATGCTAATCATAACGTGAATAATAAGAATTAAAGAAAAATATGTTAATAGATAATGAAAATAAAGATATTTAAAATATTGTGAAAATATAGAAAGAAAGATAATGAATGATATGAAAGATACAGCAAAATACTAATAATTATAATAATATAAGTAATGTGTATGATTTCTATGTGAGATTATGTATTATGTATGATTATGTAAGATAAGAGTACAATGAAATACATGGGAAAATGTATGTAAAAAATAACAAAGTAAAATAACGTTGTAAGATATAAGGTTATGCAAGCTTGAAGATTAATATAATAATAATTCGGCAATTAAGCCCTGTCAGACTATTTCAATGAGGATAAGACCTAGCTGATATTAAAGAGCATTCGATTATAAATTGATACAACGAGTTAGATCAAAATCGTTAGAGCCGTTTTTGAAAACTTTTCAATATTCATTTAGTTGCCCTCATAGCCTAAAACTTAGGCCAAAAAGTCGGCAGACAATAAAAATAAGTTCAATTTATTAGTGTGTTCTTCATTGACCGCACCCCTTTACCAACTTCTTAAATCTTATGATATTATAGTACAAAATATTTTGTTTTATTTTATTTTTTTTTATATTTTCCGTTAATATACAATTTATCATAGTTCTGTAACTTAGTTTATACTTTTTGTTTATACCCGAAACGGTCAAGAGTTTTGGACATGTATACCTGCCGCCTTTTTGACAGTACTGTATTCTTCATTGACCGCATCACCGAACATTTTATTAAAATAACACCTACGGCCAATAACTATACCTACACCAATATGAATGATATCTAACAGTTAGGCAATATTTACAAATTAAAAATATCTGAATAAAAAAAATTGGATAAATCAATATCCACTTCCAACAGAAGCCGATTCATCTGTATCCTTGATAGTAGTCCATCAATCGCGTTTCTTCTAAAATAATAATTGAAAGTACGTATTGAAAGTAAGAACATTTTTTTCACAAATTTAAAAGTGATAAAATGATTAATCTACATGTAAAGGATGCCACAGTCTTACAATCAAACAATTTTATATTTGACAACTTTAACATGTAAGTACAAATTGATATAAATTTTAAGTTAAAGATAAGTTTAAATACCGTTTCATTTATTCTTTTAACTTATTGGTGTATGAAAAAAGTTGGAAAAAAACTGGTGCGGTGTACGCACTACACAATATTCACTTATCAATCTACTATATATAAATTTTAAAAGTTTCCATTAAATAATATAAAATTTAATGCGTGTTCCTCACTCTCCATTACCTTCTACGACTATACTAGTATAAGTATATTTATTACATGTTAGATATTATTTTTTTCGCAGAATATTTAGCATTCCAACGGTATATTATAGTTATATTATAACTCTTATTTCCGGAAAAAAAATTTCATCCTAGGAAAATATTTTTATCTTCTTTAATTAACTAACAAATCCTTCCTTAGTTTATATTGATCTATTTTATTATGATAGTTGATAGTAGAGGGAAAATGAGGGAGCTGGGACACGGTTGTGCGTGCCCACGTGACCAGTCACGTGACCTATGGCGGGAAATTTGAATTTGAATTTTCACCTCGACCTAACCTTAACTGCCACGTGGCCTTGCCGAGACCTAACCTTAACTACCACGTGGTCTCACCTCGTCCTAACCTTAACTATTAGGCCACGCCCCTTTTTAGTCATGTGACCGTTAGGCCCCGCCCCTTTTACCCTTATCCCTCTCCAACCAGCCGATCATATTGCTTCACCCTGATTACCCCCAACCTAAGCCGCCATTTTGCCTACAATGACGTGGTCAGCATCCACGCTTAACCACCAGGTTTATCCACTCCACCAATTGAAGGGTCAGGTACCCACTTTATATTATGTAACCTTCCCTACTGTTATATAATCATAAACTATACAATGAAGGGTCAGGTACCCACTTTATATTATGTAACCTTCCCAACGGTTATATAATCTTAACCTATACGATGAAAGGTCAGGTACCCACTTTATAGTCTGCAACCTTCTCAAAGGTTGCATAACCTTTACCTTGTTTTCGTTTTTGTGCAACCTTCTCAATGTTTACATAACCTTACAATATTTAGCTTTACCAACATGTAAACATGTTGGAACGTGTTTAGACATGTTGGATGATGCTCAGGTGAAATGCAAACATGAACTTTGAACCCTAAAACATAAACAAAGGTGAAATGGAAATATGGAGTTTGAACTGTTAATCCTTAAAACATAAATAAATAGTAGGGGCCCCTTATTCCTATAACTGCTTCAATATTAATAACTACGAAAATGTTGTGGTAAATTTTAATTGATGAATATTAATTAATCATTAATTAATACTAATTCTTAATCCTTTAACAGCTTTTGGACCTTGAGTTGTTAATACCAAAATACAAAGATTGATTTAGGACTAGTTAATCCTTCCGCTAAAAAGTAAACAAATTTAGCTTTCGCAATAATGCTCTATCTCTTAATCCTTCCTTTAAAAGTAAACAATGGACTTTGAACTGTTAATCCTCTACCATTACTCATCTCGCTGAAACATAAACAAAACAACTTTTTAATCTTATATGGGAGATAGCTTAAGTCCTCTCTTATTCATTATATATATGGATGAAATTTTGAAGATGTGCAAACGAAGGACAGCTCGCACTGTTGTAGGCAAATGGAATATGAGGACAATCCTGGCGCAAGTGATGGTGTTTGCAGATGATATTGTTCTAATAGCGGATTCAGAAGCGCGATTGCAGCAGGCAGTAATGGAATGGGAGGCGGAGCTGGAAAGGAAAGGAATGACCATCAATGTCGGAAAGAGCAAAGCAATGCATATAGGCAGGGAACAGGAAGTTGTTGAAATACGCTGCAAAGGTGAAGTAATGGAAATGGTGGATGACTTCACTTGCCTAGGGACAGTGATCTGCAGGAATGGAAGGTTGGACCAGGAGATCTCCAATAGAATAAAGAAGGCAAATTCTATCTACTACCACTTCTGTAACACATTGATAGGTAAAAGGGAGGTAGAGAAAAATGTTAAAATACACATTTTTAAAGCCGTTTACCTGCCTACCCTATTATATGGAAGTGAAAGCTGGATACCTCTAGACAAGCACCTAAGCAGAATAACAGCTGCTGAAATGAAATATCTCCGAAGAGTAACTGGTCGAACAAGGAGAGATCGCATTAAAAACTAGCGGACACGAGAAGATCTCGGAGTTGCTTCCTTGAAAGTTACTCTTGAAAAAAGACAACTTCGATGGTTTGGACACCTTTGCCGGATGGATGAGAACCGTGACCCTCGAAAATTCTTTGAAGCCATACCCATGGGGAAACGCCCAATAGGGCGACCTAGAATGCAATGGACTGAACACATTTCTAGAATAGGCCAGAACAGAGACAAGCAGATAAATGCCATGAAAGTGCTGGCACGGGATCCGGAGGCCTGGCATGCTTGGACTGAGGCACCTCCACGCTGAGAGGCACTATGGAGGAAGAAGAAGAAGAATCTTATATGTATTTTTAATCTCTCATAGTATAAACTATTAAAACGCCGTAAAAGAATTAAATATTAAATCCTTAAAGTTTCTTTATCATTTACAAACATATAGATATAGAGCCTTTTAATCATTGCACAATATCTGGATAGATGACGTTATTATTATTAGCTAAAGTTTTGTTCCTTTTTCAGTTCTCAATGTTTACATTTTATGCAATTTTTCCCAATTTTTACCTTTACCTACCTATTTCTTTTTTAAATTTTCTATAACCTCCTCAATGTTTATACATTTTCTATCCGCTAGGGCGCAGCACCTTACTCCACTAGGGAATTTTCCTGGCTTGTTTGCATAATGTTCTCAATGTCTATAATTTATGCAACCTTCCCAATGTTTACGTTTACCTACCGATTTGTTTACGTTTTCTTTAACCTTCTCAATATTTAAATTTTATGTAAATATAGTCTTCTCAACTGATTTTTTGCCATTCCTAAATTGTTTTTCCCCTTTTCTGAACTTGATTTAATTATAATTAACAACACTGGTTCCTAATTGCACTCGTATCAGACCTTGCGATATCATCGGCTCCTTTCGGATACCCTCGGATCAGTGCGGCTGGGCCCGATCATCGTCCTCGGTGACGCTCGTCCACAAACCAATATAAAGTGGGTACCTGACCCTTCATTGTATAGTTTATGATTACATAACCGTAGGGAAGGTTACATAATATAAAGTGGGTACCTGACCCTTCAATTGGTGGAGGGAATAAACCTGGTGGTTAAGCGTGGATGCTGACCACGTCATTGTAAGCAAAATGGCGGCTTAAGGTGGGGGTAATCAGGGTGAAGCAATATGATTGGCTGGTTGGAGAGGGATAAGGGTAAAAGGGGCGGGGCCTAACGGTCACATGACTAAAAAGGGGCGTGGCCTAATAGTTAAGGTTAGGACGAGGTGAGACCACGTGGTAGTTTAGGTTAGGTCTAGGCAAGGCCACGTGGCAGTTAAGGTTAGGTCGAGGTGAAAATCCAAATTTCCCGCCATAGGTCACGTGACTGGTCACGTGGGCGCGCACAACCGTGTCCCAGCTCCCCCATTTTCCCTCTACTGTTGATTATTTTCTTAATCACAACTTCATTGTTGACTTTTCATTAGCACCATTAATCTTGAATATAAATTGTATATACAAGCATATTAAGAAAACAGGTCCCGCAATATCGCAGGATCTAAATTACCGGATAAATTAATCGAGTAAAACCGGGAAAATTAACAATAATAAAAGACATTAATGCAAAGGCATCAACGCGATCGGAGATAAAAAAAGAGATTTGTCCGCAACTGGGCCCTGAGATATCGCCTTCAGTTTAATCTGCCTTACTCTCTCGGGATAATGAAGCTTTTCGCCGGATCAACGGCTACTAACTTAGCAACATTTCTCTCAACATCAACAGCCACGGCTCCAGCAAAGGCAGTCTCGAAGGGGTCACTGCCTTTCTACAACTGGAACTGGTCGACACATTCTCCTCAAGAAGTCCTACCAACTTCTCGGATGAGTGGATTTGGCAGTTATTGGATCCGACACATAAAACTACATTCTCAAAGTTTATGCGGACAACTTTGCAATTTCGGAAAATAAAAGTATAAATCGATCCAGGCAAAATTAAATTTCTAGAATTTTTGCGTACTTATCCAGTTACAAATGATTCCACGTATTATCTTCAAATTTAGTTCAGTGGTCATTATAAAATTTTTTTTTGAATTTTAACAATGATGAATAGAAAATATGTTTTCTGTAATGTTAAAATATTATAAATTTTAAACTACTTGGGAAAAAAAATTATTTTCTGTTATTTTAGGTTGTGTGTCCTCCTGCGGCAGAGTCAGCCTCAATAAATTGAGGACCTGCTCCTCATTGTGTTGGGGTATAAACCTGGCGGTTGAGCGTGGATGTTGATCTCTTGTGAAACTGTTCCCCAAGAAACAGTGTATCCTTAACAAGAACTACTTCATGATTTATCGTAGTACAGGTTAAAAGTTTGTTCTATAATATATAACTCTTAATAAATTATAAAATTAAATTTTTATAAGAGCCCTAGGCCATCAAGTACCTACTGTAAATGACATAATGTACGAAAAATAATATAATTCACAACTTATCAATTCCTATCCGTTCAGAGTAATTAATCTCAAAAATATTTTTTTAATTCTTCTAAATATTGTAGTTGCGGATGTTAACTGGATACTATACATTAATTCACAGCTTTTAGCCGTTTTACTTACCACAACTTAAATCTATGAAAAATAAAAAAAAAATAAATTTTAAATCTAACCTGAACATGGCCAACGCATTTTGGCGTTGTTGGTTCACCACAACGCAAAATTTAGCCTTAAAAATAAAAATTTCTCTAAGGGTCAAATTATGAAAATCGCAAGAAAAACGTCTCGTCAGATCACCTGACCGAAAAAAAACAACAAACATGGTAAAAATTTAAATTGGCACTAATGAGGCACAATAAACTTAGAGTTCAGAACTGAGGTAGCCATTCCCCTCCCAAGGCAAAATTTATGGTAGTCAATTAACAGAGTTGGTCTGCCCCTCTCACTAAATTGCCAAAGTTCACACAGACGTTAGTCGTCAAAATTGATCTAATTTAGAAGGCAGTTGATTCTAGGAATCGCCCCAATTTACATCTTTTTACAATTTATCCTCACCGATTCCTTGAATTTACAAAATGGTGAAATAGGGAGGAAAGGGTCAGCATATTAAAAATGGTTAAATGTTTTTTGCTAGTTCGATTATTTTAACAAATAATTAAATATTCGTCTATTTGAAATTTTATGGATTATAAGTCATAGATTATATGATACGATTTTTAGTTTTCTGGAAGATTATTAGTTAAGTATCGATAAGAAAGAAAAAAATACAGAGGAAAATAACGGAAATAGTTATAATTTTGTGTATAAATATAAAAATTATTTTTATTTATTTTATAAATTGTTATAAATAATTTTATAACTATGAACCTTCACTACAGTTCGCTCAATACTATTTGAACTCAAAAGCATTTACTACCAAATAAATAGACCTTCTATTCACAGCGGAGAGGGGAAAATATACTAAAACCAAGTGATAAAATTTTATTACAACCGCAGAATCGCTAAAATAACAAACAAAAATTGAAGCCTAAATATCACCTCTATAAATCCTCTATTACTTCGTCCAATACTAAATGAAAAGTATTAACCATTTTATGAATTTACAGTTGAAGAATTTGCATAATTATTCCATCTATATAAGTCATGCATCTGTTAAATAGCAAAATATGCTACTTTAAATAATAGGGAAATAAAATAAGACTTTTTTTCTAACAATTTTCCTTCACAAGGATTGGCAAAAGTTGTAATATTCAATACAAAACATCGTTAACACAACCATATACTTAGGTATGTACAATATTTATATTCAGTCTGGAGGATTTCGAACTAAGCTTGTCTCCTCCCACTTGGAATGGGCAAAGCATGGCAACAGGAGATCCTAGCGCTTCTCTTCCAATGTCAGTGGTATTGGGGTTAAGTGAGGGCACTAATACTATAATAATTTAAAATTTGGATAGTTGAAGAGCTAAGTGGAAGAAAGCTTAATGTGACATTTTAGGAAAAACGGGTTTTTGCTTGGAAGAATATTTTAGATACTCCTTTCTACATAGCACCTTGGTTTAATTTTTCTAAACCTTAAATTGTGGTACTTTCAGAAGAAGTAAATTCAGTGATCTAGCCAAAAATAGGAATACAAAATCATTAAATTGTTTCTCTGATTCAAATGTTTGTTAGATAACATGTTCTTCCATTTAGCTCCTGAATTGCAATTGAATTATACTGAATTACAATTTTTCTTTAAATAAAAAACTCTCTAATCTATAAAAATTCATGCTTATAATAAATGAATAAAATTTTGCACATTAGTATAAAATATAATTGAAACCTAACATTCAATAAATATTTACAAACATGGAAAAAAAACAAAAACATATATACATGTCCAACTATTTAACCTTTCGTGACTCTTGCACTTTATTGGATACCATGCATGTGGTGGTGGATGATTCCCAGGGAGTCAAGAACTAAATTTTCGGCCAGTCTTGCTACGTCCTTAATATCGACACCAAGATCCTCCATGAAGCTCCTTGTTGTACTTATGTTAGTATAGTTCCGCGGGCTCCAAGCCAAAGGTCTCTCACGTTGAAGTCTCTTTCTCCGAAGCTCTCGCGGAACTTTTCCTTAAGGAAAGGGATAAACTTATCATAAATTCCTTTCTTTTCTCTATCCACTCTATTTGTCTGGTCAAGGTCATTACTTTAGTATGTGACAGTAGGATCCAGAATGATTGCTGACTTACCTGTTTTTGGGAAAGCTACTGTCAGCAAATCGCGTGGATCCATCCTTATGTATGTAGTAGACCTCGTCGAAGCAGGAAAAGTCTGTCTATCTGTCTGTCTGCCTGCCTGCCTGTCTCTCTCTCTCTCCATCTCTCCCTACCTCCCTCCATCTCTCCCTACCTCCCTCTCTCTCTCCCTCCCTCCCTCCCTCATATACCTCATCGTTTTTCCTTATTCTGCACTGATCGTTTATTCTCTCGGGACCGTATATTTTTCTCAGGACCTTCCTTTCCCAGATTGTCAACAACTTCTAGCTTTTCTTCGTCAAAAACCACGTTTCACTCCCGTAAGTAACAACTGATCTTATAATAGTTTTATAAACTGTTACCTTCGCGTCCCATGGCAGTTCCTTTGATTTTAGTCTTTTTGCTAGTTTTAGCATAAAAACACTTGCTAACTGCTGTAATTCTGGCTTTTATTTCGGCCTGAATTTTGTTTTGTCCTGTCACTACCACTCCAAGATAATTTGAATTCGTTACTCATGGAAAAATGATGCTGAAAAATCTGAACTGATTCTCTTGATGCTACATTTTTGCTTGAAGATTTCATGTACTTATTTTATTCCTTCGTTTATCCTAATTGCATTGTTGTTCTTTCGAATTCTTCGATCGATCCTGCCACAGCCGGTAAAGTGTGGACCCTGATAAGAATATCACCGTCATAGAGAAGATATTGGGTTAGGCGATTATAAATGGTCCCTCCAGGATTGGCGATATCGGGTCTCAAACCCTGCCTTACATCAAAGCTGTTTCAGAGTGCATTTTGTACCTTGATTTTACATTTCGAAGCTATTTGTATCATCTTTGTCAAGGCAATCAACTTTTGGGGAATTCCAAGAGTTCTCAATGTTTCCCTTAACTCCTTTCTATCTACAGAGTCATACGCCTGCTTAAAATCTATGAAGACATGGTGCAGATCCACTTCATGTTCGTATGTATTCTCCAACATTTGTCTGACAAAAAAGATGCGATCTAGTGAGGATCTCTTTTCTTGATCCCAGTAAGTTGCCCTATTTATCTTCAAATAATTCAGGTGCGGTTTAAAACCGATCTCTGCATTTTTTATTCCTTTGTAAAATTTCCTGGACTCTTTCGCTGCATACTGCTCTCGAATATATTGTATTATTTATATCTCCCATTATTTCTTTTTCCTTCGACATATCTCTTTGGCTCTTTTTCTTTTTACCATATAATTTTCCTTGAAGTCATTATACCTAAAAAATAGAATCAAAATGATAAGAAAACTTACAAGAAAAAAAATCAGGTTCCACGGATATGGACATCCAGTTGGAAATTCGTAACCATCATTATTTAATGGATAAAAAATTGCAAAACCTATTTAACCTATCTATGATCTAAACTAAATAAATAAATTTGAAAGGTCGGGGTAAGGTTTCTAATCTTCTAAATATCAACTTTTCTTTTGACGGTTGTTTAGGAAAAAAGATTCTAGGATATTTGCGGCACTAACTCTTCAAATCTGACGAACATGTTATCGCTCCATCCATTCCTTTCTCGGTTTCATCAGTTCCCCTTCGGCTGCCAATTCCACAACATCTTGTTTTCTTCCAGCTCTTCGCTTCCCAACCCATAACTTCCATCCAGCTTTCCGATCCCCGACATACATCTCCGGGCGAAAAAGGGCTTTCTTGTTCTAACTTTACTTAAGCTGTCATAAGATCGATCACATCTGAGCGAGTATAGAAGCCAGCGAACCAAACAAACAAAATACTCACAACAGTGATTCGGATAAATTGCGTTTATATATAAACGTAAATCCACTGTGCGTTTCACATCGCATCATTAAAAAAAAACCGGTGCGCGCATCACACAACTTTCACATATCAACCTACTATAAATAATTTTTAAATATTTGCATTTAGTTTCTATGGAAACATTTAGTTTCTAAAAAATAATATAACAATAGAAAATATTATCTACAACAATAATTTTATGCGTTCTCGTTATTTTCCATTACCGTTTACAACTTTATATGTTAGTTAATACTTTTTCAAAAATCTTTAGCTTTCCAACGGTATCTAATACATCTATATTACTACTCTTATTTCCGAAAATTTGTTTTCAACTTCCGAAAATATTTCACCATTAGTTAATTATCAAATTCTTTTATAGTACATATTTATCCATTTTTTATTACTACTAACAATGATACATGGTTAATTATTTCAAATGAACAAAACTAAAGGTAATTTTGAAAAATCGGCAACTAAGCCATATCAGACTATTTCTCTGAGAATAAGACCAAGCCAATATTAAAGCCAATTTAATTTTACATTGATATATAGAAAGATTGCAAGTTTTCACCCTTTTTAGGCTAAAACAATTACAGCTATTCTTTAGGGTTAAAGAAGCATCAAAGACAATTTTTTAGGTTCAAAGAAAAATATAGCTGAACGATAAACAGCACTTATTTGAAAATTTTTACAAAATACATGTGTGATAGCAGATTTTTTATAAATGTACATTTATAGTTTAATAAGGGCATGTATAAAAATTAATTTATTTTTGTTTACGTGCAAAATAGCTTCTTATATCTATTTGTGCATAATTCATCACCGAAGTTATGCTTAGGAGCAATGTTCACAACAAGAAAGGAAAAGCTAAACTGAATTTAAAATGAAAATTCTGCTCTATATTAGCAAAGAGATTCAGAGAATTTAGGTAATCATGTACTTCTTCTGAAACAAGATCTTCCCCGAATTTCCATTCCTTTGCAAACCAGTGGAACATTTTTTTTTCTTATTTAATTATATCCCATTCTTATGTACATAAACTAAGGGCTCTTTTTAATGACAATCACATTTTATATTTTCTTAAATGGGAATTGTTTGTTCGATATATAGAAATTTGCGATATATGGAAGCTCGATATACAGAGGTTCGGCGGTATAAAGCTACACGTCGAGTAAATCGATTTTGGCCAAAAAGTTTAAGTAACATCACAGGCCTTATACCAACCATAAATACACAAAGCAGTTTCGTACAACTTTTTGTTTTGGAGCTAGACCTACCACATACACAAGGCACACACACACACACAGACAAACAATTTTGCGATACTTGATTATTTGGACTCAGGGGACCTTAAAACGCGTATTTCCGTTGAAAACTCGGATTCGAAATTTTCCTCGCTCGCAATACTTTCCCTTACTATATATTTCATAAAGATAAGTGAAATTAAAAAAGAAAAAAAAATTAATATTTCATATTACTAGGATTGTGAAAGCTAAAAAGCATAAATCTGCTATGTAATTTATCCAGCATAATGTGATATTCTTAGAAATGGTAATATTTCAATTGACATACAAGAAGATGTTTTCATTTATTTTGTTGAGCCATTGGGGACATTTAGCTAGCATTAAAACTCTTATCCTTAAGCTACCTTGTGTCACTTTTCCTTTTTACGTCTTTAATAATTGTCTTTTTTTTATCAGAATGTTCCTTACTTTTGTCACCATTTAAACGAGCCCCCTCTCATTTGCGATTTTCCACGTTTTCCTTATCTTTATTCATACTTTAATTTTACGCTAAAGCGAATATCTTTAAGGCGGATCATCTTCAAAAATTAAATTTACCCTAAAAACATGCTGTAAAGGAACATGAGCAGACGCGTGAGGGCGTAGTTTCCGGAGTGGCTAGTATGGAGTGGTGTGGATTCGATTCACAAATGGGACAGTTAAAATTTGCTTTGTGGTGGTACCGCAACTTTGAAACTCCCCCTTTTGGATGGACTAGGTGGCAACCTCTAAAAAGACGTCAGGTTTTTGCAAAAAGCACCTCAATATTGTCTTACCCGTGGAAATCTACTGATTACTGATTCATACGTCACACTTTTACAGCGAGTTAATGTGGCTATTCCCCTCCACCCATAGGCAATATTTCCTCGGATCTTACCTATATCAAACCATCAACTCCCAGCACCATTCCATCATCTTCAGTCTCTTACAATTCAAATCCTCTGTCCGTTCACAGGAAACAAGTTCGCGCCTTTCTGACATCTATACCTCTCTTCTCACAGAACTAAAACATTCGGACGTTCCTTTCTTACCACCTCCACTACCCTCGGGAATTCCCTCCCTTCTAATATCCATCATGCTTCTTCCCTATTCTCATTCAAATCCCTCCTTTCCCGACACCTTTTCACTTTCCAAACAGACGCTGTCTGATAATGAAATTTTAATTTAAGAATGAAATTTTGATTAGAAGTGAATAAATTGGTTTTAATCCTTATGCTTTAACTTCTAGAATAAATTCATAATTTTTATATATATTTTTTGTTTTCTCTCTTTTCCTTTTTATCGCTTTCTGTTCACTAGAATTATATCTCCTCATGTAAAGTATTTCTTTTTATTTGTTTATATGTTTTTATTGACATTAATGCAAGTAGTAATAATTTTTATTAGCTTTTGGTCAGCTATATTTCCTGTATCTCTTGTTATTCTCAAGGAAACTAGTTCTAGAAGTTATTTTTTTATCTATCTTATATGTCCTCGTTACTGAGTTTACCTTATTGAATTTAGTGTTGTATTTTTTAAATACTATATAATTTATCAATTATTTAATGATATTGTATTATATATAGGATATACAGTATACGTAATATATATACCTATATAGAATCCTTTTTCTTTAAAGAAAAATATATCCTTATATAAATAAAGAACAAAATTCATGATAAATACAAAATAGCTATAAATACTTAAACTTATTAAAAGAAGACAGGATTAAGCTAGGATTTGAAAAGACGTAAAAGATCTTTGTGACTGATATAAACAATGGCATATGAAACAGACGGAGACGCAATTTTTTCAATTATGAACTTGTGTGAATTCGTAAAAAAGTAAAATGTTATGAAAGTATTTTCCGGAAGGAGGAAATTTGTAGGAGGATAAAAGGAGACAAGAGAAGAAGTTTAATAAGAGACTTGTGGGTTGCCTTGAAAGGGAACCAAGCACTAAAATCTACCATGAGGCTTAACAACTGACTTTGTAGAGTCTTTTCCTCACTCCTAACCTACACGCTCTACCTTAATACACCCCCTCTCTTTTATTGAGAATAAAGTTGAAACATCTTATTTTATTTTAAAATAATAACCGATAAATTAATAATTCAATTACTATAATAAAGTTGGTTATAATTGTAACTCTAAAATGCGTAAATTTAAGTAAAAAGTTCAATATGCGTTCAATAATTATCTGACAAACTTTTTCTAGATAAATAAATAAAAACTTTCAACAAGACAGCTGAGAAGCGCTTTGGGTTCATTACTTGATAATGACGTTAAACTAACGGTTATGTAGCCTGCAAACACATTCAACCACTATATTTTTTATCTGAAGTAGGGTTGGAATATCGAAACGCGATATATCGATATATCGGATTTGAAAATCCAATATTTTCTATCGATATCTTCACATCCGATATATCGATGATACCGATATTTTAAACTATATTACAGTAGAATCTTTATAATTCATATCCCGGTAATTGGTATTAATTCTCTGTTCCCTTGAAAATCTACCTTTGATTTGTATAAAAAAACTGCAATCCGGTCCCTCTCGATAACTCGTATTTTTTTTCGTCTTTCAAGTAATGTAAACGTCTTATAATTCGAATTTTCAAATAGAAAATCTGGTTAACTCTTAATCTTTTCAAGAGGAGAGGAGAGTGGAATTGTTTCTATGAATTTCGGCCGGTTTATGCTTTTATTTTTTCTATTCATCTCTCTTTTAAAAAACCTGTAACCATATTGTTAGCCGCCAACATGGATTGATCTTAAAATTAAGTTAGCTCATGACAGGAAAATCCGCGAAAGCAAGGTGTTTTAAAAACAAAAACATTGCCGAAAGCCTATCGTGCAAACGCAAAAGCATGTACCACAATCGAAATTTTCAACGATTGGGTAAAATCAGACATGGAATAAAAAAAAAGGAAAATGTTTCAACTGCTTATTGATAATTGTACGGCAAACAACAGTAACACATCACTCAGCCATGTTAATGTTTCGTTTTTCCCTCCCAACACAACCTCTAAGCTGCAGTCTCAAAACTTGGCCATAATTAAACGATTTAAGACATTTAACGCAAGGAAGTAGTGATGCAACTCTTTGACAGCATCGAGGATGGGAATCACCCACCTCAAAATGAAGAAACTTTTCGAGATTTCGCCAATTTTGATGAAGGTTTAGCGGTAGCTAAGATCCTAACTGACGAGGAAATTTCGACTCCGTTTGAAAAGGAGAAAAAGAAGAAATTGATGTGCCGACAATTGGTTCTAAAATGGCGAAATAATACACCTACAATGTGCGTCATTTCTTAGCAAAATCGGATTTGTTCTAAACGTATTTTCTGCTCAGAATATGGCTAATGAAGCCATCGACAAGACCAAAGAATTTCACCAAAAGGATATAACCGAATTTTTTTCAAATGTGATATTTTAAGGTTTTGTTGATCTGAACGATACAAATTTGAAGTTTTTGTCTGTGAGCTTTTGTATTTACTATGATTACGGTCGTAGATTATTTTCATTCATCGTAGATGGTGTTTATCTATCTTATAATTGAAACATTCAATAATATTTTAAAAAACAAACTATTTATCCCGCATTAAACATGCATCAGAAAATGGTTTAATTGTTTATTTTCAATTATTTAAAAAAATTGGCCAAATATGCATAAATATACAATAAACCATCAAATATGCACAATAAAATTTAATATATCAACGCCAAATGTATTGATTCGTAAAAATATTCTATCATTTTGGTTGAAAAGTGTATAGGGAACAATATGCATTTGAATACAAATCCAGTCTTTAGTTATCAGTAATAGAAGTAATGCAACTGAATTTCTAGCGAACATGGATCAAGCAGTCACGATCAAGCAGTCACTGCTCGACGAACTTAACCATATCTACAAATTACGATATTATTTTAAATTTGTTAATTTGTAGAATTTTGCCCTAAATTATTACAATAATATAAGATCAGATAATAATAGATGTCATGAGAAAATAGAACGTGATTAGAAATGTAAAGGAAACATTTTATTTTTTGTAGGCTGAAATGCCAATTTCCAATAAAGTAGTGCAGGTCTCTTTTACTTCCTTTTTTTTTTTTCAATCAGAGTTAAAGCCTCGTTCATATTAATAAAGAACTCAAAAGAACAATTGACAGTCAAGTATTTTGAGTTCAAGGTGTGGCTGTAATTATAGGTTGGCTTAAAAGGCCTTGGAAGCGGATTATAAATAGAAAAATAACAGTCAATCATCTATCGCTATGGTCCTTACTAACAGAATTTTTTTTTCTAATATTAATTTTTCACTTAGTATTAGTTTTAACAAATCTCATATGTAATATAAGCTAAGTCAGGGTAAATGGGTATTCAGCGAAAGTGCATATTTGAGGATTTATTTCAAATATCTTTTGTTGGGAGAGCTGACTTCGATGGGAATTCGAAGCCAATAGAATGCAAATAGACAAATCCTCATAGAGATGCATACACTATCGAACATTATCGAAATAAATGTATTTATCTTAAAATAAGAATTTAAAAACAAAGAAATCTGTAACCAATGTTTTGAATTGATTTTTCGTTCTAATATATATTTTATTCATGGTTAAAAATAAATTAAATATAAATATAAGAAATTGTGGGACATTGTGAGTAAAATAAGCCTTGTATGACATTCCAAAACTACCTCCAAAATAAGCCTTGTATGACATTCCAAAACTACCTCCAAAATAAGCCTTGTATGACATTCCAAAATTACCTCCAAAAATGGCATTTTATTCAAGAAAAACCTAACATTTTCTTTCTATTTTATTTTTCATTCCGTGCTCAACATCTTGAAAACTACAAACCACGCGAAAAACATTACGAACAACTTTTACAAAGTAAATTACATTTTGAGCCCTACACTATTAGAGGTCTATTAGCACTCAAATTAGAGCTAGTTAAGTGGACCACAAAGTAATTTATAATGATTATCTTGATAGGAAGAGAAGTTTCCATGATATTTGCCAAAATAAATTATCAAAACGGTGATTTCTCGTTTTTAAACAAAATTGTTTTTTTTTTAAAACATTATCTCGGAAATTATTAGACGTACAGAGGTCTATCCCCATTCTCTATTCTCAAATACTTCAGAGTAACAAAAGAATTTTTATTTCAAACGATATTGTCACAAATAGGTTCATACACGTAACATACAGGTACGTACAGGTAAGTATGACTCAATACATTCCATTTATATAGCGATTTAATCAAAATTTCTCAGAGCAGATTATTCGAAAAGAGAGAAAAAAACAAAACAGAAAAGACGAAAGGCAAAAGCGAAAAACTAATTAAACAGTCAAGAAACAATCGCAAATGACCTATAATTTCAAATTTTCAATCAGTAAATTGCTTTTATTGCTGAATTATTATTTTTTTTTTTTTATGATTATTCTGTTCCGTTCTTTTGCACTTTTCGTCTCTTATTCTTTTTCTCCTTCAACATTTCTGTTTTAACCAACTTATAAATAAAATATTAATGCAACTTATAAAATATGATATAATGAAAATTATTAACAACTGTTGTTTTCAAAATGTTTATGTAAATTGCATAATTTCTCAAACATGATAATAATTTAAAGCATCCAGATATTCAACGAATTGAGTGTTATATTGAGTTCCAACATATTGTTACAAAAGACAAAACATACCACGTTAAAGATTACATATGAATATTTTCTAATGAAGGAATTCATAAGGAAGTATATTAGCTTGAATAATATTTTAAAATTATTTTTATATTAGTTTTGGAATTGTATGTCATAAAGCACTTTCCCTTTGGAGTAGCAAGAAATTATAAAACTACTTGATATAAAATAGGTTTCTTTTTCACTGTCTTCTACTAGAATTGAAAAAAGAAAAGAAAAAAGAAGAACTTAAAAGAGTAAAGTAAAAAAAAAAATAATATAGGTGGCCTAAAATAATATTGGAACAGAAAAAAAAATCTGTAATATATGGACGGCCATGACTGGCATTAACGCCAATACTTCAGGATAAAATTCAATTTGCTTATATCCCAGGAATTCCAACGGCTGAGAGAAAGCTAATATTAACTTTTTTATCTGGGGAGGGACAACTAAGTATTTTTTTTTTTTTTTGCAAATACTTGACGTTGTTAAGTTATATTCTTGAAATATTCTATATTTACAAAGCATAAAATGGAATATCAATTTTCAGATCAACACCCAACGTGATTAACCATGGAAAATGCAGTAAGTATTTGTATTTATTATTATTTTTCTATAAATCCTGTCTAAACAATTAATACTTCTTTAGATAAATAGATAGAGTAATGTTTATTTCCAAATAAAATAAAATATACACTTTTTAAATTATACACATGCACGACATTGTCCGTCTCTCGATCTGCCGTTTTTTGTTGTAATAAAAATAATTTTTAATTTATATACAATTTGCATGATAAATAACAGATATAAAAACAATAATAAGAGAGGTGCAGATACAATACCATTGTAAATTAGACAGTATTTTATTTATTGTTTTCTTTTCTGTTCCATAATATAATTTTATACAGAATAATTGTTTTAGTAACCTATAAACATTTATGTAGCTATACCAAGTTCAGAGGTTTAATTAAAATCATATTGTTCCAAAAGGTATTTTCTGTACTTTAAGGCATACATATGAATACATAAATATATGAACTACATATTTATATAGTAAGAGTCAATTTTTACTATTAAGCGCCTCATTCATTTCCCCCAGCGAGATTGTCTTTTTCAAAACTGTTATAATACTATATCTTTTAGAATCGGATATAGTAGGTTTGTTCAGAAATATTCATGCTTCATAGAGTGCAGGTATAAATTCTATTGTTTCTCCAATGTTAACAATTTTAATCTAAAAGTTCCTCTCAAGCTAAAAAAATCATCTTAACGAACATGGTTTGGTGTCCATATAAATATCTATATAACATGTATATAAATACCTAATGAAACAACATACTATGATCTAGCTCAGCCTAACCAAGATACAATTGAGGAGTTTTTGTAACACCTATTTTACAGGAGAAAATTTATGATTTCAAATAAACTGATTAATTTTTGGTTATAAAATATTAATTCGACAAAATAAATTTTGTTTTTGAGAAGTGGATGTATTAACTTTTGATAGAAAACTCTTCAATTTTGACCTAGCTCTTTGTAAATCATCAGTACTATATTTGTTATTTACTTTATTAATGTCAAATGGCCTACCTATCAAATAAAAGAGTGTTACTCATCATATTTACCCTAAAACGCGTTCTAAATTTACTAGCTCCTTAAACCAGTATATATTATTTTCCAGGATATTTTTGGCTGTAATGTTAATAAGCCCCTCCGGGCAATGACGGTTAAAAACTGACAAAGGGAGTGCACAATGCGTCGCAGATTTAGATCAAGATGTTTTGGGTAATTTTACATTGAAAAAAAGTGGACCTATATCCTGCCGTTTTGCCCGATGGGCCCTAGGAGCTGAGAAAAAAAATTAAAACGATGAAAACGCTTTATTTAATTTTGTTTTTATATGGTAATCACTTTTTTTTATAAAAACTTTCTAAGATAATGCTATAGTTTTTTTATATATATGGAAAGAAGAAACTCCTTTCTTTTTAACGAGTCCAAGAATGTCGATATCGTCAAAACTGAAACAGGACTTCAAACCCAACATAATTTTGTCTCTTTAAAAATTTAGACCAAACCTCGAAACTGAATTTTTTTTTTTATTTATTTTTTTTTTTTTATGATTTTTTCAACATTATTGTTTATTGATGTTCTGAATTCAAATCTTTCATCATTTTTGGTGTAAAAAAAAAATCTATAAGGCTAGTTTACTTAATAATTTAAACACTTTTTAAAATTTATTTGACCAATAATCAATTATTTTTTAATGAAAAAACCATGTCGATATCATTTCTCAAGCACGAGATATAAAATAAAGCATTTTCATCATGTTTTACTTTTCTTGTCTCATCTCAAGGAAGTGTGAGCTTAGGTACCTGGGATGTAAGGAGAGCGTATATTGGAACATGCCTTTAAAATCTTTCTCAATGTAGAGTACATAATTAGGGCTACAAATCGGAAAATTAAATAATATTCTATAATAAATTACCTATTACATTTTTCTATCCCCTCCACATATACAAAAACCCGACTTATCCGCGTTATTACGTCACTTATTACGTCGCATAACTGACAATAAAATTTATAGCAGAATTAAAAACGGATAATTTCTTATCTAAAGTTACTTATTTTTTCATGACAATTCCACTCCATGTACTGTTTAACGCTTCCTTAGCATTTGTATTTTCTTCTTTCATATGGGGCTTTAGAGAGAGACAGGGAAGATACGAGAGTGATCCCTACGTAGTTATATTGAGAAACAACTTATATATTTTTTTTCTTTGCAAAAACAATACACAACTTTTTTAGTTTTTGGACAATTTTCAACAAACGATTTTACAATAATGGCAGATCGAAAATGCTTTCTGGGATTTTTTTTTCCAATCCAAAGGATTTATGAGGATGAAACGAAGGAGCAAGAATTTGGTGGCCGGTTGGATATTGTGATTAATAATCGGAAGACACGAGTTTGGTTGCCGATTCTCCGATTCCTTACCAACATACCAACAACTCTCCAATGAAATTTTTCAAAACCTCAATCGACAAGATGAGAGTTAAGAGAAATCTTCATATTGGTCTACGGAGCAGCGATCACTAGTTCCTTATCTTCCCCGAAAACTTTACACGCCCTATTAAGTCGCCATTTTGCAATAACCTTAATTACCTAAACGGATGATATTTTAATAAATAAATTATCAAACGCTTTATATGTCTGTTTTGTTTTATGAGACATTACCAATGATACCAGATGGTTCTTTTTCAAAAAATTATTCTACTGTCTATCTCCACGGCGTAAGACAGCCTGAAGACGCCGTTTCACCAGTTAATCAAAAAACATGGCTAACGATTTTAGAAAGACATTAATCGCGGGAAAAAATTGGGAACCGGCGTGATAAATGGTCTAATTTAAAAAGTGGATTTTCATTGCAGTAAGTGAACCGCTATCGAGGAGGGGGAATTAAATTAAGTCAAAGGCGATTACATGCTAAACCCTAATGAATTGGGGTCCCATCCAGGGCAGTTATTTATTGAGATTAAAAAGACTCACCCAACTCAACCACGAAAATCTGAGAGTTCGATCATAATAGAGTTCATACTAACTCCGAAGGTATCAGACAAGTTTGATGACATTATTTCCGAGGCTGCAGTTGGCCAAGTATCGTTCGTCTTGGTATAAATCATCTCTCTCGAAGGATGAATAAATCAATAACCCCAGAACTACTCAGAACTGCAAGTACATCAAATATGGAGGTCGGAGGCAGATTTTTTATTCTTAGAGGAGATTTCAATGCGAGGACCGGCTAGAATTCCGAATCGGCGAATGGTGTAACAGGGTTCAATCAAGGATAATGCGAATGATAGCGGCCAAATCAGATTGTTTTATGGGTGAAACATAATTTACTTATTGACTACTCATTTCAGCCACACGCGAAGGCCCGCTAAACAGCGATGACCTTGGATGAAAGATACGTAATAATTTACGGATCTTGAGTTAAGCCTGCCAAGGCTTATTTATTGCGGGTATCGGATATCAAGATATTAATAAACTCTAGAGAATAAAGAGAAAAGAGCTTATTACTATGTCAAAAACTTCTCGATGGAATAAAGCTTTGAATTCTCGGAAAAATCTACAGTGATAACTGGACAAAAAAAAAAATTAAACAACCCAGCCACCGGTGGGATAAAGAAGTAAAGCAGCTTATCTCTAAAAAAAGCAATCATCGAAAGAATTATTCTCCAGCAAATTATCAAGGAACCTGATCGATAACAAAAAAAGTTACAACCGGGGCAAATCAGTGATGGAAGCTCCAAAAAGAAAAGAGTCTAGGAAGAGTTATGTAAGTAAAAGCCATGATGGCCAATAGCTATACCAAAGAGTTTTCCAGCATTTACAATGAAATAAATAACCGTTCAAACAGTCAGAAATCTTATGAAGGATTATTACAGAGCCTAACGAAATTCTAGAAACTGAAGCGGCTACATCAAAAGAGATAGAAGTAATAGAAATCTGGAGTGCTGCAAAAGAAAAATGGATTTTTACCTGAAAAAATCACAAGATGCGAAGCTGTAGGTAAAGAAAATGTAGGCAAAAAAAATCTATAATTTGTTAGGAAGAAGCTCCAAAACGCGCCACATGCTACGTATACCACGAGTTCTTCTTCTCAAGAGAGTACTGGTACTGGTATTGGTGGGGGGAACTAGTCCGGCAAGTGGGCCTTATGGTCCTTTTTGCCAACCCCTGACGGCTGCTTTTACGTCACCGCCGCGTACTAACCAGAGTGGGAGTGTCAAGATTCATTTCGCGGGATCACCACGAAATAAATATTAATCGACCCAGGTGGGAATCGAACCCACAACGTTCCGAACCAGGCACTCTGGGACCCTCGCCCCAACGTATTCGGCCGTCACGTCCTCTCTCAAGAGAGTAACAAGAGATACTGGAAGTGTGTTTTGTCTGGGAATATGCTCTTTTTATTATTATTTTTTTATGTTTGAAAGCATACCATATTATAAAATCTACTAATTTCAATACAGTTGAACGAATAAATCAGGCCTAGTGTTTGAAAAAAATTTAGACTATGGAATATAGTTAAAATATATAACACTTGACTCATAAAATTTACTTTCCGTTATAAAAGCCACAAATATCGACTCTGAGCTCAGGAGACCCTCCTGGGGCACAAACAGCGTATATAATATAGTTAATTGGCCCTTTATTATGTTGCGGGAAAACCTGGCGTTTGGGCGTTCCGACCGAAACACCTCTTTTCATAACCGTTGGCCAAGAAACAGTGCGTTCCCCTTTTTGAGTTCTAGTGATAGGTACAGGGTTTTTTTTTCCTTTTAATTTATCTCGGTGATCTATCCCCAAATCGATTCGAAAATATTTTTTTCCTAGAAGTGAAAGCCGTCTGGTAGGGACAATTTGAATATAGTTGATAAAAACCTACACCATATAATTATCAAACATGGGAATATAAATAGCTAAATTATTGGGAAACTGATGAGAAAATAAATTCAAAGAATACATACATGAGACCAAACCAGTTTAGTTGCACACACCAAAAGATCAATCCACGAAAGATTAAGAAGAATCGTCGCCAAATAAACTTACCTGAAAAAAAAAAAAATGAAAGTTATTAATTGGCAACAAATTTGGAGATTTAGATTAAATATACGAATCTGTAGCTCGGGGATAAAGGACGCCGTCCAATTTTTTTCAAGCATTATTACACATTTTTATTTAACTTTTTTTGTAAGTTGCATACTTTTAAAAGAGCATCTATTCCACTTTCATTCGGAGAGAAACATGTGTTCAAATAGCTCTCGTATAAAGTTAGAGAAATATGACGTAATGCCCTATTCCCCTCAGCTACAGATATAATTATTGATGAATCTTTAAGCGCTTACTTAAAAAAATAAAAACTTTAATAATTCAAGTTTCAAGAAAATTAGGAAAACATTAGTATAAACAAATTGTTTACGTTTTAGAAAAAAATCGGTATGTAGCAGCAACCTTGAGATGAGAAAAAAGATGCTAACTTATTTTTCCTAAATAATATACGATCTGTTTCTACAATTTTTTGTTCCAATCATCATGTTCAGAATCCATTCAGGATTTATTCATACAAAAAAATGCATATTTCTCCCCATCGCTCCTGAAATATGATATAATGAAGTTTTAAACAATATGGAAGACATTTTCGAGAGGACAAATATGTTAAAAATTGACATTTTTACAAAAAAATATTTAAAACCACAGGGCTATACCGGCTGAACATGCTCTCTAAGTGCAAAACGGATTGGGAAGAAAGAATACCGCTGGAAAGTTGTCCAAAACTGGAGAGCGGAGGTAGACAGACATAAGGCGCTGAGGAAAGAAAATATATTCCCAACGGTTGGGTTGGTAAACATCTATATCCGCTCTACAAATTGAAAATATATAAAGGCAATAAGCCAAGGAGATATGACATATCCCAGCCTCCCTTTAAAGCTAACGCAACCCCTATCTTCCATCTTCCACATTCCCTCCTTTACAATTATAATTGCCTAGGGATTTGATTTGCCAAGTCACCATGAGTCTGTCAATGCGCCTCATTTCCCTCGGCTGCTTCTCCCGTCAATTACTATCCATTTATATTCGTTGCATTTATAATCTGGAGGATTGTGTTCACCCTCGGTCCGAGAATAGATTATGACACTTTGACAAGGTCACTTGCTATAAACGGGTATGTAAACTTCACCAATGCAAATAATAAGTTTCGTATAACTGTAGACATTTTCAAGCATAGGAGGAAAACAGGCTTTTAAATTTTTAAAAATATATTCAATTAGCATTTTGGAATTCAATTCCCATCTTCAAAGCCTTAGTTCCATATTTTGTAATCTTTGAAATATTTCTTATTTTCTTTAATCATTTTCAAAAGTAATAGTAGGATGTGAAATTTCAAATCTTCCTTATTTAGGGTTTTATTCAAAATACATAGAGCTGTAAGTGGCTTTACCCTTCCTATCGTCGTAAGTACTTCCTGGCATCCTTTCTCTAACAAGTTATCAAAACCTGCCGTCCATCAAACATCTATGACTTCCTTCAATTCAAATCTTCTGTCCACTACCGCCTTACCCGTTCCAGGCTTTCAGATTTATATACAGCATCCCAGCGATCCGCAGCTTTCGACAGATCTTTTCTTATCAGATCCTCATCCTTATGGAATTCCATTCCTTCTTCCACCCATCGCTACAATTCCATTCCCACCTTCAAATCCCGCTTATTCAATCAATTATTGTCCATCCAGTTCCAAAAGAATTGTAAATACAGTTTCTTTCACTTCAATCAAAATTTGTAAATATGCACTCTGGCCGGACCTCAGTTCTAACAACTTACTTGACAATTTACTTGTGCAGTGTTACCTGATGATTTACTTGAGAGTATGGGACCAGCTTAGGGCCGATTTAATTTAGAATTAAAAGAAGAAACAATTATTTCTAGGCAAAAAATCTATTTGAAATGTATAATAGATTATTTTACTTAAACCGAATCTTTCCAATAATTATATTTTTATTAAGTCTTATTATATAAATTGATAATGAGTAATGTATTATTCTATAAAGAAACCATATAACGTATGAAAATGAATCGTTTTATAAAAAACCTTTAGAAATCTAATCAGAATTTGTATTATAAATTGAAAAGTTTAGTTGAATCCAAACACTATCAAGTGATTATTTTCTTTCAAAGATCTATGATGGCGCAGATTTTTAATATAGGGGACGGTTGAAACACAAAAATAAATCTTTCTTTAATTTCACTCTGTTGGGTGTAGCCTTAAGCGTCGTCCGTTTGATAAAGTTTGATTGACTTTTTAGATATTCCAAGCTTATAGCTTTTAAACTGTGCCGTCACGTGTTGGTTTAAATGTCAATGTATAAGGAATGCAAATTGAATTAGATTCGTAGTATATAAATTTAATAATTATTTGACGAGAAAACCATTTGTTTATCTGAAAAGGAAAAACAAATGAAATAAACATTGTACATAGAACAAGTAAAAGGTAAAAATGTAAATTTATCAGAACATTGCTCATCATCCTAATCACCACCATCCCTATCTAGCTCCAACCACCCCTGTAACCCTCCTCGAAGGTTGAACGGCAGTGGTCCCAACACCTTTTGGAAATATGTAAGGTCTCTGGTAAAGGATAGATTCTCCATTCATGTCCTGAGCGTCTGCGGCCGCTATGCTATCCACTCACTCAGCCTCTATCGGCTTTTAATACCCGTGACGCGGCTGGGAGAAAAGGGCTGGGTCCTGCTGGAGTTCTGCTTCCCCATCAACACCTGGGTAGAAAATTTGGTTTGGAGTATCCCAGGCTAAGTATAAATATTTTACATAAGTAAGGCTGTATAAATATTTTTATTTTATTTTAGTTTTCTTTTTTACTTTCTACTTATTTTTATTCTATTATATAATGTATTTATACAGTCATTCAGTAAATATGAATGAATTTATCACTATCACTTGATTTACTCAATTGAGACAATTTGAAATATTTGACTATAAAAACAGTTATAAAGTTATCGACTAAGCAATCTTCCGTTTTCCGTAAATTTGTAAATACATTTTTATTTTAAATAAGCAAATAAACATTTTGAGTGAAACCAGATGTAAAAATCTCCAATAAGGAGTAATTTTATTCATAAATTAGACAAATAGTATTTCATTATGTATTGAATATTTGAAAGAAATAATTATTAAGCAGAAGATGGTCAAAAAGGCAGTCAAAATAAAACAAAACATATTTGAAAATGAACCACAAGAATCAATAAATATATAAATGATAGAATAAAACGAATATATATATATATATATATATATATATATATATATATATATATATATATATATATATGTATGTATAATCTTACCATTAATATAATTGATTTCTATGTTTCTCATCTTTATTAATGTTTTATTCCTTTATGAATTATAATAGTTAATACGAATAAGAGGATTTACAGTCAGAAAATCTCCCTGTTTCACACGGCTTATGTTTTTAAATACTCAAGATAATTTCTGAAAAGAGGCCAAGAAGAAGAAGCACGTTAGGAGGAGGATCTGAGGGCGCCCGTCTCAGAGCGGAGAGCAGTCCCGCCAAACGAATACTGTTCTTCCACTTTGGTTAGAACAGGACAGCAAGCCCATAGTTGCTTTCTGGGGTAGGCTAAAATCCAGTGATTTTGAAAGATCTTCGCATGCAACAACTATTTTAGTTTTAATAAAAATACTAATTTCAAGATAGAAAAAAAAGAAAAAAGAAGCTCAATTTTTGTTGTCAAGTTAGTCAAATTTAACAATGTTTCATGATGGTAGGAAAGGCGATTGTCTAGGGCTCAAAGTAAAGCCAGTTATAGCGAACCGGAAGAACTGTCGAATGGCCTTTGTCAGAGTATGAAAGGGCTTGTCTCCTGCAGTGATGAGAAGGGAGGCAGGTCCCCAGTGGCTCGGGAAACAAAAGTTATCCTTAGGTCAGCAGTGGAAAAGTGGGAGAAAACTCATTGTAACCATTTTTAGAAGTTGTATGAATTCTATCAGCTGGCTGTCCAAACAGTATAAATACCTCCATTCTCGCAGCAATCTGATATATATATATATCAATATTGAAACCTGGTATTCAACGAATAGAGCAAGGGCAGCAAGGCAAAGAGGAGGGGAATACGAGGCAGGTTTTTTGTTCTAAGAGATCGGGACAGAAAGACACCGAGAAAGTCCTTTCGTCGGATAGATAAAGCCACTCGGCATACCAGAGGAAGACACCGAGAAAGTCCTTTCGTCGGATAGATAAAGCCACTCGGCATACCAGAGGAAGACATGAGAGCCCTCGGGGATCTCATTGATGAATCTTATCAGACAATTCATTACTCACTTCACCCTTATCTCTTCCCAGGCATTCCTACACTAGGCATCCGTAATCTAAGTGGATGGATGACCTTGAGCTTACAACTTGCAATCGCTTTGCGCACTGATCTTCAGGTCTTCGTCAAAGCGGGGTAACCAGTTGTCAGGTATTCCTTGTAAATCTAATGACAAACAAATACAGGGGTTAGGAGCAACATTGAAGAAATCGACAAGATCGAACTCGTTCATAGAACTTCAATGTCACAAAGGGTGGACCAAATCACGTGTAACAGTGAGTATGGACAAAAGAGAAAATAACAATGCCGAAATTTCTAATCATAGGCGTTGATGACCTTAGAGTTTTACGCCTTAAAGCACAAACAGACCAACAAACAATGCCGAAATTTGTTCAATACAAATAAATGCCGGCAACAATGGAAATTGAAGAATGGATTTTAAAAACAAATCATTCAGAACAATTATGAATGAATTAGTTAAAGAATTTAATCACTAATTAATCATTTATATCGAAAAACCTGACCTTATTTATAAAAAATCCTTAAATGTGTTGTTCTATTTTTATTTTTGTATTTAAAGATTAATGTATGAATAAAGAAACCTCGACAGACGAACTCTGTTCATTGTCTAAAATAGGTTGTACATAAAAAGCATATCTGCAAATACTTCTAAATAAACGTGTCCATCTATCATTCGTAACAATATCTATTTTCATGTTTAGTATTTATCAGTATTTTTTTTTTTTTCATAACGGAGTTAAGATAATTTTTCTTTTTTTGTTAACAAGTTTTTGAACAAGGAACAGAAAATATTCCATTTGCGTACAATTCTTAAGATTAAAACAGCTAAAAAAAACTATTTGAAGAGCAATACACCCAGACCAGTATGTCTACAGTAATGAAGAATTGCATACCGCTGATCGTTAATAAACAAGTTGGTAAAATTCGGGCTGATTTTACTATCGCTATAAATTGCTACTGGAGCCTCCAGTAAAGACCCCATCGAACAAGCCACTAAATCTCTGAGGGAGTAGGTTAAGTGCTACGGTCGCCGTTACAGCACTATACTAACGCTCACTTCCTTACTCCAGTCGGCTTCCGGTTACCTTACAGTTTCTGGGGTAGTATTTTCCAGTCTGGAGGGAGAGGTTCCAGTAGTTTCAGGGGCAACGATCAAAGCATTGGGGCATATTTAACCTAGAGGCATCACAAAAGTACGAAATGACGTACTTAAATTGTTCCACACTACATTAAGTATCACATATAACGATGTGGAAAAAAGGTTCACACCAATGATTATTGAAAAACTATTTGATAAAATCACAAAAATAATAATGCTTCAGAGGCGAGCATTTATTAAATATTCATGGAATCCTAGGTTCAGAAAGAACAGAATCAACAACTATGCTCCATATCGTAACCAATGATGATAAGGAGAGATTATTGTAAAGAGAGCTATTAGCAGAATTGGAGCTAATGGGTGAAGCTTGCAGTGGCTTGTAGCAGCATTTGCATTAGGTCCTAGCCATAGTCTGGCAGCACAGCGAGTGGCTAACATGCACCCACCCCAGTTCAAAATGGTTCTTGCTCATGTTCTCATGTAGGCATATCACAGCGGATGGTACACGCGCTCTAATGATGCACAACCAATGGTACACCAACGGTCGTAGGCAAACAACATTTTTATCACGGGATGATATAAAAAACACCTCAATAGCACATAGCATCTAGTTTACGTTAAAATGAAATCCTTCAGAAAGTACACAAGTATGTCAAGTAAAGAATACATTTTTTTAATCAATGAACTATTAAAATATTAACATAATTATTGAGTAAATAAGTCACAAAATAATTTTAATTCCAAAATTGGCGAAAAAAACAACAAAAAACTCTCCATCTTTTTTTAAAAATAATATTAGTTATTTGAGTCCCTGTAGGATAATTCAATTACTAAAGAAGGTTTTCAGACTCTTATTTATTATAGGCATTTATAACTGGGAAGGGTACTTTAAAGGAGAATTCCAGAGACTCGAAGATCGGATAAGGAATGATCCCTTAAGTAAGAATCTGATAATTTTTTTTCAATAATACAATCTGCCAAATTATAGGGCAATAGGTATTAGTGCTATAGGTAACCATTCACATCATATTTACAGACTAAAACAAAAAAAAATGCCAAAAGTTGATATGTTAGAGATGTTGTTATGCTTGACGGACCCAAAGGATCAATATTGCCTACAGATCTCTCTCCACTGAACCCTAACAAAACTTTAATCAAATGTATTAGACTCAACGAAATCTTCTCATGTACGTTTTGGTAAATTCTTTAGACGTTTGCCCGTTGGTTCAACGCAGATGACTTTTTTATTGATTCGTTCCTTATCCATTGCTGAGATGCTTTTACTTAGCGGGTGCAATTCTATATTAGAAATATCCTAAATATCCGTTCGACTGATCAAATATTTTACGTGAACTTTCTTTCTTTTTTTTAAATTTTATGGCGTAGTTCATTTTTCAACCCAATTGCATATAAAAAATCTGGTGCGGTGCGTGCATAACACAACTTTCCCTTACCAACCTAAAATAATAATGTTTAAAATTATTTTAGAGTTCACACAAAAACTACTTGAAATAAACTCAGCAGAATGCACTTCTTCAGGTCTTTTCTCATAATAGTATAATAAATTAGTTTTTAAATAACTTTAGTACTACAATTCTGTACACTAAATATTTTTGCTTTGTCAACCTGAAAATATATTTTAAAAGTTTCGGTTTAGTTTCCATGGAAACTCCATTTAGTTTCCATAAAATTTATTACTACAAAAAATAAATAAACAAATATAAATAATTTTTCAGGGTTGATTATATTAATTATTTTAATCAAATATAAACATTTATTCACAAATAATAAAAATAAAAAAATATTAAATTATTTTGTAAACGCACTGACTCGGATAAACATTCATCCAAATTAAAAAAAAATCTGGTCCATGAAAAATAACATTTTATGCTCAACGATTGAATGTTTTCACATATACCAACAATAGAAAATTTATACAACAGCGAAGATTATTATACACAAATGAAAATATAATATTAAACTACAGAGAGGTGGGAAATTAATAAAACATGCAAAATATAATAAAACAACTGAGGTTAAATATATGTATCTACGGGAAAAAGGAAAAAAACAAAAAAAAAAAACAGAATTAAGTAAAGTAGTGTAGCAAAGTAAATATAGCGTTAAAAATCTGTTATTTACAAGCAATCTAAAACAAGGTCATATAATAATAATCATTTTAATGATCTATTTCACAATACAAGTCTAGAATTACTTAACATATTTATAACGCTTCGACATTATAATTTGGATGGACAAACAAAATAAAAAACTAATAATTTTATAAATTTAATCGATCAATCGAATATTAATACAAAACAATAGATCGACTTTATTAGAAAGAAATAGCACACCTAGAAATTAAACAAAAATTAAAAAAAAATAAATAAAAAGCTACAGCATTCAAGAATTTCCCAGATAAGATATTTTTAAAAAAATATAACACTAAAAATGAAGACAGTTGAGGAATTCTTAGAAATCTTTCCTGGAATGTCTGTTCCAAAATTTCCAGCCACATATTTATCAGGAGAAGAATTTCCAGGTTGCTCCCTTACAACAGGTATTTCTCTTGGTATTCACCATTCTGACGGGAAAATTGTGCCCTAGAAAATTTAGTCGACCGAGAAAAATCTTTTTCACAGTGTATTCTTTAACTATATAGTGTGTTTTCGTGCTTGGCAATGATTGTTATTAACTAAAAAAAAAAATAGAAATTATTTATTTATTTGGTCAATGGTGAGTATTATTACCTCTAGTAAATTTAAAAAGATCAAAGTAAGGGTTACATAAATACTTTTATATGGAAATAAATTAGTTATGGAAATCTTTAACAATTGCTTACGCAATAGTTTAAAAGAAAGGTTAACTATTTCCAATCGTTCTGCAACAATCTCTACCAAATTAAAAAAAGGCGGTAATAATATTTAGGAATTATTCATGAGAATGATTGATTATTAATAAATTTAATGGAATTCATAGCGCGGTATTCCGTTGAGAGACACGAGCTTACAAGAATTGGTTGTTTTACGATAGCCCAAGCATACCCTATCCACGAATCATTCATTAAAAACGTAAGCAGTCATGAGTCATGTTTCTTCTTGTTGATTTAGACCAAACAGAATTTTGTAAATTAGGATAGGAGTCTAAACCACTATTGCAGATCCCTGGATTAAAGCCTTGTTCATTTATCATTCATCTTATTACAGATGATAAAGTTTTAAATTTTATTTATTTATTTTTTAAATTTCATCCATAGTTTACATTAAATCGTCACAAAAAATGAATACAATAAAAATCACAACCTCAACCGCATATGAAGGGAAAGTAGTCTTGCATTTCGAGAAAATCGTGTTTTAAAGTCTGGAGCTTAATAATTAAAGTAGTTTTCAAACTTTTTTCTAGTATGTCGTTAAACAATATTTTTTTTCATATTATAATAACATTATGTTAGATAATAATATATTTTAAGAACTAAAAAAAAAAAGTTTTCACGTATTCTCACGTAAAGTTCTCATAAAAATGCTGAGATATTCCGTTGGCTGGCGGTTGTACTACACGCCACTCAGGTACTTCCTGACTATTTATTATTTTTCTTCTTCCTCTCCATCTTGTTAATTCATTCCATCCTGTTAATTGTTTGTCTATCCTTATTGTTTTATTTTTCTTCCCAACATATGATAATTCTTATGATTATATTACTCTATCTTTAATCTTACATAACTTTATATCTACTATAGGTACTTTATTTCATTTTGTTATTTTTTACATGAATTTTTCCATTATTTGTATAACTGATGTTAATATACATTATTTTTCTTTTCTCTTTTTTCGAATAAAATATAAAAGATATTAGTTTGCCAGATGCGAAATTCCTTCTGTGCACTAATTTTATTCATAGATTGCATTGCCCTAGAATCAATTCCTAAAATGCCTTTTTAAAGCTAAAGCCTGCTTTGATCTATGCCCGACCGTCTTTGAAAGGCAGCATAGAAAGCAGCATAGGAAGCATAGAAACATCACCCTCGTGAAAGGAAAGTACTCTCAATCAGTGGCGTATTCAGTGGCAGAGGAGGGTATTGGGAGATATACCCCCCTCGAAATGTTTGTATTTAAGTAATATTTTTGTTAATTTATTAACAATAATTTTTTATCCAATTTTCATGCTTATCCTTAAAACTTGCAGTGATTACTTGCCTTCTTCTTATTAACCCTCCCCCTCCCGAAAAAAAATTCTGCGTACGCCGCTGCTCTGAATTTTAACTGGAGCGCACAAGAATCAAAGCATAAAATGTGAAGATAAAATATGAATGAAGACTTACCCTATGAAACTTGCATGTTGGTTTCTCATTATAAGAAAACGAGGAGATTAAGACAGGAGTGGCATGAAGCTCCAAGCTGTCCATCAATGGGTCTATTCGCAGCTATGAATTTCAAAGTAGTTGTTAAGAGACCAAAGGGGAGCCCGGAAAAACAAATAGACAGGACAGACGAAGGCATCTAAGAGCTGCACCTCCAAGTCGATCTGGCTGGAAATGGCGACAAAAGATAAACAAATTGCGTAAAGCTAACAGAAAAAAAATTGATGCCTTTATGTATAAAGTAACAGTAAACATAAACCATGGTAAGTGAACAGAAACTCAATAAACTGGTATTTATAAATGGAGAACTGTTCAGTGACAAATATAAATAAAAATGGATAATAAGTTATGAAGTTGGACATGAATGACAATTATTTAATAAAAACACAATAGGTTTGTCCTAGTTCCAGTAACAAAGCCAATGAATGAAAATATACCACAATGTTTCGCTAAGAACGGAAGTTTCCTTTTATGATTTAATAAACCCATAAATCTTTTTTTTTTCTTTTTTTTTATGAGGGTGAATAATAATAAAACAGCGAGTAATTTTTCTTCCAATAGCGATAAGTCACCATCGATTAACGACTAAATCTACCCCTCAAGAGGATAAAAAAATAAATTAATTGATAAAGGTCGGTATAGACTATTGGAGAAGAATGGACCATATACGTCAACGTCATCCCCAGCATGAAGTCCGCGAGAGGATTAAAATTTCCCAGAATTTTCCCAACATATTCCCTCTCCCAATGGAAACTACTACCGACCTCCACTGTTTATTTTTGTCTGCGCGACCTCAATAGTGAACAGAATACACACTGAGGGAGAAAAGTTTTCAAGTATCATATTCAACAAAGAAATAAAACGAAAATTTATTCCTTTTTTTATTTTAACACCCTTTCCATTTTATTTAAAGTCAAACCATTTAAACGATTTAGTATATTAATTTATATTACCGTTATAATACACTAATAAAAATATGCCCAAACAATATATTGATTTATTAATGATTAAAATAAACGGAAGTATAAGTTACTGTGTTCTCATGAAGCATTGACAGCTGAGCGTTATGGGTTCGATTCCCACTTCAAGTAAACATCTTTTTCTTGGCGGTTACGCGAAATAAACCTCGACACTGCTAACTATCGCCCACTTGCAAGACTCGTCTCTTTCCCCTCTCCCAACAGCAATAGGTAGATTCAATTATCATATAAATATGAAATCATAATATTATTACCTATTCTAGGAGAGCTCTCGATTAGGGTCCTCAAGTTTATAATGAATAAAATAATTTATTAAAAATGATTACAAAGCATACCATTAAATTACAGCACATGTTACTTTAATATTTCAGTTCTTTTTTAACACTTCGGCCTTATGTATTGTCATTACCAACGCTATCATTAAAAAATAGTTGCAGTTTTGGAATCATATTATCTATTAGGGGGATCACTGAGTTTCTAACTCCACGCTCGAGTCCGGCTGTAGGTGATAATTATTTATTCTGTTGTTATAGGTATTTATTCTTATAAGAATACTTCTATTGAAAAGTTTATAAAGCATAAGCCTGAGCCAGGACTTCCAGCAAGCAGAGTGAAGAGACAAATCCAAGCTAATCACGAATCGATCACCCTGTTGTAGAAGAGATTATTCCTGAATATTGTAGATAGGTGCATTAATAAACTGGGGTAAATTAATTAATTTGATTTCGTGATTAAGTTATCTCTTTTCTACCCTGAGGGAAGCAGATCCTTTTCATACCTTTATTTTCTACAGTGGATTGATAGAGACAGTGTGGTCATATCGATCTTCGTTTCTTTCTATTGGCTGAGGCGAGCGCAGCCATTTTGGTTCTATACTAGGTCTTGCTGCCAGCACCTTAAAACTGTTTGATTTTCCTATTTTGTTTGAGATATTTCAGTTACTAGTTTAATTGTGATCTTTTAGTGGTAGATTTTGTTTTGTAATAGGTAGATAGTTTTTGTTTAAAAGTGGTGACAGGCGTGATTTCGTGTTGCGAACTTTTAAAATCCTAAGTGGGCTTTAATTGCATTAATTTTCCCTTGCAATTCAGTGCTCACGAAAGAAAAACATTGAAATGAAGTTGGAAACTAGGTAATTTGGTTATACTTTTTCTGATTTGAGGCTTTAGAGAAATTTGGTGCACTTTAAGTTATTGTTCCTATTGTTTTGATAAGTGTATGGGTGATGAAATTTTCCAATTAGAGGAATACTTTTTTACCAACCAAAAACAAATGCAACCCTTCCCCTACCTTCAGTAGGCTCGGATGTAAAATTTTTTTTTTTTCTTTCAATTTAATGTGCAATATATTTTATTTAGATAATGGTATCAGCCAAACTTCTAAAAAATCAAAAAAAATCATTCAGGCAATACAATCTAATTTTGAATTGTTTATATTTTTTTTCCGAAAGAGAGGTGATATAAGGAGAAAAATATAAAATTTGTCACGGTTGTTGACTTTGAACTAAGTATGTTTTTCCTAATAAGATTCTAATAAAAATTTAATTTCACTCACTTATTTTTGTTTATAAATTATTTATTTAATTTTTTTTTTTTTTGTGGATTTGAATGATGGGAGAGCTAGATAAATACATCGGACATCTCAATAGGCCGAATTTTATTAAAATATGTTTTAAAAAAATAAAATAATATGTCTTTGATTTTATTTCTTATTTTCACATGATATTAATGGCTCATAGGCCTTATACAAATTGCTCTTCCGGTCTTCCAAACCATTCTAGTTAATAATACTTTTCTCCAACAAATGCGAATTAAAACGATAAAATTATTTAAATACAGGGACCTGACAGAACCAAAATGGCCGCCACTTCTCTAAGACCACACTGTCCCTATCAAGCTACTGTACTATTTTCCAATCCCGAACCATTAAGGTAAAAAGTGCTGGAATTATATGGTGCACCTGAACTCGTCTGTGAAAAAAATGGGCGCATGGTAAGGAAAGGTTTGTCAATCCTGTTCTAGAAACACTTATTAACAAAAACGTTCCGTTCTAAGCTAACCAAGTAATTAATTCCCATAAGGATAAAAATTTGAATACATTTTCCTTCTTGCCATAGTTTCACATTGCAAAAAAAAAAAATAAGTAAGGATAATGCGATACAGTTTTAAACATTTTAGTGAATAGTTTCATAATAAAGTTCATAAAAAATTAATTTTAGCTAAAACTGTAAAAGAAATATAATTTTAACTAAAAAAATGTATGTTCCAAAGAGTAACATAACAGTAAAAACTAAAGAATTATTTAAGCATGTCACTGGTGATCACTGATCACCTTCCCAGCAGCCGTCGTGCGAAAATAATAGAATACAATGCAAAGGAAAGGAAAATATACTGGAAATAAAGTAATAAATATACAATTCAATGATTTTACAACAAATGAAGTTAAACAAAACGAGTAATCAACTGATTTATGAGGAAATGTTTTACAACGAAATAGGAAGCAATGAGCCTACAGTAACTATAGCATGGTAAATAACGAGCGGTCCTGGTAATGACCAATTGATCTGTCCATGGTTCGGCTAATTAGTTCAAAACTTCTTCCTTTTCCTAACCATGGACAGATTTTCTTCAGAATATTTTCTTTAACGAAATCAGGAAGAAGGGAAAAAAAACTAATTAACAGCGATACCGAGATAGTATCTCAGGGCTTCATACAGATTATATATATGCTATCCATATGCATACACACGCTACCCAATCACAAACACACCGAAAATATCCTCGAGAAATGAAGGGGAGGGAAGGAGAGAGAGGAATGGGAGAAGTCCTTAGTCTTTAAGAAAGAGTGGTTGAGGGCCACCTCCAGGGCTTACCCATGAGGATGCAAAGAAATGAGTATAAACCGAGGTTAATATGAACATACATATATATAGAAAAAAAAGTAATGGAAATACTATTCGAAGATTTCATCTCCGACCAGTGCTCTATTTCATAATAAAGTACACAAGTACGAGTAAAAGTGGTAAAAATATTAGTGGAAAGATTTTATGTTACATGTTACTTATCGTCTTTAGATAATAATAATGTTATTCAATGTTTTTTTTTTTAATTTACTATTTTTCATATAACTATTTTGTTTGTTTGTTTGTTTGGGTTTTAAGGCGTAAAACCGCTAGGTCATCAACGCCTGTAAACATATAACTATTTTAAATGTTATCGTATTATAACATTTTACGGTGTTATTCATGGGCGTAGTTAGTCATAGGCTTACTTGTAATTTTGTGTTTTATTATGAAACAGAGGGTGTCTATAAATTAAAGTACAATTTATATAGTTGTTATATATTGCTAAAACATTGAAACACGATAAAAATTAAAATAGTTATATTAAAAAACAGTAAATAAACAAAAAATAATACAATTATTATTATCTAATGACGATAAGTAACTTGTAACCTCTCAACACGAACCTTTCCACTTGTACTTTTCTCACTTGAGCATGTACTTTTATACTTTGCAATGAAATAGGCCCCAGGTCTACTTTTTTCACAAAATGTGTTGGACATCGTTTCCGTCAGGTGGTCCTCTATGCAATAAAAAAGCTATTTCTTAACCAAAACATGTTAAAAACGCATTTAAATACGTGATTCCCTAAGAAAATCAAGGCCAGGACAAGAAGTGCTAAGTTTCAAACATGGCCGAATCCAGAGGAGCCAATCACAGCACAGTAATCCAGAGGAGCCAATCACAGCACAGTAATCGGACCACATGACCTCGAAAAGCTTCACTACATCTTTCCTTGATTGTTTACTGTTCTGTTTCAGCTTTCATAGCGAAACAATTAAAAAATAGTTTAACCGTAGACGGTGTCTAAATAATTAAATGTATTTTTTTTTTTTTTTTTATGGTTCTTTTACATAAGGATAGTCATAATGTTGATACAGACAATTTCGCCGCTCACTAGGAATCATCAATAGTATGCTAAAATAGAAATATATAAAAAACCAAAATAGAGATAAGTTTAACAATAATAATAATACTTTTCAATCAATAATAAGATGTTAAAATTTTCCATTTTCCTTTTTATGGTTATATAAAAACTCGTGTATTATAAAAACCAACGTTTTGGGGTTTGCCCCATCTTTAGAATTTAATTACGATATAATTGAATAAGGTACAAATATATACAATATAACCATAATCAAATAAATTATTGCAATTATTTATACATACATTTAAAAAAAGAAATGCTACATATAATTGTAGTGATTGATTTTACTATATTTATATTTTACTAATGGTTTTAACCATATTAAATTATATTGCAGTTAAATCCTGAAGATGGGACAACATACCGGAACCTTGGTTGTGATAACTATTAGGTATAATAAAACCATGATAAGGAAGAAGGGAAATTTTCACATCCTATTACTGATTCACATTTGTTACACTTCCATTTTTAAAAATAATATTAAAATACATTACATAGTTTGTCTAATTAATGCAAAATATTAGCATTAAATTAAAATTTTACGAGCTCATGATAAAATTCAATTTTATCTTAAATGACCCATTGATTTTGATTTGTAGAAGTATAAAAACGAAATAGTAGTGGAAGTAAAAAAAAAAAAAATTATATCAAAGGTTCTCAATATTCCTTACAAATAAAAGAGAAATAAATGGATTTCAGATTGTTTAGTTTTCCTATCGGATTGTTGAGAAAGTAATCATTATTGAGCTTTGCCGGTTGAAGTTTTAAAGCCTTGAATTGTGGCTAGAACTAAATTGACCAGTCTCCGAGTCAGTTATCTGCTTCATTAAACAAAGCTTACTTCATTTTTTTCTCCTCCTTTATTTCTATTTCATTTTCCTTCTAGGAAAAAAATAAAATAAAAAAATAAACCCAAGTTGACAGGTATTACGGTTATTGTCCATTCGGTTTTCCAGTTTTTAAAAAATATTGCTCCGACGGTTTAAACGGGAACCTTAAAAAATAAATAAGACCTGTATCTTTAGAGTTTATTTTATTCTCTCTCTTTTTCTTTTTTTTATTCGTCATAAATTGTGAATATCGGTAAAGTACCGAAGGGGATAAAATGGCGCTATAAATTCTAATCAAAGAGCGGAATAGTAGCTTGGCATTTTAGCATAAAGATAGACTTAAATTCTTTTTGAATATCGATTAGGTTAGAAAATTTGCATTTTCTCATGCTTACATTTCCATTTTAAGTTAAAAAATATCTAAGCATTTATAAATGTATTTTTAACAAAGTTAGCTTGAAAGAAATTTGAATTCTAAATAGACTGTACAGGAGTCAGTGTCAGATTTAGGCCACCCATCGAACATTTAAAAAGTAAGTATTGAAGTAATTTAAAAAAATAGGTCAACAACCAACTGCGCGTCTTGCTGTTGTTAAATGCAGCCAACATTATGAGAATTTAATAAATAAAGTTGTAGTGTATTAAACTATGCGCTAAAACGTTTTTTTTTTTAAATTTCTTCGTTCCTTCATATAAACACAGGCAAAAAATCAGCAGTCAAAATAGCATGAAATGTTGAGATTAACATGTAAGTAACTCAAAAACAGTTATTCCAGATGAAAAATATAAAATAAAAATAAAGCTGGAGTGTACTAAACTGTGCGTTTATACGTTTTTTTAAATTGTTCATTCTTCCATATAAATACACGCAAAATCATAAGCAGTATAAGCTCATTTTCCGCTATGTTGGTATTTTTTAGTTTCATCAAGAAACAAAAAAACATTTATTGTTCCAGTGTACGCTTTCAATTTATACGGCATTAGTGATTTTGGAGTCATCCGAGATGAAACGCAGCGCTACGAATGCTTATTGTTTTTTGCCTGAATATATATATATATATATATATATATATATATATATATATATATATATATATATATATATATATATATATATATAGGAATGAACAAATTAAAAAAAAATATCCGTGCAATAAAAGCAAAATTTAATGTTCTATAACTTCCGTTATTTGACATTTTTCATTAATTTAAGAATTAAATCCATTCTTCTTGTTTTAATTTGCGCGAAAAGATGGGGATGCAAGGCAGTGTTTAAAGTTTTCTGGTAAACAAAACTGAATGAAAAAGAACATCAACAATTTAGATAAAAATATAATTTTTAACTTAAAAAAAAAAAGACCTTGCACCAACACTCAAGGGTCGGCAATGTGCTCTTTCTCTCCGCAGCCTCTTATGCAGCTTCACATGTGGCGCACAACAGCCAACCCCTCCCCCCTCTCCGATGGAACACACAGTTCCATACAAAGATTTTTTCTTTTTCATAAACTGTGGAATGACTACTGATATTAAGTTCAAGGAGTATATCTTGTACAAATATGAAGAAATAATTAAAGAAAAAAGGACTCATTATATAGAATTATTGATTATATACTCATTATTGATAGTATTAAATGGAAACGGGAATGCTGAAGTTCCACAGTTAATACTAATTAATTCATACCAATTCCACATAATTATACTAAAAAAAGTAGCTGATAATCAGTCATTAAATAATTATGAATAACTGAGCAATCACTTAAACTAGAGAATAATGAAGCAAGTTGTACGGTGCCTAATGACAGAACCATTCCAACTAATATGACAACTAGTTTGTAATAATTCGTGTGGATAGTCCTTTCGTGTACAACTTTGCTCCTATCATATAATTGCAATTTGTATAATAGTCTACCAGATAATTTTTTTTTTAATAATCGGTAAATCTCTAGATTATCAAATAGTAATTGATGTAATTTAGACATCGAACTCATATAAGCCTTATCATTCTGAAAGTAATACAAAAGAAAAAAAATAATCAGAGGAAGAGACTTAAATTTGACGAAACTTTAAAGTTTAAGGAGTTTGTATATATATATATATATATATATATATATATATATATATATATATATATATCCCTTGTGTATGTGGGTATATATACATCTAAACTAGTAAGAATTGAAATCAATACATCGTTAAATACGTTATTGTATCCGATGCCATACCATTCCGGTGTAGGTAAATGAGAACTTAATTCGCCAATAACTCAAAATCCTGTCAAAGAATTTTTTAGTGCCCATAGAGACTTTTGCTCACAATGACAAAAACTAGCACCCTGCGAGGTTACACATCATTTGACTGAAACACTATGAAATACTGCGGGATCCGTTGTCAACACACTTCAACAGTTAACAATTTTAAAGTTTAATTTATTCAAGTACTTAATTGTATTTTGTATTATGATTTAGGTGGCGAATCCGCCGCTCATTCCTTAGGCTTCAATTACCCACCATTCCTCCGGGTTGGGAGAACATTAACTTCTAGCCCGTGGCGGATTTACTTTTGAGACCCTAACCCAAAAAATAATATATATATATATATATATATATATATATATATATATATATATATATATACGTAATTGTATATATATATATATATATAAATATATATAAAAAACCACTTTGTATATATATAAAACCACTATTGATGGCCACACACTGTTCTACACCGGGAGAAATGCCAAAAACGGAACAGCTGGCACTGGATTTATAGTTAGTCCAGCTGCAAGGAAATCAGTTATAAACTTCACCCCGATTAACGAGAGGATATGTGTATTACGAATTAGAGGTCGCTGGTTTAATACCACGATTATTAACGTATATGCACCAACTGAAGACAAAGATGATGAGGTGAAGGATGATTTCTACGATCAGCTAGAAAAAGTAGTGGACCAGGCTCAAAAATATGACATCAAATTAGTCATAGGTGACTTCAATGCCAAAATAGGCAGAGAACCCCAATTCAGGCCCATTATCGGAGGCCAAAGCCTTCACGAAACGAGCAATGACAATGGAGTCAGATGTATTAGTCTTGCAGCAGCTAAGGGTCTAGTGGTCAGTAGCACGATGTTCCCGCACAGAGACATCCACAAGTACACCTGGGTAAGCCCTAAAGGTGCTAAAAACCAAATTGACCACGTGCTGATAGATAAGAGACATCAGAGCTCCATCCAAGACATAAGAAGCTACCGTGGAGCAGACTGTGATTCGGACCACACTCTGATTAGGATCAAATTCTGTCAGAGGCTGAAGCGAATCAACAAAGTAGGGGACCATGTGGAAAGAAACAGGTACGAAGTCCATAATCTGAAAAATCCTGAATTAAAAGCTAAATTCCAAGTTGAACTGAAGAATAAATTCGAACCCTTGGACTCAGAGGACCTCACGGTTGATCAACACTGGGAGGCATTAGAGACCGGGTTAAAAGAAACAGCTAAGGAAGTAATAGGTATTCAGGAGAAACGAAAAGCCAAGAAGTGGTTCACAGAAGCATGTGAAAAGGCAGTGGAGGAAAGAAGAAAAATTAAAGTTCTCTCCGTAGCCAAAGCTGATCATGACACGCTGGAAAAATACGCCGCCGCCAGGACAAAGACAAACAGAATAATAAGAAAAGCAAAAAGAGAATTCCTCAAAGAAAGACTGCAAACTATTGAGGACAACTGGCAGGCCGGAAATATATGTGAATTCTACGCAGACATCAGGAAAGAAAGGGTAGGATATAAAGCGAGAAACACGCAAATGCGAGGAAAAGATGGCAAACTGACGGCATCAAAAGAAAAGGTATTAAGCATCTGGAAAGAACATTTCCAGCAGCTTCTCAACCAAGGGAACCCCACAAACGAAGAAGACATGGACCACGCTGAAGACCTCGACCCGCAAGAGGTTGAAAAACCAGACATTCTGGATGTGGAAATAGCTATCGACAGGCTTAAAAGAAGAAAGGCCCCAGGGTTGGACAGCATACCATCAGAGCTGTTTAAAGATGGAGGCGAAACTCTAAGAACCAAGCTATTAGAACTAATCCAGAAAATATGGGAGGAGGAAAGGATACCGGAGGCTTGGAACACAGGTCTAATATGCCCTATCCTAAAGAAGGGGTCCATGTATGAATGTGGTAACTACAGAGGCATAGCACTCCTTCCGGTCGCCTATAAGATAATGACTAATATCCTGCTAAACCGGATATATCCCCACTATGAAAATATAATAGGCGACCACCAAGCAGGATTCAGAAGAGGAAGGAGCACGCTAGACCAGATCTTTATTCTAAAACAGGTACTCGAAAAACGTTGGGAAGTAGAGCAGGATGTGCACGCCTTATTTGTCGATTTCAAAGCAGCCTATGATTCCGTGGACAGAAACTGCCTATGGAAAATCATGACTGAGCTGGGTATTCCCGGGAAATTGGTGAGATTGACGAAGGCGTGTACAAACGACCCCAAATGCAGAGTACTGATACAAGGAGATGTGTCTGAAGCCTTTGAAGTTAGAACAGGTCTGAGGCAGGGGGATGGACTCTCGCCGATGCTGTTTAACTTAGCCCTTGAGAAGGTGATTAGAACAACTTCATTGGAAAATGGAGGGGTGCACGTCGGAATGAAACACAAAATCCTAGCGTATGCGGACGACATAGCTGTCCTTGGAATCAATGAAGAGGACATTGAGAGACTTGCTAAGACTCTGTTACGAGAAGCAGAGCAAATCGGCTTGAAAATAAATGAAGACAAAACAAAATACATGATAGTTAGCCGAAAAATCCACCCCAACAATAGTATCTGCGTGGATGGCAGAACATTCCCGAAAGTAGACAGCTTTAAATACCTCGGCTCCACAATAACCTCAGTCAATGACCAGCATACAGAGATAGACCAGCGTATAACAAGCGCAAATAGAGCTTTCTTCTCTCTGTCAAGAGTACTGAAATCCCGAAAAATCTCCAGAAATCTCAAATTAAGGGTGTACAATGCTGTGATAAAACCAGTTCTGATGTACGGCTGCGAGACCTGGGCTCTAACCGGCACCCAAGAAAGCAGAATCGAGAGATTTGAAAGGAAAGTCCTCCGCACGATAACCGGAGCGATATGGGATCAGAAACTAAAATCCTGGAGAAGAAAGACCAATAAAGAACTACTTACAGAAACTGGTCAGTCAATATCTCATGATATGAAGGCAAGGAGGTTAAGATGGGCGGGGCATGTAGCTCGAAGCAATCCATCAGGACGCCTTTTCACAACGATGAATGCCACAATAGTTGGCAAGAGACCACGTGGAAGGCCAAAAACCAGATGGATAGACAGGATCAACAAAGATGCGAAAGAGCTGCATGCAGCAAACTGGAAAGCAGTGGCCCAAGATAGGCAGAGGTGGAGAAGGCTGGTTCAGGCGGCCAAAGATCTACAAGGTCTGTAGAGCCAACCGAAAAAAAAAAAAAAAAAAAAAAAAAAAAAAAAAAAAAAAAAAAAAATATATATATATATATACGTAATACGTAAATACGTATAATATATATATATATATATATATATATATATATATATATATATATATATATATATATATATATATATATATATATATACTAGGTTGTTACAAAAGTCCTTGTACACCAACATAATCCTCAATTCCAACTCTCATAATTATCCTATAAGAATGTTTTTGTTCCTACTATTTATATCAATATTTACTTTGACTAATCCTTAATTCTTTGTTACAAGTTGGCTTTATGAGGTCTTTTGAGACATTACTGAAAAAAGGTTTAGCCCAAAGGCAGCCGCCGAAGAAATTTGTGCCACATAAGGAGAGTCAATTATCCATCTAAATACTGCCGCACAACCCAGATCAGGTCGCCCATCCGTTGATGACGATTACGTTCTTCTTAAATGTGTGAACCAGGACACACATGCAACTACTCGTGATTTATCGGCCGTAGTAGGGACTCAAACCTTTATTGTGACCAGCCTGACAGAGTTTATGCAGTTAAGAGTGCAAAGTATCCCGCTTTGGTCAACAGAACCAAGGCATTTTGCAACACGACAATACTCTTACCTTCTTTGACCAAGGAAATATTATCGGAAGTGCAAGGAGTAAACGTTTTGTCTCATCCTGCTTATCGCCCACATATTGCACCATCAGATTCTGGCTTGTTTAAATCAATGGCTCATTTTTTAAAAAGTCGGATTTTTTCTAATTACGAGGACGTAAAAATTGGATGTGAAGAGTTCTTTGTTTCAAAGAAACCAAAAGAGTGATACCGCCATCAAATCCAATTACTGGCAGAAAGATTGGTGAAAGTAGATGACAACTATGGATTTTACTTTGAAGAGTAGTATTCAATAATATTTAAAATATGTAATCTGAAATAAAGCTATACTAACGCACAAGGACTTTTGTAACAACCTAGTACTTATGTAGGTATATATATATATATATATATATATATATATATATATATATATATATATATATATATATATATATATATATATATATATATATATAATACAAAAATAAAACCCGGCCATTTTTTCCTTTTTTCCAATGATGCCTGGCCTTTCAAACTTTATGTTTTTTGCAATAAAGTTAACATTCAATTTAAAAAAAAATTGCCCCTGTTATGGCCTCTCCCCTCTCCCCTCTCCCCTTTGGTACGTCATGCTGCATATTTATTATTTTTATTTTTATTATTTTACCTCGCGAATAAGCTGTGAAAGTGAATGTGATATTTATCACAATTACTTATCATGTGCTAGATCTTAGTACTTTTCAAGGAAAATAAAAGTTGTATTTTGAACAAAAATTCTGAAATACTAATATTAAATGTATTATTTTTCTAAGACAAATATTTTTTTTCTAATCTTATGTTTATGTTAACGTTTCCTTTCCTTGATCAGAAAATTAAAAAGCCATCCATCAAGATAAAAACACAAAATAAGGCATTCGGAAATGCCGTGTACAAACATAAATAAAATGGCCTTAAAGAGAAAAATTGGAGGTTTATCGAAGCGGGAAAATAGTGGTCGCGCGGGAGAGATCTTCAATTCAATTAATCAGGATGGGGAAGATGGGAAGGATTTGACTGCACCGGTGAATGTGAAGACACCTGTGACTGTGAGAACATCGGTGCCTTTGAGTACGCCGAATAAAATAGTTTTGAATAGTGTTTAAGCCTCTCCTAGGAGTAATGCTCCTCTATCAATGAATCCCATAAATGCTTCCACCCGCTCGACTCCGAAGAAAGGGAATTGAAAATGATGGCATAAGCACTCGTTTCACAGATGGCCTTCACCAATCACAAATAGTCAATAGGCCATCATTAATCCTTAATCTATATGGCTCTTAAACTAAAAGTGATGTTATTAAAATAAATGCGTTCCGACGCCAAAGAGCCAGAGAAAGTTATGTTGAAAAGGAGTTGAAAAATTCTGAAAAGTCTTCTAAAACCAACTCAATGATTAAGAGCCTTTGTGCTATTCTTCCATTCAATAAGAAGTGGAATAACTCAGCGAATAAGAATAATTTTCAAGGTTTGTTTTGACGCATTTGGTCTTGTAGATCCCCGCCATCAACAAGGTCATTTGGTCTTGTAGATCCCCGCCATCAACAAGGTCATTTGGTCTTGTAGATCCCCGCCATCAACAAGGTCATTTGGTCTTGTAGTTCCCCGCCATCAACAAGGTCATTTGGTCTTTTAGATCCCCGCCATCAACAAGGTCATTTGGTCTTGTAGATCCCCGCCATCAACAAGGTCATTCTCTTCAGTTTACTATTTCTCGATCCTCTTTCTTCATTTATAAGCATTTCGCATAGAATAATAAATCATCTAGGATCAATTTTATGTTGGCTAAGAATTATATTCGTTAGAAGACTTGATCTATGAGATCGTCCCGACTATTATTATCGCTGAAAGTTGGCAGAAAAGATTACCGCGTCAACATAAGAAAAAAAGATTTTCTAAATATATGTTTCATGTATGCAACGCAAACTCGTCTTCAGCAGTGCAGAGTGAGGAGAAAATCGACCTTTAAACCCAACCATAGAAGTTATACTAAGTCTGGTGAACAGTACTGATCTTGAGACTATGCCATTCATAAATCTCCATTATTTTATTTTATAATTCGGAACTATTGTTTTATAAATCTTTAGAATCACCATGACTGAACAGTTCCTTTTAGTACTGTTTACTACCAACTAACAAATAAGCAGTTTTAATATTTAGCAAAAAAAAAATCAGTTACGCCGGTTGATCAGAATTAATTAGATTGAATTAATATGGATAAGGGCAGCAGGGGTAGAGATAAGGAAACCCTAAATCTCACAATTAGCATAAGTCTTAATGAACGTAAATATATTGACTTAATAAAATTAAAGTAAAACATAGAATAGTAAAGTAATGAAATTGAATAATTAGAAACAAAGAAACAAGGGCTAACGTATAAGTAAGTAGTCGACTATTAAAATATCATATTTTAGCGTTTATTCTAATGTCTCTCTACTCGATAATACACTCCGTTCCGATTTAATAACTAGCCAGGATCTATCGAAGCCTGTGTCAATGTTAAAACCGAATATTTATGAAATAAGGACCTTTTGAAGATCTTTTCTCTTCATAACTAGTATTATTTTTAGAACATTACAATATATGTATAAATTTTCAACTCATCCTCTCCTCTTACCCGCCCACCCTTCCTTATGCGATCCCTAATAGGCTTTCGGGGCCAACTCATTTCAACGGGTATGAACTTGGAGATTATTAAAACATTGGCGTTTCCCAATCTCATGTGTTTATATTAATAATGTTAATATCCTAACATTTGCCTAATCACAACCAATAACATAAATCAATAATGGGCCCACTTAAACATAACCAGGGCATTACCTTTAATATCGAAAAGAATAATTACTTAATATAGAAGATATTTTATCAGATAACCTTCCTTTGCTCTGTAATAAGTGAATAGTTTAACCATCCCCGATTAACACACTTTATTCTCAGTGTCTATACTATCACTTGAGTTCCCCTCAAGTAAGGCAGTCGTCCTTCGAAATAACTAAAAGGCTGATCAATGAGGCCAGAATGAAAAATATTATTAATCAGCTTCAACGAATCCCCTGACTTCTCTTAATGCCAGTAGGTGACAAGGCAAGAAAAGGATCTCGGCTTACCTGAAATCGTCTTGATTATGATGTAATTTATCGACGTAATTCAGCATGAGCGGCTGCAAAGTAATTGCATATGTGCAACTGTCAGATGAAAAGGGTTAATTATTATTTCCTTTTCTTATGAGATATTAAAGGCTGAACAATATCTTTTTTACTTTCCCTTACCTATATATGAAATATAGTAAGGGGAAGTATTGCGAACGTGAAAATTTTCGAATTCGGGTTTTCAATGGAAATACTCGTTTTAAGGTCCTCTAAGAGTCCAAATAACCGAGTCTCGCAAAATGGTTTGTGTGCCCGTGTGTATATGAACAGTCTAGCTCAAAAGCGAAAGTAATATCTTTGCCAACCAGTATTGGCAAAGATACAGCGCATCGGGCTAATCGGAAGTGGCAATTATATCACCGATTTTACACTGAATGATGTGCAGCATTTACGTTGAAATCTGGGTTTATATAAATAAGATTTTATGTAAATTTAGCAACTCATAGAATAACAAAGATATCTAGGGTAGACAATAATTCTTTATCATCCGATCCAGAATCACGCATTGAATTTTAATTTCACCTGCTTTTTCAACAGATAAAGGGCGGAGGCGTAATATGGAGATGATAGCTAATACCTCCCCTCCCTGTGTGCCTATCTGAATCGGTGTGCTTTGAGAGGGGGACATGCGCTAATACATATCGTAATCCTCAACCCTCAATGCTGCTCCTTCGTCCTTCCTATTCACCTCTAGCCGCAGCTGCGTTATACTAATAGACTAATCAGCTAAAATTTAGTATCTACTTAATACAGAGAAGGGGGCAGGAAAGGATTACCTCCATCCGTTTGATGATCGTTTAATTTGTGTAACAACTGGTACTAATCCTAGGGCGGCAAATTTATGTTAATGGCTGCAGCTATCTGGAGAAGGCGGTCCTGGTTGCAGCTATCTAGCGGGGAGTCCTAGTTGCAGAGCTATCTAGCCAGGCTGCAATTATGCCTCTGATTAATATGAATTAAATCACGGCCTAAAATGATTAGTGTTAGAGCTATGCAGATGACAAACTAAATTATAGCCGCTGATAACCGACGGGAGCCTGATAGAAGCTTTTAACGATGTTACAAATTGTGTGGCTTTATCAGTTGGCCAGAGCTGGTTCACAGTAGCCGAGGGTATAAACTAGTTCATTA